>VZTJ01000247.1:0-27078 GCA_013397795.1 Orthonyx spaldingii
ACACTGCTGATGTGTATCACATCATCCATACTCATTACTTATTCCTGATTCGTATTACAATGAGTTTAAACATCATTTACGCCTGCGCAGTTCCTCTTGAGCCTTGGGTGTTTCTCAGAGTCAAACCTTTTACCTCAAGTTGCATTTTCGCTGATGCCTCGGTTTTAGTTCAAACCGCACGTTTGATCTTATCGGCTTGGCTCCCAAGGATGAGGACTAAGTCATAACTTCTTTGTCTTATTCATATTCTGGCATAAATGCTTCTGTTAACCATGTCTTCTAGCACACATCACTTTGCCTAACTGTCCTGGGGTGATGTTATGAACTTCCTGTATTCCTTAACCGTCTACTTAATGCCTGAGGCATCTGTATCTTTAAGATGGACCTTGGGGTGGGGCTGGAGCCGAGGTACTCCGGGTGTGGGTCCGTTCAACAGCTCTGACTCCAACGGCTCTGGCTCCAATGGCTCTCCGCTGGGCTTGGGGGCGGGAGCGCACCGGCAATGCTGTGCTGCTCTCCCACGTTCATGCTAGCTTGGAGAGGTTTTGGGTTGGGTTTTTGCTTTGTTTTTTTTTTCTTTTCCTTTCTTCCCCCTGACCTCCCTGCTTCCCTTCCCTTCTCTCTGACCCCGGGGGGCCTGCGGGGTGGCCTCGGCCGGTGAGAACCACGAGGAAGATCAGGCCGGTGAGCGAAGGCTCATGGAGGTCCACCAGCATCGCCTACTGTGAGAAGGAGAACCAGCGAGTCAACAGGTTTTTTCCATCTGCCCTTCTCCAGCAGCCTGCTGTGTGGACTCCCCCTTCCCGGAGACTGGGGGTGGGAAGGGGAGGAACGACCAGTTGTCAGTTTCCTTGAGGGCACCGCTTTTTTTTCCTTTTTTTCTGTTTTTTCCCAGTTTTGGGTTGTGTTAAGAAATAGTTCAGGTTTTTTTCCAACTTTCACTTGCTTTTATTGATTTGTCTTATTGGTGGAGGAAAGGGGGAGGCGCTCGTTCCATCCAGAACACTTCCTCCTGAGAGTTTTGTCTCCAAAACTGAGACAAAAATGCTAACTTACAAATTCTATGCTTTAGTAAAGGTCAAATGAGCAATATACGTTATCTAGCAGGGAGTCATTTCTTAACCCCTTATTCCCTTGCATCAGCTTAATATGTAGGCTGAATGCAGAGAAAATCTGAGATCAGAATAGAACGTGAACAGAGCTTTGTAGCAACTTCAATTGATCAAATCCTGTGAAACTACAGACAAGGCATGTGTTTGACTGCAGCTCTGAGACTAGTTGCCCCCAAGAAGATACACACACCAGTCTTTCATGGAGTCATTGCATTTGTTTCTCCTTGTTTTCCCCTCATATAGAGTAACTCAGGATAAAAGTGCATTTTTCACAGGGAACAGAAAATCTTACTGGCAAATGTGAATGTTATTCCACTGTGTCAAAATTAGCAGTCTGTGTGTGTGTGTGTGCATCGGGAAATTAATGTAACCAGTCAAGAAAATAGTGATGTGTTGGGACAGTGGGTTACACAACTGCTTGTAGAAGTTGCATTATGTATCCCAGTTTAAAAACAGTTAAAATAACACTCTGAACAATATCAGTAGTCATGAATATAGTCCAATAAATCCCCTGAATAATAAGTGGACTTCTAGTCAAGGGGTACAGAAGTAAATAAGTGCATTGGTATTCTCAGTTTAATAAAACTGTCAGACTCTCATAAGGCAGCTCCTTAGATGACATAAATTGATTTCAGGACTCCAAGTCGTTATCTGAGGATCTGCTCCACAGAATATAATACAGTCAAGGTTTGTGTGCACAGTCACAAACATTCATCATCTTTAAGCTATAATTGTTGCTTAGAGAGAGCTTTCTATTTTAGGTTTATACAGTATCACTCCTTACTGTGTAAACTTCCAGCTTTCAGCATAAGAATTGATAGCAACAGTAAGGTCTCTTGTGGAACTTTTATCTCTTCTCAGTGGAAGTCCTGATGCCTTTTTATTTTATTCTTTCTCTTTTTTAATGCTTTCTTCAAATGTCATTATTGTTTCTCAGTGCTGAGGTTGGGTTTTGAGAGGTGGAAGCACAGGTACAAGAGAGACATAATGCAGTGTGTTGAATGCCACAATATAAAATCAAAAAGGAACTTGTTTTCAGAAGGAGAGCAGACTTTGCACTCAGTATAAGCTCATAAATCACACACACTTTGCTAAGCCCTACTATCATTTTTAATGTCATCACCGTTGGTAATCTTGAGGAATCCTAACATCAATAATAGGGAAAAAATCCTGGTCTTGACCTAAATTCCCACCTGGCACGCAGTTCATGCTAATGGCAGTGGTGGTGTGCTTGGATGCACACAGTGCCTTATGGACCTTTGTTTCTGGGTAATAAATGGTTTTCCAATCAAGTTGCAGACCTCATTCCCTTCTACGACAGTGAAGACATTAGTGACAAACACATGGCTTCCAGAATAAGAGTCTCTTGTGAGACTGCATCTGAAAAATACGTAAAGGCTGTATTTGTGTTACAGGACAGATACCCTGCAGGGTATGTCTCAGTCTGGATTCCCAGGCAAGGCCTCTGGTGGGAAATGTGAATGTACATGTGAGAAGGGAGCAATTGTGCTTGCTGGTAGGCCCCTCTGTGGTCACTGCAAGTGGTCTTAGATGACAAAAACTGCTTTCCAGGCAAAAATGGCCTCTGGAACAACAATCTTGAAACATTTTCACATGCAAGTTCATTCTGTGTCCTTCCATCTTTTTTAGCCATTTTAATTTACTTTTGTGTATCTCTATCAGCTAGATTATTTTTAACACTGTTGAGACCAGTGTTTTTATGCCTTTATCCACTGTCAGTAGTCTTTCATCTTGCAAGCGCTTGCATTGTAAAACTCAAGAATATACTATCTGTTGAAAACTAGGCTGTTGGAAAAAGTTTCTACAGTTAAGATACTAATTTTTGAACCTTACACTTATATCATGGCTCAACTTACTACTAAATTAATTTTCTATTCCTTTTAAGTTGTCATTTTTTAAGGGCCTGATAATATTTTCTCCTAAATTGTCTACTAAATTAATCTACTGATGCTGCAGGAGTGACATCAAATTCCTGCTGAAGACAGTTGAAAAACCCCTATGAACTTATTTCGTAGACGGGGCAGAAGCAAGATTTTTGCCATAGATTTTTATCAAGCAACCTTCTGTCTTCATTTTATGAATTATTCCATGTGCTTAGTTGAAAAAAAAGAAAGTAGCGATTTCCATGTGGTTAGTTGGAAAAAAGAAGATGACGGCTTTGTGAGGAATGGATGTTGGGTGGTGTATCTGCAAGGTAAACCGGCAGCCCGTATGCTTGCCATCCCAAGCAAGGAAAAAAATGATTTCACACTTGTGAAATTCATGGCTGGACATAGGGAGGAGTTTGAAAAATGTTTTGTTGCAGTCTGGAACCACTAACAACCTCTCTAAAAACACAGATTGTGACATGAGTCTAGTGCTCATCAGATCTCCTGTTGTAGACAGTTTTTGCCTTCAGGAATCAAGGAAGAGGAAAAAAAATTGTCTCATTTTCTCTTAATTTCTCGATTCTCCACTTGTGGGTGCTCAGGCACACTAGAACAATTCAGTGAGATGGGGAATTAGTGTAGTGGGGCTTACAACTAATAACTGGGAAATAAGAATCAGGCTGTAACTGTAGATTTTGAGGAAAAAAGATGTAGGATCTGGGAAATTTGAAAGATGCTGTGTAACAAGGTCAAATTGTAATGGATTTGAGTTCTGATGGAAACAGCAGAACAAGTCCATACATACAAGTCCACCCATTTGCTATAACAAAATACAGCTGGCATGATTAGCTTAGTAAAACAAAAGCACCTGCTCTGAGCATGTTCTCCAGGTTTGTCTCATGCTATTAAAATGGGGGAGAGAGGATGGGCTTTGGGTTCAGTTGTTGTGCAGCACAGGACTTCTCTTCAGTGCGGGGAACAGAGTCTACAACAAGCCTGTGAACATGGAGCTTGGTTTCTTTCTTGGCAGTCTTTTCTTCCTATATTGTTATAAAATCTACCAGGGAGAAGAGGGAGAGTATCTGCAGTGCCGGAGAGCAAAAATAACAGGTCATTTTAACTACAGTGAACATGTATGTAGAGGGATATTTTACAAAAAGTTGGCTGCTACCCCAGACAGATCATTTTTTGAGTCTGAAACACAGAGGAGTAGTAACATAGCAACAGATCAGCTGGTGGGACTTGGCTGGCCTAAGGAGGCTGATGGAAGAGTCCCCAGGTAAAGAGGAGTGGGTTATAAAACAAAAGTGCTTGAAGTAGTGAGGTTTGGAGAGGAAAAGAAAAGGGAACAGATTGCCTGACAAAGGGGAAACTGGTGCCCTTTTGTCAAGGAAAGCTGTGTGTTGAACCTCTGACCTAGCCCCAAGGAATGCTGAAATATGGCAAGGAATTTGAAGTTCAGTAGGGCATGTGAGCATCTGTTGTTTCAAAGATATTTGTATTTTTTTTTAATGTTACTTCATTAGGTAAAGGGTCTAGACTCCTTGAAAATTTAGAGATTGTATGAACTTTAAATGGTCTCCTTATGCACAAGGTTGGAGCTTGTGACAAGTTAATGCCTAAGGAATTACAGGGTCTCAGGAGCCAGCCCTGTTCCTACAGCACTCACAGTGCAGTCCTGGGAAAGTTGTAGTAACTAGTCTCTACCAAGCAAGAGCACTAGAGAAAGAAACTGGAGGATTTGCAGGGATCTAATAAATTAAACCAAACAGCCTAAACATTGGAGGACACCAAAGCAAAGATATGGTTATTTGGCAGTTAGGATATAATTGAGACCATATAGCGTCTTGTATAAATGGCTAAGAACTCTAGTTTTCAGAAAATGAGCAGAATTTGATTCTTCTTTTTGTTATTAAGTTGTGGGGTTTTTTTAATACCATACATTTCAGCTTCAGGGAGTTTTTTTTAATGATCTTAGAATAGGAAAAGTAAAAAAGCCATCTCTGTATTTGCCAAAATGTTTTTATGTATCTGCAATGATAAAAATGCAGGAAGATGGTATCTATATTGTGAGTCTCAGTAGAAGACAGCATGCTTTTCTTCACCACTGAAGCAATTTTCGAGTGTTAATTCTTGGTTTTGGAAGAGGAAGTTAAAATGGTGATGTTTGAGGTTGACAGGAGGTAAAAATGGTATCAGTTCTCTGTGCAAAACTTGTTTGCTTCAGTGGGTTTTGGGGCATGGCTTGTATACTTCTCATATTTGTAAGAAGTTGCCTCCCTGTGTTTATACCACTGTTCTTTTTGTTGGTCACAGAAACTCTGCTGCTACCTTTTATTTTGTGTGCACCGAACTTAGTGTGTCAGGATGGCTCCTCTACTGCCCACTGGAGCTCCCACAGGATCTTCTCATTTCTGGTGTTTCCAGCTCTTTCCCAAGGGTCACTGCACCTATCTCCACATACTCTCAATGTCTTTTTTCTGTTTGAACCCCACAAAAGAAACAAAAAAGCTTGTCTTCAACTTGATCTGCTAAGTATAAAGGACTGGAGATGGTTGATTAAGGAATTCCACTGATTAAGGAATTGCTACTTTTTCAATGTCTACTGCTTATAACATAGCAACTGTTTACCTTCAGCCACACATGCCACAGATGGTGTCATAAACATCCCATGTGTGTACAAACAAAGCTCTCTTTTCATATGAAGAATGTGAACTATCTAACTTGCCAAATTTGAGGTTTGAGGTTTATCTTCTCTTAAGATTGCCTGAAGAGAAGGCATAATATTCTGACTATTATGTTGAAAAGCAACATAGCTTGATTTCAATGTTATTTTTTCTTGTTTTATGAATTGCTTGCTCTTCTGTATCTTTGCTGTTTCGTCTGTTGACTCCTCCGGGCCACCGAATCCAGCCCTCAGTAGCTCCTTGTCCCAGAAGCTCTGGTCCTGGGCTGGATGGTGGCAGCTGTTTGCCAGTAGATACAGACAGACCAGTTGCGTTTATATCAGCGTTCTTTATTCTCCCTCACTGAGGGAAAAGGGTCATGCATAGAACAAGCTGTGTGGTGGAGAACCTGGCAAGACTAGTCCAGCCCGTCTCTCGCCCAGGTCTTTTATGCCCTCTGTCGGGGGAGGGCAAGGCGAGAGACAAGCCAATAGGCAGATGACTGGCCAGTGACATCTNTCACTGCTACACTCTTCCTTAATGATTCTCCTTTTTGTCTCTCTCTGTTTCATTTTCTCTGGTTTTGGTGCCTGTTTATATTTTTCTGGTAAATATTTTCTCTGGTTTGGGAAACTTTTTTCTTTCCTTTTTCTTTTCTTATTTTCTTTTCTCTTTTGTTTCCTCCATTTTCCTGTTTTTCCTTTTCTTCTTTCCTCTTTCCTTTTCCCTTTTTATTATTTTTTGAAAATGCCTATCAAGTATTGACTTCTGTACTTAACACATTACCACAGTTGATAACAGCGACACCTTTACTGCTGAATATAGAAGAGAATTAGGCTTATTGATGTATTTTTACCTTGTAATTCTATGAAAACCTGTTCATATACACCCTACAGAGACTTGTCTGTGGCTCAGGTATTCAACAAGATGTGATGATGCAAATGAACTTGTGTAATTACAGTTCATTAATACATTCTGTATGTTATTTTAGAGTATGCACAGGATACTCCACAGGAAAGAGGTATTATTTTATTATTTTTTTCCTACTTTGCCTTCTCTGATGGGAAGGGAAAATGACATGAGGTGTGTGTCCCTTGGGCTATGGAGTCCCATTCTGTGAATTGCTTTTTGCAGCATGCTGGCAGGTTATGAGTCATGTACAGATCTCCCAAGCAAGAGAATCTGCTTGTATGTCAGTGTTTTTCTCCTTTCTTCCAGATGTGCCAAATCACCGTCATCGTTAGTGAAATAGCTTTTAGTGGTGTCAAAATTTAACTTATTCTTTTGGTATTTCCCTTGCATCAATCATACAAAGCACTTGTATGACTGTAGAACCTGCTGTGCTGAAGGGAAGACATCCTATTTGAATTGATAGTGAAGACATTATTAAATCAGCTGGGGTGTACTCAGTACTCATGAGTTTGTTTTCCTTTATTAATCTAAGCTCTCCTAAAGTACAATAAACACAAGTGCAACAGTCTGCAACCACCCTAGGGAAAGAAGTGTGAACAAATTGCCCATGGAATACTGAACTGCAGGCATCACCAAGGATCAAAGCCTCGTATCTTCTGTTTGATTATTTCTCTTCTTGGATGGGTTTTCTAGTTCAGCATGAGTTAGCTGGAGCCTGGTGCTCCACACTCTAGCAAGTCAATGAATTAATGACTCAGACCCTAAGGTCCTTGTTCATCTGTCAATCTGTAGCTCTCTCTTCTGTCAGTCTGTCCTGACTACCTTGCTGCTAAAGTAGAGACAGCCCGGAAATTGCAAGTTTCATATTAATCTATGACATGACTTCCTGTTTTCCAGGAATTTTTACGTATTTTTAACCAGTTTGTTAAAGCTAGATACTTGGTTTTCTGTATCTCTCTTGACCCTTAGGTCTCAAAACAAAGCAAAAAAATCTTCTTTTTTTTAATTCTTGGGTTCCTCAGCATTCATCAATGCAATAATTCAACCAGCACTCAGAGAAAACCAACCTTTCAAGCATTTTAGGCAGGAATGGAAATCCCAATAGGAAATATACTTGGGTCTTGATGGTTTTCATATTCTTTAAACTGTAATTCCTCTGCAATAGCATTTTCTCTTCTTTATGGTTTCACTAAAGCTTTTGAATTTCAAAACACATTGAATTTTAAGGTTTCCTGTTCACACTGCTCACTCATTCCTCCTTAACCAGCAAAAGTTCTCTCAATGCTCCACAGTTGCCTGCTGTGACAATAAGCTCCCTTCAGCATTAGAGATTACTTTAAAATAAATCCACAATAAATCAAATTTCTAAGCATCCTCAGCATCACACACTGCTGCATGCAGTTACACGTACTGTGAGTTTGTTCAGTGAAATGTGAGTATCCAAGATTTACCCATCACAGGAATTGCATGACAGAGTTTAGATGCCTTATTCAATTTCCACAAAAGGGAATTTGCACTCTAACAAAGAAACAAAAAGATAAGGCAGGACACTAAGCAGTCAATTGAAAAACTATACCAGAGTGCTATGGGCAACAGGTAATACAGTGCCATCTCCGTTTTTAAATTTTTTTTTATTTCTGCTTGCCAGGGTAACCTTAACATTTAATGGGAGGTCAGTTGTGACAAGTGACCTTCAAGTCATAGTTAATAGCAGTAGTCCTTTTGTAACACTTTTTTTCTCCACAGACCCATTTTTATAGGCGTATTGTATAGATCTTTAGATTCAGATATTCTTCCTACACTGTTACACATACTTAGGAAAAAAAATTAGGCAGTAGAGCTTCGTGTAAAATGTTACAGTCCCTTTGAGGCTGACACATATTACTACATATGAAGATCTGTCCCAAGAGTGTTGCCCAGCATGCACATGCAGCAGAGTGTACACAGCATGACTGGCAGAGGCCCCAGGGGAAACAATAAAATGGGACTCCTTTTGTAACTGGCTGCTGCTATTCTTCCATCTGCTGCTTGGGTTCTTTCAGCTCCTGAGCTCTTGTAAAGTTGCCCTGTCTTTACACTCAATAGCTACTTTCTGTGTGGTGCTGTGGGCGGAGAAGAACAAGGGGAATGAGTTAGTTTAAAATTGCTGTATGTTCTGTTAGGAAAAAACCAGAAATTCTCCTTAAAAAAATGAAAGTGAAAAGGTGAATTGCTTGCTGGTAACTCCAATACCTCAGCTTGCTTATATAGCTTTTCTGTTATATAGTGTGGTATTATTGATAGTAGTGGCTACAAGGTGTCTGAGAGAGAGATGGGAGCAGGGAAAAAAACCAGTCCACTAATGCATTACATCCCAGGTTCATTAGCATCTTGTTTTACTCTAGTGCAGCAGGTATGTCTGCATAATGCAAAGTTTGGCCCACTGCTCTAAATGATAAACCTCAGTAACTACACTTCTGGTTCCTGACTATGGATTAGAATCATGTAATGGACTGTGCAGGTAATTGCAGCAGATTAACATTGCTGGTATTAAATAAGACCATGATGCTGTAGGAAACCACATACTGTCAGATGTATGTTGCTTTGCCCTATTTCTCTCTTGCTTTATAGTTTTTTTCCACCTTGGCTCTTATTTTGTAATTTACTCCTTCTTTCTTGTCTTGAGAACTGAAAGTCCTCAGTGAAAAGGTAATGTTTGAGATGCATATTCATACCAAGTTGTAATCTAGTAGCAGCTACCATTAAAACAACTGTAAATACTGTTTTAGTGAGCTGTTCTTGCTAAGCATTTCCCAGTACTGATGTCACTAGCATAGAAACAGTCTGATTACTCCAGTCTAATTGGCTCCCTCACCTTAAATTGAGAAGAAAAAGTGTTACACAAATTTTTAAACAGAAATTATGTAGATCAGCAATTACAGTTATTTGTCTTTATGTCTCTCTGGAAGCAGAAGTAGGTCTCAATGCATGTCATACCATCAAAAGTGATTTTTATGGCTTTTAGTTTACCTGCTGCAAGCAGCAACTAATTGTATCAGTCAGTATGAGTCATCAGTCAGAGAATGTATTTCTTTTGGATTTATGCAAAACACTTATATTTATTTAGCCTTTCCTCAGGTGAGACAGATTTTATGATATACAGCATACAATTCAGTGCATTGTGTTGTTCAACCCATATTTGTTCATGTAAAATTCTGAGAGGATACAATGCTGAATATATTAATATATCTAACTATCTATATATGTGCTTTTCGGGATTACATGGAAAGCAGTTACAGTTGAAACCAGGCTTTGGTAAAGATGGAAGGAAGGCAACACCATAGGTCAATAGGATGGTCTTGTCTAGGGGCAGAGACCCCATGCCACAGCAGATTTCACAAGTATGTGTGATCCCAGGAACAAATCACATAGATCTGTTCTTGGAAAGTCTGTAAAAGATCAGGTGACTGCTCACTGTTAGTTTGTTACTGTTCAGTAAGCAAACAAAGCTAAGAGGACTAGGTATTTTCCTTAAGTTATGGGAGCGTTTCAGAGAGAAATACCATATAAAATGAAGGCAAATAAACGTCTATTTCTTTCAGTAGAATCTTCTGTTAACTTGCATTTCATGTTGTATAATTTTTTGCTCAAACATCAAGAGTTTCTCTTGATAGCCACCAAGATGATTAGAGGGATAGAGCACTTCTCCTACATGGAAAGATTGAGAGAACTGGGATTGATCAGCCTGGAAAAGAGAAGGCTTGGGGGTGACAGAATTGTGGCCTTTCAGTGCCTGAAGGGAGCCTACAAGAAAGATGGAGAGAGACTTTTTACAAGAGCATGTAGTGACAGGACAAGGGGAAATGGCTTCAAACTGAAATAGGATGGGATTAGATTAGATATTAGGAACAAATTCATTACTGTGAGGTTGGTGAAACACTGGCACAGGTTGCCCAGAAAAGTTAGGGATGCCCCATCCCTGGAAGTGTTCGAGGCAGGTTGGATGGGGCTCTGAGTAACCTGCTCTAGTGGAAGGAGTCCCTGCCCACAGCAAGGGGAATGATCTTTACAGTCTCTTTCAACACCATACATACTTGTGATTCTACAATGGAAATATTCAAGTGAAACACCATATTACTTTACATTACATAACAAGATTATTGAGAAAAAATTATTTTGCTGAGTTGCAAGTACTTTGGGTTGACTTGTTAAAAATTAGCTTGGCATTTGTTTTCTCTATTGCTACCTTCTTTCCTCTGTTTGAGGGTCTAGATTGTCAGAGGGCTTGTAGTAGCCAGGAAGATGAACTTCATATTGCTTGTGTATTGTATTCAAAATGGACCCAAATTAGACTGGACTTTTTGTCTCTTTTAGCTATTTTCTGTAAATGAGGATGTATTTCTGAGACAGGAGATTATAGTTTGAAAGTAGTAAATACACAGCCATCAAATACAACCAGCTGTTGCTGAAATATGTGAAAGCAGCAAAGCATATTAAAATGAAATTATTGTCTGAACACAGTAGTGTAGAGGTCACTGACCGAACGCATAAATTGTCTTTTTGGGAGAGAGAGAAGAGCTTTCACTTAAATTGATGTCCAGAGGCCTCAAAATAGTTTGCCAGCTGTTACCAAGTCCTGAAACTTGCTTACAGAATGAAAAAATTATCATCTCTGTTTTAGCAAAAAAAGGAGATTGGTTCTGCCGGAAACTTCAGATTCTCATTTGCTTTCTTTTACTTTAATTACGGTTCATACATTGCAAGATGTACCTGAACTAGAACAATAATGCAGAACGTCCAGAGTACTGGCAGCAAATTTATAGTAGTTGAATCTGAAAGCCAATACATGCGCCATGTTTAGATCCATTTAGAGTCAAGCAAAAATAAGAGAAGGACCTTACTTGGATTTGAAAACTAAATTCTGTAGAGGATAATTATCTGATTGACTAGGGGTGTAATTTACATGACACCTGTTTCAGAGCAAAAATTGTCTGTTATGTTTTTCCTGCTTTTGTTTATTATAAAGTGCCTGATATTACCACATGCTGTAGCAGTGTTTTCCCACGAAGTGTTTCACTAGATCATTTTTGCTGATGTGTATATGCACAGCCATGAGAATAGTAGCTTTTTAATAGCTGAATGCAGTACAGGTAATAACTGCTATTTCAACTGCTTCTCTCATTCTTCATTTTAGCTATTGTTTAGGACTGCAAAGATTTTAAGAACTTGATTATAAAAACCTATATCTGAAAACTCTGACTATTGTTAGCACATGTATGTGGAACATATTCTAGAAATACCATGGTATTTCACAGATTTAGGCACTTGTCCTAGTTTGAAGACAGGTGTCTGCTAAGGAAGGCAGGAGCCTCCCTTGGAATAGGAAATGTAATCCCCTTCCCTCCGAATTAGTATAATTTTGAAATTAAAGGGGCTTTCAGGCAATGTTGTGGGAAAAGGAATAACAGTTCTTTACTAATATATATATATCAAGACAGACAAACAACAACAATGGCAACCACAACAAACAAGAACAGAGCAAACCCCCAGTCCAGTCTCTTCTTGCTCCCTGTTAGCAGTTGGGCAGGATGGGTGCGATGGCTCCTCCTCGGCTGCAGGGGGCGCTGTAGCGCAGGTCTGGGCTGTCTCTCCCTGGCAGTGATGGCAGGCGTGGCCCCAGCAGGGATGGAGCCTGGACTTCTTGTAGGCAAAAACCCCGAAGCTGCAGCAGGGGTCCGGCAGGGCTGGGCAGGGCAGGGCAGCCCGACTCCCAAGCCACGGCTGGCAGGGGCTGGCTCCGGGAGAGGCAGGCAGGCAGCAGGAGCCGGGAAAACTCCACAGTGGTGACAAGCAATGGCAGCTTCCCTCTCTTCTGAATGCTGAGAGGCAAAGAGGGCGAGCTACTGCTCCCCTTCCTTTTTCCCAGCCCAGCTGTCACGAGATCTCTGCCCCCTTCAAGAGGGAATGTCCAAATAAGGGAATAGCTACTTACAAGTTCTTTTACTCGACTAGTCTTTCTATTGTTTTTCCTAAGCACCCAGTCGTTATGGTGTCTTAGCAACGGATGGGCAAAAATTCCCTAAGATAAGAGAAACAAAAAGAAGGATTCCAAACCTCAACAGCACTTTATCCTACTCCCCTTTAATTCAATATATTTTTTAAAGTTGTCTAGGTAGAGCAAAACTCCTGCTAGTTTCTGTAAAACAAGTAAAATTTCTGAGCATTTACCAGGATTCAGGGGAGAAGAGCAGAATCTCAGAAGTTACCAGAGAGCTTAGAAATTTCTGTAACTTGAGTTCAAATGACAAACAATACTGTGACTCTTGGCATCTAAAATGTAGTTTTCATGCAAAATACAGCAGCTGCTTATATGTTAGGATAGCACTCTGCAGTGTATAGAATATACATAAAATACAGGGTAGAAAATGAGGAATAATGTATTGGTGCTGGAGAGCCTGAGACCAGGGATAAATCATAAATGTTCTGCCAGTAGCATCTATGCAACTATCTTTGACTCCAGCCTGTGGCATCCTTGTCAGTAATCTGGAGCACAGGGCTTTGAAATAAACAGTACTGAAAGACTGAATGTTCTTTTCCTCAGCCAGACCATGTTACCTCATTACATGAAAAGGAGTTGAAAGTTACCTGGGCTCTGAGCACATTTCACGCATTTACTCAATGCTTTCTGCATCCTTTTCCTTTCCTTCCAGATAGGCAGTGGTTCTTTCAGGAGCCCAAAACCTTGCTAAATGCCATTTGTTTTCTCTTCTTACTTAAGCATTAGCTGTTCTGTTGTGCTAGTCTTAAGCGTTCCACCAGTGCTGCTCTGTCACTTGTTCATTACTCTTTCAGGTGTGTATCTGTCTAGCTGTTATTTATTCTGCAGTATTAGAAACATTTCACACCCCTAGATGATATTGAGGTCATCTAAAACATAATTATGCTTTACAAAGGCAAAATTCTTACCTGCTCGTATAATTGCTAAGAGAATCGAAGAGCTTTGCAGAGCCAATGACTTTTTCTTGTTTTGGATTTCAAAAAAAGAAAAAAGCTTTTATATGTGCCATCTAGGAGATACAAAAGCAGAAATAAACAGGTATGAGGTGTAAAATTCTGTTGTATTTCCTATCTGTCAGTCAGTCACTTAATGAATCTTCAAACTCCTCTTCCACTTCCAGGGACTTGAGCATCTGTGAACTCTCCTGCAGCTGAGAGTGTATCAGTGCTACCACTGGTTCCACCAGCAGTGCTCACCAGCAGATAATTGCCACTTGAAATTAGTATTTTAATGAACTGATCTCAGCAAATGTAAAGCAAAATCTCCCAGGCATTAAAGAAATAAGTAGGGGGAAAATTAATAACTGTGGAATTCAACAGACAGATGGTCAGCAGGTGCTGGCTTGGCAAAGGAGTGGAGCTGGTTCAGGTTTTGGTCCTGCAAGCTGCCACGACTATTAGCGACAGGGCCTGGTGGGGCTTGGCAGTGTTAGGTTTGTGGTTGGATTTGATGATCTTGGAGGTCTTTTCCAACCTAAATGATTCTGTGATTATCTCTCTGCTACTGCTTGATCTGCTAAGGGAGTGGTAATTTAGTAACTACACTGAAACTTCAATCCGTGTAATCACAGTCAGAAAGTGAAAGAGAAGCTCTCTGGAGAATGGTTATTGCTTTGCCCAGAAAAAAAAAATCAAAAAAGCAAGAAAAATTCTTACCCTGATAGACTGAAAAATTAACCTGTGTGAGAGATGGGAGTGCTTTTGTGGAGTTTGCAGTGATTACACAGTCTGTCAAACAGCACTGGATATTTTGTTCAGCAGAATCAGTACTCTACAAGATGTGAAAGTCTTTCAAAAAATTGTGTGGGTGTGTGAAAAGTAAAGTAACAAGAGGAGAAATGAGCTAAAATGAGTCTGAGGAAAAATTTCATTTTTGAATGTTCAGAAGAAAAATCCCTTGATACTCAGTAGCTGGATTAGAGAACAGCATAAATGCTCAGAAGAGGGAAAGTGAGCACAAATTCTTCAAATGGAGAGTGCAGCAATTTGATTTTTAAAAACATATTTTTGTATATACCCGTAAATTCAGTTGTGTGATTAGAAGTCTTCTTTTGTTTCTCTTGGAGTAAATGTTTCTCTCTCAAAGCCATAGTCATGAAGGCTATACAATAATAAATGGACAGTTATCAACACACCAAGCCTTTACTTACTTTGGGTCTTTTTTGTATATTTGTTTCCCAGTGGTTGTGAATTTCTACAAAGAGAGGGCTTTTTATTTTTTTTTCCAGAAACTCAGTGAAAACCAAGAGAAAAAAAGTTGCAGAAAGTTTGCTATGATTTCATAGATAAGCATACAAAGTAAGTGTGAAATTACACAAAATAATGTTGCAAGTAGGGATCAGTTCAGGAATGTTGGCTGATATGCAGTACAGTAAATCTGCTTGTAATGAAGTTAAAGCAGACATGCAAATGAAATGCTTTTATAAGGGAGCCCAGAAGGAAATTACTCAAGATTGCAATAGATTATTTCAAATGCAACAATTCCTTTTTGCTGTTATTAAAATCTCTGAGCCCAAAGTTGAGTATTCATTGATGTTTTAATTTGTTTAGTTTTTTAATATAGTACGAATAATTTGTTTCAGTCATACATTTCCTCCAGACTGATCACAAAATCATTAGATTTTGGCAGTGGAGCATTTAATTTCTCATTTATTCTATGTAATCTCTCTTTGGTAGTTATGTGTGTTTTATGCATGTTTGGCATATTGGAATGGGAACTCAAGCATTTTGTTATCTTTTGGTATTGCAGAAAACATGGTACCAGTTGAGACTTCTGACAAATTTCATGCAGAGAGTATTCTACAAATTACTGTGAATGTTCCAGTATTATTTTTATTGTCATTCTGTGTCCTTGCTTGGTCTTGTACCTTATTAATACATGTTTTCTATGTTCTAATTTGTTAGGATTAGTGTAATCAGCACATAAGTATGCTTGTCCACTAGATTATGCGATGCTCCTGATTTGAGTTAATGTGAACAGAAAGTGTTGGGTTAAACTGGGATCCAAAGAGATAAAGGAAGCAATTATGCACATACCTATGATCCCAAAAGAGAGATCTGTGCTCTGGGAATGATAATGCTGCAGTTTTACACAGCAGGAATATGCTTTTGAAGGATTCAAAATCTTTTGTCCTGCTCAGGTAGAATCACAGGGTCAGAAGGGAATTTTAAAGGTTATCTAGTCCGCCCCACCTGCCATAGGCAGGAACAGCTTCAACTACATTATGTTCCTTAAAGCCCTGTCCATCCTGACCTTGAACACTTAAAACTGTTGGGAGTTAAAGGCATAATGGATGTACGTTAAAGGCATAATGGGGATAGGGGTTGTATAAATTTAAGATTCAACAACACTGCTGTGTTTATTATGTCGAGACATCTAATAAAAAGCCACATAGTGTAAGCAGTTGCGTGAGGAGGGCATGAGGGGTTTACAATAAATTATGATTGCTTGCTACTCTGAGAAGTCATTCTGAGTAACAGATCAGTCATTGTCTTCTGTTCCTAGAATAAGCAGCTTTAGTCATAAATAGTTAATTTTGACTAATAGTGATGTTAAATACCTGTTCTTTTTGTGGTCTAACTTTTGTGGCACACACAGGTTTAGGTCAGTTGTCTCTTGCCCAGTTGAGGATGTTAGTGACACTGAGGGTTTTGTCATCTGGTGTTGATATTGCAAGGCCTCAATAAGGCACAGTAAACGGAAGGAAAATAGTGGAAAACATAGCATTGAAAGGCATCAGTGAGAAAAATCCCAGGGACCTTTAATGCCTTTGCACTTTTCCTGTAAACAAGGAGAGCACAGAAGGGTTTTCTAACTCATTTCTGAGAGTTGGATGTGCTGAATTCTTTGGCTCGGCAATGCTACATGTGCAGGTCCTGGGCACAACCTGAGATGTGGTGTGGGGCTGAGGCTCTGGGTTGTCACCTGTGGTGAAACAGAGAACAAAGCTGAGGGCCCAGCTTGGGCAGCAGTGTGGAGCACACAGGGCTGCCTCAGCTATGCTCACTGGGAGGGCAGAGTGCATTGCACATCAGCTTGCTCTGACACATGGGGAGCAAGCAGAAGTCAGCAGCAATTTTGGCTGGAAGGATAATATATGCTGTTCTTAGCTTTTTCTAAGACAAGTCTTGCTTAGGTCAGGAGGGCAAGTTCAAGCATTTCAAGGGCTGGATTCAGCACCTGGGCTATGCAACCCACACAGCTTTAAACCACTGTTTCAGCATTGCATGGCAGAACATGTGCAGGAAAGCTTCTTCCCACCACTGTTCTCCCACCTGCCCAGCTTTCCAACCAGGTTGGGTTTTGTCTTGGATTTTAACACTGTATTGAATTTTTCATTGCCCTCATGCTTGAGAGACATCTGGGTTTTCTCATATATTTTTGCAAGCCTGAGTTATCAAGCAAGATAATAGGGTAGTAAAGGTGTTTGGCGTGAATAAAGCTAATGAACAACAATGTTGGAGCTGTCCTCATGCATGCAATTTTATGAAGCTCACTTTTTCAGTCTTTTCTCCAGGTGCTCATACAGGACCCTGGGAAAAATGAGTCATAAATACTTAAACACTTCCAGTACTTTGATGAATATTTTACATTGTAGAATATGTGAATATTAGTAATTAATGCAGACCTGAGAGTTAGAAAAATTTTTATAACCAGAATGGCTGGTCGCTAGGCTCAGGGATGCAGTTGGAACTGAATGAAAGGATAGCGTTTGCCAAATCATCTACTTGCGTTTCATGGAGAACTGAGCGTAAATGGAAAATATTTCCTACTGTATACTAGTTCTCACCTTTGCACTCTGGAAAGCTCTGACAGGACAGTGATAATGGGCATAGTGTAGACTACACCACAGTGAGGGCGAGACAAAAGGAGCAAAAACCGTGAAGATGGGTAGCAAATGGAAATATATCCCTTCTACTTCACTTGCTGCACTGAGAGTCTAAGTAGACAGTGCTGGCAGGTCTGAGGAGTGGTACAAGCAAATCACGTGGGGCTGGGGAAAAAAAAATCCAACTGCTGTGTTTCAGTCCAGTTTCTCTGAAAGCAAGAACATTAGAAAACAAATCTGGTACGCCTATGACAAAGAAATGGAGGAAACATGCAGCCAAGGAAAACAATTTGTTCTGTCTTGAGGTTCTGAAATGACTTACCCTATTTACATCCCGTTGTCTTCTGTGCTTAAATTCACTCCCAGTGAGAGGACATTTTCAGTGTGTTTGTGTACCAGCATATAGGCTTTCTCTGAGGTCCAGGCCACTAGCATCTGCCTAGAAAGGAACACCGCTGGAGACATTATCCAACAAGTTTTTAAATGCATTGATAAGGTTTTGACATTTTAAGTGAAGGAAACAGCTAGAAAGCTCTTTTCTGTGTAAACAAAAAAGAGGAAATCATTGAGGTTGTCCAGACAGGGTAACCTTGGTGAGAGCAATCTAAGATATGTTACTGTATACAGTTTCTATGACAAGAATGAAAAACAACACATAATAGCAGCATATTTTTTTAAAAAAAGCATATCCAAGTGCATACTTACCTCCTTGTGAAGGAAAGGTTGAAAGAGTAGCAAGAGAACAACCCCAAGTTGGAGAATGAATTCCATAGAAAGTAGAAGCTGTATCAGGTTACTCTGGTCAAGACAGAATTGTAGCACAGTCACTTAAGAATACAGTGAGAAAGACCAAAGCACAAAATGAAATTCAGCCAATATGAAATCAGAAGTAATAAGAAATGTTTTTATAAGGGTATTTTTCAACAATTAATTGTAAAAATGGAAAAGCTTATTAATTAGTGTCATCCAGATTATTGTACTATTCAGTACCCTATTAGCAATTTAAATAAAAAAAGATTTTTCAAATTCCTTTCAAGTCCATGATCCAGGGTAGTGATTTATGAGTGGGCACAAGCTTATATAGTTACATGAAATTTTGAAGTGTTTGCAGTTCACATCAACTTCTAGGTTTTCAAAGCTGTTCATCCTACTTTTCAGAAAGGACTGTTTGCTGCATTGAGATCTGCACTGAAAAGAAAAAAGGAAACAAAAGTTATTGAAAGAAAAAGTGCAAATGAGACCATCTCCTCTTGGTTTTCTTCTCTAATGATATTTAGAGAAAATACTTATTTTCTTTAGGATGCCCTGACTCCAAAGATGTAGACATTCATGTACCTGCTTAGTTGGTATCAGATAATTGTACAGCACTGCTGTACTTGGATCTGGGCTCTACATACTCTTGCAGCCTTTCTAGCAAGCCCATATAGACTGTGGTAGCTTTAACCAACATTTGACAACTTGTTTCTGGGAGGGTCAGGGTTCCAGATCAGCAGAGGGAGAGGGCAGCTGCTGGAGTCTTTCAAACTGGTGTGTCTCAAGGAAGTCACGTAATAGAAATTGGTGTTTTCTGGTGATCAACACAGGTTGAACTCCGGATGACTGGCAATGTTATCTTGTTGCTTAGTAGTCAGCAGAGGATGACTAAGCTGTGCCTGTAAGACAGCCATACGATGGTTGTCCTCTGCTCTGAAATGCTGAGCTAGAGAGTAGTGGGAGACAGACAAATGAGCAACACATCTCTTGGCAGAACTGCAAACTTGGAATGTTGGGAGCAGGATAAGAAGAAATGTTGTAGAGACATATTAGAAACAAATCAGGCAACCAGATTTGTCTGAGCCTTGAAAGAACAGGCCTTAGTGGTACTGGAGAATATTTTTGGGATGTCTACTAGCAAACCTGAATTCTATCCAGCAAGCAGGCTGGAAATGCCCTAAAATCCAGAAGAAGATCAAATTGCCCTAAACAAATCAGAAGTTCTTACCTTTTTTCTAAAAGTTTAAAGTATGGATATATTTTAGATATATCCATTTATATCTTATACATAAAGGCTAATGTGAACTGTGATTGATATATTTGCTTGTGAGTAAGTGTTTACAAATGAAGTGCTGATGTCCAGATGCTTCTCACTCTTGCCATAACTTGATACAACATCACTGTTGGGTTAGATTTCTCTGAATTCTTTAATGTTTCACTTCTCACTATACAATAAGGTAAATGCACCTAATTTCAATGGTGTCAGCCCTTGCCAGAGTAGGTGACTCTGTCTCAGTTTACCAAGGAGAAAAACGTGCCTTAAAAAGATGGCACTTCAGAAGAGCATTGTAAAAAATGCTGGCAAAATGGTTATAATAATTTTGCTAATGAATTCCTGAGTAAGGAACTGAGATAAATAGGTTCAGGATTTGTATAAGAGGAGCAGCTTTGAAGCTATTAAAAACTTTTTCTTTTTGAAAGTCAGTTAATCAAGATGGTTAAAATACATAAGTGAAAGGAAATTAGGTATCTACCTTTTGACGTTGAGAGGTGTCATTTAATCTTAGGACTTGAAACAATTTCAGTCTCTCAGAGGACTTTCAAAGCATGCCAGCGTTCCTGTTGCATCCTGAGGTAAGGAAATTATTTTGCTAACTCATAAACTAGTTTCAAACATTCAGAGCCCTTTCCTGTAGTCTGTTGTGAGCAGTTTTGTGCTGACAGCAAAAACTTTTTTTTTTTTGTAATGCTGGTTTCCAGTTAAGCTAGTTCGTCCTTTGGAAGGTGGCTTGACATCCATAAGAAATCTCTAGAGTAAAGACCCATTTTCAGCCAAACAGGCTCTAATGACGTGGAAGTTCAGCTACGCTGCTACATTCAAGTTACATGACTCAGCCCATGTAAAAGACACTTCAAACTTGAAAGCAATGGACATTCATTCAGAGCATCATGGCAAGGTTTGCAAGCTGACCTGTGACATTATTCCAATTTAGTTATGTTGCTTTGCATTCTTAAATAAGGACACTTTCCAGTGCCTTTGGAGACACTGCTGCACAGTGTCATCATGCCCAGTGTCAGAGGAAACTTCTGTCAATAATTTATTCATTATACAGAATTTTTTTTCCTGTAAATATATTTAGTTAAAGATTGCTTCCATCTGTTCAGCTTTTCTGTGTCTCACAGGTCCAGGAGGCTTTTAGAAAGTGTAGTCAAGGGCTAAACTTCTGAATTGCATCCTGAATTCCCTAAGACTCAGCATTATCAGTGGAGCAGCTATAAACTAGCTAGACAGCTGACCTTCAGTTGTCTGAAACATTCAAGTTTCAAAGATGCATACTAATCACTATTAGTATTCTACTTCAACTATTCTATTGTTTTCCTGTGAGTCACCACATTTCCTACAGCTGAGAAATAGCTGTGTCAAAGAAGAAAATCAGAAAGTGCCATTTGTTTCTTCTGCTTATCCTTTTTAACTTCGTTCTACCAACTGCATAGCCATGAGTACTTCATGTTTGCAAAGATAAAAGTGGACACCTTGAAAGAATTTCCTGGGTATGGTACTCTAGTGTCATAGCAGGAGAGCTTAATATATCTAGAGCTCTCGTTGCTTGATTTCTTCTACACACATCTTCTCTTCACAGGAAACATATCAAAGTCCTTTTTTACTCCCACAATATACACTTACATATGCAGGCCTAAATCTTTTGAAAATAAATATTCTGAAAAGCTCTAACTTTGGGGCTTTTAAGAGGTATCCTGTTCCTGTGAAGCATAAGGGAACTACATAAATAATAGGGAATTTCAAGAAAAACGAAATTCTCTTGCTGATGCACACATTATATGGGCACAGAATGTAGAGATGAATCCCCTGTTGTTGGAGGCAAGTTTAGCTCTGTAGGGATCCAAGCGTATTTGTAAAGCAGCAAAGCAAAGTGGACAGGGAGGCACCTGTTGTACAGTCTGGTGGCTGCACTGTCTTCAGACTGATATTCAGGAGATGGTTGTGTACAACAGCAACAGGGAAGGAGGTATTCTCAGTTCCCCAGAAAAACCTGCTATTTCTCAAAATATTTTCCACTTTCATACAGTGAGAACTCTGTCCCTGAGGAAGTGACTGTGGGTGCTGAGAGGCAGCAGGATATTAGGAACAAACTTCTTGAGAGTCTGACATGAGCTCCTGAGAATCAGTTTCTGTGTCATGCAGAAGGGTGTAACTGCTTGTCAGTTCTTCCTCTTGATTTCACTGTCCACTATTCTGCTTGTAATAAATCTTGCAGTCTGGATGATATATGGACCCTGCTGTTTCCCTACCTGCTTTGGGGTTGGTGTATTCAAACTCCCAGAGTTAACATTTTGTGATTCAAAATTCCTGATTAATTATTGAGGGTTCCACTGTGTCTATAGAGGATAGTTTCGTATCACACTTACATGGGAATCAAAGTCCTGCTGGACTTCTTTTAAAAAGCTGTCACTTTTTGAAATTCCAGTTGTTGCTGAAAAATCAGCAATTAATCAATGTGTGTTCTATATTCTAAACAGCAGAACTGTCTGTAGTTGTATTACAGGTCTGCTTTTAGCTGCTGTGGGTGAGGAGAACTTTGTACCTCTTCTGCTTGAAGAAATAAGTTGATAATGTTTTAGAGAACCAATTGTTCTAACCCTTCTTGGGCTAATTTTGCGCTATATGAATGTAACAGCTTTCTAGAGGAACAAAACACCACTCTGCCACATACAGTCACTGAGGTAGAACTCCAAACATGCTTTGCAGTCCCATTTCTGGTTTTTCAGTGCACACGTGGCTTTTGGTACAAACGACTGTTTGTAATGACCTCCCTAGAGATTTCTTGTACCGTGTGCACCCTTGAGCTTTTCGGTCATGCCCTATGGGCTTCATGTTTTTCTGTTGCTGATCTTTCTCATAATCTATGAGTGCTTCACAGTTGGGAGCAGAGTTGGAAACTGTCTGGACAGCCCAGAAAAGTGCTAGGGAAAGTTCAATGAGGCTCAATCCTTGCTGTGCAAACTTGGTGTTCATGTCAGAACCTTGTGTCCTTTCAATGTATTCGGAGATCTGCATTCCTTCTGCCTGCAATATGTATACTACTATATAGTTGCAAAAGCATGATGTTTCTGTCTTCACTTTCCTCCTAGCAGAATGTTGTATATTACATCAACAGCAAAATGTGAAGGCAGGAGATTGTGCCACTAAAATAAATATTCTGCTTTCTTTTTCTTTCTAGAATTATGCAGCAAGTAATTTCACTAATTGCAAGGAAGAAACAGAAGACAGCAACACTTACGAGCTTATGATAGCTCAGAAACTCCACCAGCTGTGGGTAAGTCCTGTTGTTAGACAGCTTTGTTGGTACTGGTATGTGCTGTATTACATGAATGAGTTTATGGGCAGAGATGGCAAGTTATTCTAACCCTTTCAATTTCCATGTGTTACTGCAAGTTCCAGGGAGGGCAGATGTCCTAAAAGGGGAAGGCAGGTGAGGGATTCAGTTGGTATAATAAAGGTATTGATCAGTAAGAGAGACCTTTGTGCAACTACGCCTCCTTTTAAACTCTGGAAATTTGTGATCTCCACTCTGAACCTGGAAAACTACTAAATTCTCCAAGCTCTCCCAGAAGAACCTTCATGAAAGGGGAGGCACTGCCTACAGGTGCAGTCAAGTCCTGTGTGGAGGCACAGCTAGTTGACATTTTGTAGCTTGATGTTCCTACTTCCAAGCATAGATTGACAACAACACTGTTGATGACCTATGTGGTCGTATGCATTCCCCTTGAAAACAGGAAAGTTGCTTTTTTACATTTACTGATGGCATATATTTTGCATGTATCTTACAGTATCATGGATCTATGAGACTAAATTTAATCTTCTTTTTATCTTGTTGACAATTTTATTTTTTCAACTGTCTCATACATATGAAAAGGATGTTTCTTACTTGCCAAGTTCAAATTGGTTGCTTTAGCACATATAGGTAGATGACAGATACTGTGAAAAAACAGGTTTGCTCTGATAAAATTTTCACTCTCTCTGTCACATTGTATATGGGAACACCTCAGGGTGAACACATGGAAAAAGAATATGAATTGTAGCAGCTGGCCATGTTAGCCAGGTAAATGCCCTAACCTCCCATTTGAATCAGTGGTGAAAGGCAGGGATCACCAAAGGATAACTCAGAATGGAAGCCTACCTCAAGGGCTTGGTGCAGTCTGCTGACAGATTGTGGGGTTTACTCTGCTACATTACTGAGGTTGACTACTAAAATTTTGATGCTGTATGTAGTGATTCAAGTGTGCACTTTCACATCCCTCCACTTTGTTCTTGGTCTGTGGGCCACTGGAGACAGAAGAGCTCTGTTTCCACAAGTCTACAGTCATATCTCCTATGGACAATGTTTATTTCATTTTAGAGAGATTCAAATTAGCACCCAGATCCCATTGTACAAAAAGAAGTAACACAGATGTGTGAGCTATGGCTTTATTTTGCAGTGTTGCACTGTGCTGCATTGAAAGTCAAGTAACAGAAACTATGGAGGCAAGAAAAATGTGTGTGATTTTATTCTGACAGCAGCTCTAGAGAAGTTTAACATTGTATGCACAAAGGTGGTGTGTATCAGAGTAGCAAGGTACAGTGAAAACTTCCACTGTTGATTTAGTAAATACTTAAAAAGCTCTTCACTGATGGTATGTATTTGACAGCTTTCCTCCTGTATCAGTTCATAAAAGTTTTACTAGCCATTGTGTTGCTTCTGTAGGAATCCTTGAAACAAGATATGCTTCCAGATGGCAATTTTTAAATGCTTTCTTTAATATTAGAAGCCAATCAGAACTCAGGAGATCAGTATGGAATTAGATCAAGATGCCAACAAGAAGTCGAGGTGGATGAGGAAAAGAAATATGACCTAAAAGACAGCAGAGAGGAGGCAGAATATGAAGATGAAGAAGAGGAGGATTCATATAGCTTTCACAACAGTCCTGACAGTTTGTATGCCAACATAGGGGGTGAGCTCAAAGAGAGCAGAAGATATTGCTTTTTCTGCAAGAGGCCACCCACTCCTCCCCCTCGAAATCTTCCTGGTATACAAAGACAGGATGATTTGCACAATTTATCACAAGGTACAATCTTGGGAGGAAAATAACCCCAGATACAAACATGTGCAAGTGCAGATAAAGTACTGCTGTAGAGATTGTGTATGAGCACTTCTAACAGCAGTAGCTGGGCAGGATGGCCCTAATGCTACAAAGCAAGCGTGTGCATATGAGGCCCTAATTCTGCAAAACAAGGACGTGCATGTGACCTTTGCTGCATCAAAATACTCATGACTGGGTTTATCAAGTGATACTGTGGTATGAGCTGCTGGGTTCAGCTTTTCCTCACTCCACCTATCTCAAAGAGCTTCCAAATAGTGCATGGTGCACTGGATTTACCAGAAAGGCACGAAACAAAATATGAAGCCTGTATTTATGTCAAGTTGACTCCATTATTTACCATTTTAACACATTAAATGCTACCGTGATTTAATACAGCTTGAAATTTCACAGGTAGAATTAATAGAAGGTGACCATGGAGAGAGAAGTAACAGTGTCCTACTGTGGCAACACAGAATCCTTCTCGTGTGAAAATCTCTTCGTTTTCTGTAAACAAGTATGTAAATAAAGATAAAGTGTTTGTAGCTCCCATGGATCCAGGTGGCCAATCAGCTGCAAGATGCATACAGCTGTGGCCAATCATGTGAGAGTTCATTTTGTATATAAAAGCTAAATTTAATAAATAATTCTGTTCTTTTTCGGCATTTCTCGAGCACTTCTTGTTTCGCCATCAGCTCAACAGCGACATCTGGTGACCACCGATGTGTACTACACGCAATGCTGAGGTACGAGTGCCTGTTCGTGCAACCCCCCACACTCCTCCCTGCCACTCCTCAGGGGGGTCGGGGCTGCAATGGAGCCCCTGACGCCGAAGGACATCTTTCTGCAGTCCTTTCTGGCCGACTCCTGGAGTGAGCCCCTGAAGGAAAGGAGGTGGCGTCTCGCTAAAGATCTCCTGACCTGGGCAGATGGGCATGGCTTTTCAGAAGTGTGGGACACAAACGTTGACTGTGCCCTGTGGCGGACAATTGGTGAGGGATTGTGGGCAGTGGTGCTCTCTAGCGACACACATCTCATCCGACTATTTCGGGCGTGGGGATCGCTCTGGGGCACTCTGCTGGAGCGGGACGGCCGGGGAGCCCAGCCTGATGTGGCTCCCAGGCTTGACCCTCTGATCTCCATCACTGAGGAGTCCGTAGAGGAATCGGATACGCCCTGAAGTAGCTCCACCGCTGCGGATGGGACTTCTGAGCCCAAGTATAACACTCCGCAGGACTATATCCCTCCAAAATACCAGAATCCTACCGAACAGCGGGCAGAGATGTTGAAACAGGAGAAAAGCCGCGCGGAAAATGGAGCGGTCTGCCTGGAGACACCGCTTGCTGTGCAGGGCGCCACGGGAACGCCGGCTCCGTCCATGGGGTCCCCTGCGCAGATCGCGCTGGTGCCGCGGTCTCTCCCAGCTGCGACTGCTGGGCCTGTGGACTCTGTTTGCCCCGCCACGATGTGGCACAGCCGCCGTGGAGCCCTGGTCCCCTCCACTGGGAACGCAGTTCTCCGCACACAAGCAGCAGCGGTGTGGAATCCAGAAGGGAACCTTCCGGTGGCGAGCGCTTCCACCTGGGCCGCCGCCCGGAGGCTGGGGGTGCCATCTGTTTCGGCCCGCCCGCCTCGGTCTGGCGCGGACGTGACGGCCGAGCTGGCCGAGGTCTGTTGGGACTTGGCTGCAGTCCAAGGGTTGTGCAAATGGCTTGTGGCCAGACTGGACGCAATCCTGCCTGCCCTGGGACCCGGGCATGCACCTGCGCGCCACGCCGTGGTGGTGGCGGGACTGGTGCCAGCAACGCAGCGCACTGGATCAGCCGTTTCCATGACAATGCAACCAGCGATTTTAACCGATGATATGCCGATGCACCTGATGGACATTCCCAATGTCCCGCCTGCTCCGCTGCTTTCGGCACCCACCCTCCACCAGCCCACCAGGATGCAGCCTGCCGATGGACTGGCTGTGCCCAGCCAGGCCCCCTCGTTCGTGGTTGGATCTGCACAGATGCCTTGCTCTACCGATTCCGATAGTGAATCGGTCGCAGTTCTGCCACCTGGGAGGCAGGCTGCGGTTGCCAGGCAACAGAAGAAGCGCTTGCTTCAGAAGTAACCTAAGGGGATCCCATGCTCTGTTGGGACGGGACGCCCGAGGAGCCCCCAGTGTTACTGGGAGTCAGTGAGGCGAGGCGTGCTGGGCGTGGGGGACTGGGATCTTATAGAAAGGATGGGGTTGCCAGAATTTTCGGAGAGCCCCGCAGGGGTTTCTGTGCCTGCTATAGAAGACGAAAATGTGCTAGCATCTCTCGAGGTGACGTTCAGGCCTTTCCTTTCAGCCTGCACCAAATTCGAGGCAGCAATTTCGCCATGACGTTTTTGCATGGAAGGTTATGAACGACCTATGATCAAACATAGCTCAGTTTGGCCTTTCTTCTCCACACGTGATGCAAATTCTTAGAGTGATGAATACTGACCTGCTTGCTCCATGTGATATTATGCATTTAGGTCAAGTCTTGTTTCA
>VZTJ01000251.1:0-55799 GCA_013397795.1 Orthonyx spaldingii
GGATTCCAAACCCCAACAATTATGGTACAAGAAGATTAGTGTTATATATTTCATTTAAGGTGATGTTTAGTTTCACACGTTGCTAATCCAGAGCGTTTATGCCCAATTAGATACTCAGGAGGTCTTATCACTTAAAGGTCTTTCAACTGGCTTCAGAAGAGTAATGTTCATTTTTTAGAATCTCTAAAATTAGAACCTAAGTCATTACAAATCATACAAACTGTGAATCACAATCTCCATGACTGGAAGTTTCCAGATGTACAGGTGCTGAGTTCTTCTTCAGAGTTTTCTGAAGGGAAAGGATATGTATTTTCTAGCTATATAGGGGTCTGCATTAAAAAGAGAGTACAGTATAGGAATGGTAGTGAATAGCACTGGTATTCAGTGCCATGCATTTGGCATAAATACGTAAAAATAAATAAGCCATGCATCCAGATCTTGCCTGAATTAGACACACAACCAATGCAACTACATAATGATAGTGTGACCTCAGATGACATTTTGTGCACAAAAACCAGTATATTAAAACAATATCTAAGGATGACTGAATTGCATTAAAACTAATACCTTTTGAAAAATATGATATTTCATCCATATTTTGGGGGGTTTTGTCTTTTCATTCTCTTAACTGCTTGGGGGATTATTGATCTGATCTTGGATGAGATATATTGGCACTGATTTGCATGTGTGTGTAGCATTTGCATCCTCTTTCAGATATGTGTCTTCCTCAGATATTTCATCAGACCAAATGACGAGAACTATACCATATTTTAAGCTGCCCTCCCGACTTTGCTTCAACAAATGTTATGAATGGATGCTGTAATAAATGAATTTTGTTTGTTAATCAAATATTGCTAAACATTTGCTGAAGCCGTAATAAATGAATTTCGTTTGTTTACTAATTAACCCTTGCTGAGCTGTAATCGTGCGTTAAGCCTTAGGCATCCTATTAAAATAAACAATGTATCACCCGCTGGTGCCACATGAAACAAAGGGGTCCCAGAAAGGGGAGGTAGTCCCAGGCGGAACACAAAAGGATGATGTGTGAGGAAGACGTCGGACCTTCATCCCTGTGACCACCCGAAGGCAGAAAACGACCCCCTAGCAACAGGCCGCGCAGGCGCAGAATACTCCACTAGAGACACACATCCCGGAAGTCAAGGAGTATAAGAACTGTAGCATTCAGGAGGGGGGCGCACGCCGTTGGTGGAGCGGTGACTCCCCGGCCCGCCCAGCGCTGGTTTTGCTTGCTGTCACTTGCTTAATAAATCAGTTTATTTTAATTGGCTTGGTTGAGATAAATTATTTTATCCACACTTATGACAGATGTGAGGTGTTTAAATAACTTTCTACCTCTGCCTAGGCCTATGGTAGTAGATAGTAACTTACTGAGGTGGCCTGTACCCCAAAACTCACTCTCATCCACAAGTTCTTTTAATAATGGCTGATTCAGTCTATTACAGAATGAATTATTTATTCAATAGACAAAAATTTAACAGACAAGAGACTTAAAACAGATTATTACTACACAGGAAAAGGAACTATTAATATACAATCCACAATAAGGTACCATTCTTTTAATACAGCTAGTGAAAAAATAGTATGGATTAGGATTCAATGTATCTTACCATCCAATTGTTGAAGGAGCACACATAAGAATCCTTTTCCCTCAATTTCCAGAAAAGTAACCAAGAAGATGTGTCCAGCTTCAGGGAAAAGTCCTCCAACACATTCCCAGAGGGTGTGCAAGACAATTCTGACTTCATGAAAGTTTGTGGAACTTTTATAGTGTCAAAACAGGCCTTTTGTCACTGATATTTCATTTTTATCTCTCTCCACATCTGCTCTCCAGACTGAGGTGTTGATTCTGGGCAGACCTCTTGGCGCCAGGAGATGATCCCTGATGGGGTTCTTCCCCTCTGGGTTATCTGTCCCATCACCTTTGGTGGGGAGAGGGGTAGACGTCCTGTGACAAAAATCTCAATAAAAACAAAACCAGGATCTGGCCTCCAGGCAGACAAGGACCACTCCTTGATTCCAGAGTACCTTTTCAAGAGCATGGTTTTTAAAGACGCTTTTCTCCTGTATGGACTGACAATCATAAACTCGAAGCAGCTTTCCTTATGCCAAAATAGACGGGCATTACTCCTGTTGCAGAGAAAGATTAAGGTCATTGTCAAAGCAGAGGTTTGTGACACCTAGAAACGGCACACTATTTAGGGTATAACTAACATTAAATTGCCTTGAACCCAATATAAATGTAATTATAAGTGTAACCAATAGAAGCTTGGAAGTATTTTGTGCCATTGTGATAGACCAGACATACACAAAGCATATACTTTTTATGTATGTATCTAAGTAATGTGACCACCAGCAGGGGAAACAAGTATGCATACAGCAACACACAGGAATCCAACTAAGAAAAAATTGATAAATACAAAGATAGATACAGAAGAGGTAGATGCAAAAGATTGCAGGAGGCAGAACATCTTTATCCATACAAATGAAGAATGACTGACCAGAATCAAGGTAAGAAGTAAGAGAAGTAGATGAGATCCCTGTTTCAGGAGGCAGGCAAAGAGCATATTAACATCAGGCAGCAAGAGAAAGCGAAGGAAGAGGACAGACCCACATACGACCAGACTTCCCTTATGGAAGAGCTTGATAAAGCCTTATTGCCTCCATCTCCATAACCAAGACTACCAAGAACTTAGCTGTCAGACTTCAAGGCATCAGTGTCACGTCACCACATACACAGTGGTGATTTGAGATATCTATCTATACTAAGGACAAATAGTTCTGCTTATGTATTGAAGATGATTAATATTGTTTAAGTATTAACAATTAGCACAAAATGAGCTGTTAACGAACGTATTTAATAAAGGCTTTTGAGTTTAAAATTGGCCTGCTTTATCAGTCTGCTAAAAACTCCAATCATAATGATCTCCAATTCCCTACATATAAGCACATATTTAGTTGCAAGATTACACTCTTTTTAGCTTTAATGATCACAAAGTAAGAATATGAACAATTATCTTTTCTGCGTGCTAGGGCACTCAAATTAAATTTAACTCTTCATTGCTGTGAGGGTAGCATGTCTAAATCCTATCAGGACATGTGTCCCTTACTCAGTGAAAATTGTTAAGTAGAGGTAATTCATATAGCAGTGCAAGCATTTTAATGACCAGAAAGTGGAAAGCTGACCAAGGCTTATGTTATTACCACTGCAATAACCAAAGATATAAATTTTCAGTGTAATCTGACTGCTGAAATGTTGTTTTCAGGACACGTCCTTCTCTGGTGTAAGTGGCCAAGCTCCATGGTAGTCCATCAGACCCAGCTGAGGTACCGATGTCATGCATGAAAGTTAATATTTTGCAGTTTGGTCACCTCTCAAATATTTGCTAGCAAAATGTACTCACTGAAAACCCTAGCAACTAATTTTCTGTCTGCCATTTCTAAGGTGTCACTTCTTACATATCTAGTATGGAATCTTCTGCTGCTGTCAACATATGCTCTATTTTTAATCAGCTCTCATTTTGCAAAAACACACTCTTTGGCATACTAGGAAATGTGCATCTCATTGTCCTTCAATGACTAGTATTTCACCTCCTCTTCCCATTCCACTGTGATTTGTCTGAAGACATTTTTCTTTTAACTTCTGTTCCTAAACTTCAAACAGAAATAGCAGTGACTGATTACAGTAGCCTTGTATTTAATCAGTAGTGTTGTCCATTAACCCTAAGCATTTGACTTGCATATTCTTTAGTAAGATGCCACATCTTCTTCAGTATGACACCAGAAGGATATAATCTTTCTAGTGTGCATCAGATGCAATTTTTATTAGATTTGTGGGCTTATGCTGTAACTGAAAGCCCTGTTTGTCTGAATGTTTGGCTTACTATTTTTGTGTGTTTACCTGACAAATTGCTCAAGCATGTCTCTAACACTGCATACAGTTGATAGTTTTTGTCATTTTCATTTTTAAAAATCTAAAAATTAAAATTATACCCCACCAGATATTAGGAAATTGACAATATCTTAAAATCTTAATAATGCTCTCAAGGTTCAATTAAAAGTACACCTGTGACTTGGTAGGCTGAAATAGAATGATGTCATAAAAGATCCCAATATAAGGTTTCTGTGAAGTGGAGATTAGAACCAGTTTTGCAATAGTAGGCAAAAGAGAGTTTGTTTGAGTTTATAAGCTGATTACTCTGCTTCCTTGCTTAGACTAAACGGCTCTGGTTTTCCCATTTCAAACTCCATTGATAGTGCAGTGAATTTTCAATGCCTAAAATAACGTATTAGTATATGTTCAATTAGGAATACACTTGGCATCTCTGATCATGCATTGATCATAATTTCTGTGAGACTTGATAGGTGTTTGTGGATCTAAAACTTACGACTTTGAAAGACACTGGTATTTTGTCTGGTCCTTGGTCCCAGTGGGAGTCAGGGACTGACTAAGATTACTGTCTACTGTCTTGTTAAAGCCTCCTCTGCTTTTCTGGACAATCCTATGTAATATAACATACAAGAGAAAGTCTAGGCAATAACACTACATTATTTAAATCCCTGAGGATTCACATATGTTCTTCTAATCTCATCACATGCCAGGGTAGGCAACTGAGTCCCTCATAGGTACTTCTTTTTCTGATCCCAGGGACACCAGGTCTCAGATACCATGCCTGCTCTATTACCTACTCCCTCTTCTGGGGCTTATACACATTGCTAAGATGCCTCATTTTTTCAGTTTACAGACCTACCACAACACTCCTCTATAGAAGAAATGCTTCTATTTGTATATAGCTCCTTTAAAAACATCCTTCAAACAAGACAGCTTCCCGTGAAAGGCATAGTAGCATCATAACTTCTAATAGCATCGTTACAAATGTTCTTAATAAAGTAAGCAAGTAGAGTTGGGGCAGGAGGTTGTTAGGGTGGGTACTGAACACACTTGCATCATAATCATTCTTAAATTCCTTGTGTTTGCAAGGCTGCAGGCATTAGAGACAATCTTCTGATGGAAGAGCTTTCTGTCCATAAGCAGCTTTATTAGTTTCTTTGGGCATGGAAATATTCTGAGATTGAAGCACAAGACCTCCACTCCATCTGCCTATGCAATTTATGTCACATAAAATTTCTTCCTCCCACCTGGGTGACTTAAAGTGATGCTTTTGCAGAGTGAAATGTCTTCGCCTGTTAAGCAAAATATTTTAAATAGTTTGCACACTGACAAAATGCTTAACAGAAATATTTGAATGGGAAAATAAAAGTGGCTCATTACCGGCTCTTGACCGAAAACAGACATGACCGTAATTAATCACTGCAGGGTGACATTATGTTTCATGTGGCTGATCTCCTCCGCAGTCTTTGAGAAAGCTTAACAATTACCAAATGTAGATAACAGCATGTTGTGGTTTCCTCTTTTGTGTTCTGCACCTTTAGCATTGTTTACAATTTTATACTGTTTATTCTATCAGCAGAATAGCTTAATTGGCTCTTACATGTGTCCTCTTTGTACAAGTAAGTATTCTTAGGTATGTTTATCAAGACTGGATTTATGCAGTCCATTAGGAAGATTGCCCCAGCCTGGATCCCCCATGGGGCCACAAGTCCTGCCAGCAAACCTGTGCCAGTGTGGGCTCCTCTGCCTGCAGGGCTGCAGGGCCTGCCAGGAGCCTGCTCAAGCATGGGGTGTCCACTGGGTCACAGTCTTCTTTGGACATCCACGTGCTGCAGGCCTGGAGGTCTCCATGGGTTGCAGGCAGATCTCTGTTCCACCATGGACCTCCACAGGTTGCAGGTATCTGCCTCACCATGGTCTTCATGATGGGCTACAGAGGAATGTTCTCACAGAAGCCACCAACCCTGTAGTCCCCGTAGCACCAAACCCTTGCCGAGTAAACCCAACACAAACTGTACTAAAGAGCTGTCACTTACCCACCTCCCTTTACATCCTCTTAGCAGCACCACTGCTTTGAACTCATTAGTGACACGCATGTTGTTTGCAAAGACTGTTAACTCCTGCTATAGATTTTGATCTTAAATATTTATTTTAGTAAGAGATGAGCTTATTCCTTGTCACTTTTGTTAAGTTTTCTGATAGAACACAGTAAAACATACAAAAAGGTGTCTTTCACAAGTATTAGAATAGCATGAGGATTGAAGGTTCAGCACTGCAGTGTGCTAAGTTTCTTGTAAAGTGCATTATAATAACAGGACAACAAACACAGAGCAATTATCCTGTCCTGCTAGAGTAGCCATGATGACTAATAAATTCCTTATATCTTTCTGTGAAACAACTTTCAAAGTTTCTAAAAAAATTTTTAAGCAAAATTTCTAATCTTATATGTTGATTTGAACAAAAAATGGAAAATTTAATCCTTGCTTCCAATATGTGAGTTTATTTCTGCAGTTGGGTGCCCACGTTGGCTTCTTTGTTTCTTCTTTTGGAGGGCAGGGAGGAAGGGAGCGGAGCCCCAGGGGTGGCCCTTCCATGGGCCCTGCTTGACAGGGATAGGTCCTCTCGGGTTTCAGGGAGCGGACGTGCTCCCAGAGACTAAATAGAAAAAGGTAACGACTCTGCGAATTAACATGTTCCAAGATATATAAGAGAGTGAAGGGGAGGAGTCAGCTCTCTTACCCCACTCCCCCACCTTTGGGTCGGGGGGCGGCCAGCTGCCAGCGCCGCGGCCCAGCCACGTGGGAGCGACCCGCGCCATGTGGCACGGGACTGCACTGGCCCCACAGCAGCCCCGGGACCAGCATGGGCCAGGACCGGGACTGGGGTCGGCGAGGCATATGCAGGCGGGCAGCCCCGCTCTCCCAGACCAGCAGGCTGGGGCCGCTGGCTCCCCCTGTGCCCAGCTATGTCCTCCCCGTTCCTCGTCATGCTTGCTTCGACAGTGTGCAACCAAGATAAACTGTCTGCCGATAAAGGAACCGAGACCTACACCCCAGATGGGACCAGCTGTGGGCTGATGGACTCTGAAAACAACTGCAACCTACAGAACCACAACAGCGGCAAAAGCCCGGAGCCAGAGCACGGAAGCCTGAAGCCATGGTGCTGGGGCCACCCAGAGGTATCAGCACTGCTGAAACTATGTGAAGTTAAACCATGGGACGCATGGAACTTTTGAACAGGCGACAGAAAACATGACAGCATCCCTCCAGTGTGGAACTGGAGCTGAACTAACTTTTCATCATTAAAAACTCCGCAGAAGTTTTAGACTGGTAAAATTATTTGACATTGGTGTTGGGGGTGGGTGTTGGTTCTTGTTTTTGTTTGGTTTGGGATTGCCTTTTCCCCTTTTAGATAGAAAAGAAACAGAGCTAGAAAGCACATGGAAAAAACAAGATGGCGGCCACCAGGATTAGTACAGAGGGAGGAGGGGCGTTTATGGAGTTGGAACTGGGGTTTTTTTCTGTAAGCAGTGGTAGAAACTAAGCATTTTAATTCATTAAGTGCTTGGGGGGATACAAGAATTATTTAGAGCCTGTGAGAAGAGTTGCTCACTATAAAGCGAGCAGATACAGAAAAGCTTAGTAAAGGACTTAAGTAAAAAAGGAAAGGAGAGAACTCTTGCTTCCAGTGACAAAAAAAAGAGAACTGCTTCCAATTTAAAGTAATGTATCCTTAAAAGGCACACCCCATGTAACTAGTGACCCACAGAGAAACGGTTCTGGGAAGACTGCTTTTACCAGTGGGAAGGACACATGGCAGCGAATTTGGGCAGGATTGCTGCCTCGTGAAAGTTAAAACCACGCTGAAGAGAGCTTGTAAAAACTGTGCCCTGTAAAAGGGAATCCGTAGAATACAACAAAAGAAAGTACCTCCCTTACTCTGCATCCCTGCGTGTTCAGTGGGAAAGATGGGAAGGTGGGAGGAAGGAAGAGACTGTTGTTTCTTTTAAAGGTTTATTTTACTCTTATTGTTCCCTTTTTAATCCTGTTAATAAAACTGCATAAGTTTAACCCAAACCTTGTTTTTGCTGTAAAATTATTTCTCCCACAACTCTTTGTTCTCAGTCGTGAGTACTCAAAGTAATATTTCCCTGTGAGTTATTATTATTTGCAAAAACCCACGGCAACTTCCTCTGTCATGAATAAATGCTGGGAAAAAATGAACCACTAGTGGGGAAAATGTGTTGCCTTTTTCCTTCAACAAATTCAGTGCTTCTTTTAGTATTTTTAGGTGTTAATACTATGGGAATAAAAATTATTCCATTTTCCCTCACTGCTTCTCTGGAAAGAGCATATTCTTCAGCACCTGAGCTTTAGTTCTAATATCTCATATTTCTCTTACTCATTTCTGCCCAGGATGCCAGCTACTTTGTCCTACATTTTGGAAAGAAAGCAATTATTAACCTCATCAGTGAAGGTGTACAGATCTTACACTTTGCTCGAAGATTTAAGAGATGTATGGGACACATTCCTCTGGAGTTAGGTGTTGCAGAAATGACAAATTCATGTCACTAAGTGCTCTTAGCGCCATATTTCTAGCCCACCAATTTTATTGCTCCCTGGATGCATTACTATTTTTAGCTATTAATTCAAGCTACTCTCTCAGGTGAAACTCCCTCTGGAAGTTTCACAATTCTGCTAAATAGAGAGAATAGAGACCCTGGTTTTGAGATGTATTCCCCTTTGTCTTTGAAAAGGAAGCAATACTATATGTTCTTTGTTTTTTCTGAGTATTTTCTTATATTCCCTAAATATAAACATTTATTATACTTCATGTGGTACCTCACTGCTATAACTAGTGTTTAAAAAAAAATCAGAGCTTAGTCTGAAACTGATTGTTTTCAGCATCCTCTAAAAGTACACCTGCTTTTTGCAGTGAGGCAATGACACAAGGCCACAAGTTCCCTTTCAACAGGACACATAGCAGAGTGACTTTTAAATGTCTGATAAGAATTTAATAATCCAAGCAGAAAATTAATCACATGTTACCAGAAAAATGGACACGAAAGTAAAGATTAGATTTGTCAGTTCAAGACAAGAAAAACTGAAAGCAAACCATATAATAATTTGTGTTCTTTAGACCCTTTAAATGTTGGTGTTTTTAACAGTCATGGGCAATACCTTAGATTGTTAACATCAACAGGCAGGAGATAACCATAGACATAAAGGGTGAATGTCCAAAACTAACCTTCTGAATTCTCAAGACCAGCTCTGCTATTTGCTAGCTACAACCTTTATGGGCTTGTTGTAAAGCATGGAAGCACTCTGCATTAAAAAGAAGTGACATGACTAAATCCTGCAATGTTGAAAGATATATGCCATACCACAAGGCAAACTCCTCAGTTTAGAGGTAGATCACATGTGTTTCTACATATACTTAGATGAAGAAAAACAGGTTTGCAAAATAGGAAAAAGGGGAAATTCCTTGAAAATGCACTCAAGAAAGCACCTAAAGGTGCTTGGGGATTTGGCCACTGACACTCAAAATCAGTAACCACAACACCAGAAAGGCACAAAATCAACACTTTTCCTCCAGCTCTCCAGAATTAACAGCAATCTTCCCAATGAGAAGAAAGTCAAGACTGGGTGAATGTTACATGGGGAATGAGTGTGTATGTGAAGTTATTAATGACGATAATGCTACCACCACCACCAGTTTTTAAAACCTCAGTACCAACACCCACAGGTTTTGTTCATCATGCTCATGACAGTAATACATGAAAGTAAATCAGAAATAGAATATCTAATAAAAATGCATTACTAGGTTAGGTATATAGAAGCTTCTGTAAGACACAAACCTACCATAAACCACTGAAAGTTTAACCAGTCGACCAACAATTAAAACAAATATTTGATGAATCACAACTCGTTTTTTCAGTATCACTTAGAAAGACTCCCTAATATTTGAACATACCAAACAAGATAATCAATACTGAAATATAAGGACAGAGTAAACACAAATAAATATTGAAGTCAAGATGGAATGCCACAGATGTGAAGTGTCTTGTACCAAGCTTTGCTTGCAACACTTCAGAGCAGGATCAATTAAATGAGGTGCAGAAAGCTACCAAATCTTTTCTCCAGTGAAAATAATTATACACACTATGAGGGAGTGTTGAATTGTACTCACATTGTTGTTCTAAGATAAAGTTGTCATTGACATTTGCAGTCAACATCCTGCACTGCCTCAAGGCAAGGTTCTCCTCTCCTGCAAATCTAAAGGAAATTTTGCCATTGATCCCAGTGGAACTAAAAGCAAATGCAGAGAATGAAAAAAGACACAGCAAAATAAAAACATCTTCATCACCAATGTATTTTTGCAGCCCTCACTGACACTCAAGGTCTGCCTATATATTGTGTCACTGTTTGGTTTAACTGTATGAGATGAATGAGTATCTGTTTAAGTTTAAACCATTTAAGTATCATGAAATCCTATTTGTATTTCTAAACTGACACCACACACTGTTTGGAAGCCTTTACATGTAGTTCAGAATTGCTAAATGTATTCAATGTGATTGCTAGTCAGTTCTGTGGGTGCTTGAAGAAACTTAGTCACCTTCAGTTGTCTTAGAATCTGTACAGCCTGCAGACACTTCATCATGTGTGGTTACAAACTTGGTTTGCACCTACCATACTCTACTCTCTACCAAGAGAGACTCTCCTTCCAGCTGATTATAATAAAGTGCTGAGCTGTATTTGGATTTTAACTATTTTCCTGTATGGAAAGCCTATGTGACTTGGCAATTACCATGATCCTAAGAATCCATCACGTCTCTTCACAGCTCAGTTCAAGCGTGTGTAGGACTGGCTCCTGGGTCACATGCAGCTCTGGGAAATTCAAATGTACTTGTGCTGGAGTTGCACATAGTGATGGCAGCAAGGTGATAGGACAGGGTTGCTGGATGATCACCTATGAAAGCAAGTGAGTCATCAGGGAATGCCAAAGGCAGCAGTTCTTCATTGCCTTGATGTCTAGCTGAATATACAACTATGCCTCCGTGAAGAACTGCTGCCATTTTCTGCTTACAAATAACTGCCATGGCCTATGCTTAGTGGTAGGTGCTATGTGTTTTGTGGATCTAGGAAGACTTGGATATGCACTTTTAGTCTGGATAAGTGTAGTGGAATACATTTCTTTGGCCTTGGAGCTGTAGGAAAACAGCTGTAATAATTTTGTTTTGCTCAAGAGGAGGAACAAAGAAGTTTATCTAAGTGTCCATATAAATGCTCTGCATGAAATCCAGCTGAAGTGTCTTCCATCACACATGGTTGGAAAAGCACCAGAGAGACAAGCTGCTCTAACAAAACATGAATTTTGGGTACCATATTTTTGTTGGAATTAAAAATCAGATTCTTCAACACCTGTAAAAGTCTCAATAATTACAAAAGAATTGTGGAGATTTAAATGAGCTAGCAGTAAGACAATAAAGAAAATAAACAGCTAGCTCAACATTTACAGCTTCATAAACTTGTGATCACCCCTCAGCTGGTACCATTTCAGGCACAGAACACACCAGTATCACTGAGACGCTTTTAAACTATTTTAACCAAAAAACTACATGTTCAAAACACTATCAGAGCAACAAAAAGACATTATTTAGCTCATGGAATTGTCCTCTAACATTTTGAACATGAAATTCTGGTTACAGTTTGTTTTGTTCTAAGAAGTAGAAGCACTGAAATCAGTGGCATAGACAGACACCCTGACTTGGCCATACAGCACGGGTAACAGTAAAGCTATCTCCAATCAGTTTGGGGGGGTTTAATACAGAATGCTCTGTCACACATCTGAAAAGGAGGAGTGACCAGAACTCTAAGTATATGTGGAAGTGTTTTCCATCTGGAAATCAAAGCAACAGTGTATTTTATCCGAAGTGTAAGCCTGTTCTGGTTCTAAGGTTCCATGCTTCAGTTTTTGCTCTTATAATGCCTTCTGCATAATAAATTGAAATACATCTAAGTGTATGGCAAGTTATAAATACGCAATCAGACAGGACAGAATCTGGCTCTTTCGGATTCTCATCCTTCCAGTTACAAACCCATCTTTCTAAGGTTAATTCTGTTCTCAGATATCAAAGAGCTAGAGTGTGAGTGATTGCTGGGATGCCTGTGAGGGTCCTCTTCCTGTTCCAACAGCCAGATAACAAGGATCACATAGGGACATCAGTGTAATGGTGAATGTGAATGGGACAACCAAAACTGTCTCAGGGGCTGTTTGTCCAAGACTGATAATGCTAAAGATTAAGATAACAATCAGATGGATTAAACCGTAATCAGGCAATTAACAGAGACTTTGGTGGGGAAAAAAAATCACCCTGAAAACCACTATAAAAACAGCAGAAACATTTGCAGCAGTGGAGAAGGCAGCTGCTGGTGCCGGGGCAGACAGAGCAGCCTCACTGCAGGGCACTGCTGGGCATTTGCACCCAATTTCTGTGAAGGACACAGGGGAGGCAACCCGCATTGGCATGTGCCTACAGGAGCTTGCAGGGGGCTTCCTCAGTGGCTTGTGGGTCTGGGCTGCAGGGGTGAAAGAGGCGAAGGTACAGTTGGAGCACTTTGTCCCACACAGTGATACTCAGGAAACAGAACATGGGCTTGTGACCTTCATACCAAATCATCCATTTAACTGGGGGAGAAGGGCAGCATACCTAGATGTCATCATAACTTTTGGGGATTATAAATGGGTCTACAATAATTTTTAAGTGGCTGTCAGTATTTTGAAAGCATTTAGGATCAGTTTACCTATTATATTGCTGACACTGATCCTGAATGCATAGTTAATTGCCAATTAATTTCAGGTCACTAAATATGGTGGAACACTTAGATCCTGTTTTGACAGAAGGGATTTGAACATTTCTAGAGTGCCAGAGTAGTGGATGATTAGAAACAGAAATCAAGCAACTTTTGCTTGAAAGCGTATACCTGAAAGACCAAAATGTTTCTTGTAGTGACAGTAAGACTCATCTGTGTTAGGAGGCTTTCATAACTTTTATGTAGACATATTCTTTCTGCCATGGTCCCAAGACCTCCAAACCCCTCTATAGTTTCTCATTGTAATCCTCCTTTGCAATATTGAACTAGGAGCCTAAGCCATATATTCATGGCTGATCAGACTGGTGAAAAATCTGTCAAGAGCAGTTGTGATATAGCTGATTCCATTGCCTACCTGCAGCATTATTTGCTTTCAAGCATTGTGAGTCAAGCTGCACCCTAGGGTTCATTATTCCATGATGTGGTCACCCTGTGTGAAGCACATATCTGCTACCAAAGATTGTCATGCCAGCTCTGTACATTGCTTTGATGTGTTGTGATACTAAGAGTATATAAGTGTAGCCAAGGCAACAACTGAAAACCAAAAGGTTTTTTATTGTAAAAACACTGAAAAGAGGATGTGTAACAGTTGGCGATTTAATCAAGTTGACTGACTAGGGAAAATTGCAGTTACAGAGAATTCAGCAGAATTGTCTGCTTTTGGAGACAGTTGCTACCTTGGTTGACATCTAACCAAATTTTAGCACTGGGTCTAAAATTGGATTACACTAGGAGAAACTTCCTGGCTGCTTCCAAGTTTGGTAGTGACCTTCAACGACCCCTGAGGAAACCTGCCTGTTCTTCCTTGACCTCTAGCTTACATGAAGTCTTACAAAAACTGCTTCAGATTATGCAGCAATGTCCTTTGGTGACACCAAGAAGACCTGGTAAGGCTGGACCAGAACAGCAGTGACATCAGAACCCTGCTGCTTTATCTCAGCACAGATACTGACTTCAGAAACTCTCTACCATTTTCCCTGGAAAAACCTCTGAGTACTGACCGAAGATACTACATTGGAAGACCTTTTACCTATGTTGGGCATGTCACCCAGCTACCAACCAGTTTCTGCTGACTATCCAGCAAGTGTCTGACCCATTCCAAAGATAAGATACAACCAGCATCTTGCCATGCTATTTAAGAGTGTATAGTAATGTATTTTGAAAGAACATGATGGTAATTTTGTAATATGTTACATACTTCCTCCAGAAACAAGAAGTATTCCTTGTACATAGCATGTTACAGTAACAACTCTGGCAGCAGTAAGGGACATGCCTTTGAAAGCAGTGACCTCCTTTCAAGTGGAAATAACATTGGAAATAATGAAGTAGAAAATCAGTGATTTTTAAAAGTATGTACTTCAATATTCTGTTGAAAGTGGAAAAAGACCTTAAAGTTCAGAAATGCCATGTCTCAAAAGTTTTTTTGTTGGAGATTATGAAAATAATGTGTATCCATGAAAATAGGTGTGCAAGGTATTGCAAAAGATGTGATTTTACATACAAAACATGAACGAACTAAAGTCTCTGTTTTGAGTTTTAATATGAAAATCTTTGGACTCCAAAAAAAAAAGTCTTTTCTGCTTTCCTGACTTCCCTCCTTCATCAAATAAAAGCACTAGTATATGAACAAACAGTAGAATAGAGAAGTGTCCATCAAGCATCACACTTGTCTACAAATCCTCTGCAGCCATACCTGACTATGAAAGATATGCAATTCTTTAGCAAAGTCTGCTCAGTGATGGCAAATACTTTCTGTTTTGCTACCCAAAATTCAAGAGGGCCATTTATGGCAGCTGGAAGGTCCATGAGAGTACCTTACGCTCCCCTACGCAATGGTACATAAAGGATAATGCATTCATATAGAAGATTTTAAAACATTTCCCAAATGTTACTATCCTAATAGAGTGGTACTGGGCCATTTTCATAAGCTTAGGAGGAAAGGACAAGATTTTCTCCTTAAAACTCCGTGCTGCTGGCAATCAGCATATCCATGGCAAACTGCAGGGGGCTATCTACCACCTTTAAAAACAGCATGCTCCCACAGATTTTCATCAACACATGTCAGAGTCTTCCCCAATAAGAGAAGTAAATCTCTACAGAAGAAGTGAAAATGAGGAAGAAGTGGCTTATGTTATGGTCCTAATAAGTACTGCTGCTATAGTTTCTCCAACCTTCATTTGTAATATGTATTGAAGAAGCTTTCTGTTGAAGTTGTTTTCTCAGCATCTTTCAGACTTGAAAATTTCCCACATTATACATCTTTGGTTTTTAAATATGGTTTTGGGTTATAACCAATTTTATTTCATGGTTAGAAGATCAGTAAGATATAACGGCGTATGTTTGCTTCTGTACAAAATAATTCCCAAAGTTAGGCTTGCCTGCCTACGTACCCAAACAAAACAGAAACTGGTTTTTAGACAGGTAAGACTGATCTGTGATACAGCTCAGTTGTATCATCACACAAACATTAATACAGCAGAAAAAGGAGAGAGGGAATACTCACCTGGGGTTGAGACGAGATGAGACCAGCTGTTTTCAATAGGTTTGTGAATTTAGAATTTATAGAAGTCTGCTGTGTAACTGCATCTGAACAAAGCTTTTATTTGACAAATATATCCAGCACAGGGGTTTGGTTAATGAAAACTATCTTTAGCTAAGGTCTTACTGCAGCAAGAAACTTGGTTTTACAAACTGCATCTGAGAGATATACATACCGCACGACCTTATCTCCTATTTATCGAAAATGGCATGTCCATTCTCACTTTCCAGCTAAACTCTTTATGGATAATTGCATGTTTTCTTTGACATAATTTATTATCTTACTCAGACAGCACTCTCCATCAGTAGTGTTAGAATAAAACAACACAGCTGGTTATATCTCAGGGGTGGAGTCTCCTTTTCTTGAGTTTTGTAATTTGTTTCTAACTGACGATGCAGCAGTATAGCATGGACTCCACATTCCTAATATTTCACCAAGTCAAAACAACTCTAGTGCTTAGTATAGCAGATCCTGTCTTGTCAAAAAAACTTTGAAATCAAAAAAACACTTGGAACTCACATGACCACTAATCCCTCATAAATAAAACAGCATCACCATTTTTTTTACATGCTTATAATAGATGCTAGGCATCTTTTAAGACACTTGTTTTGGTTTTAAATTTTTTTAATTTCTGGCAGCTGAAGAGGAACTGTCAGTGTGATTTCAGCCTTAAAGAAAGCGCTAACTATCTTTACTGCCTAAATCCATAGTCTTGTCTCTCCAGCCAGTACAAAGCTGAACTGCTGTGGTGTAAAAGTTAGTGACATTTGTTCAGAGGAAGACCAGTCTTCCCTGAGCTCCATCACAGCTGTTTGCTGAAAGCTCTTTTGTCATATACATGCCTCCTCCCACCATCCATTTACATAGATCTTTTGTATCAATTTTACCAGTCATGAGGGCTTGAACTGATACAACTCTTCAAAACACCCTTTCCATGTGTGTAAGAATTATGGGGAAAAAGAAAAAATGAAGGAGTCCCCTTAAAATGAAATACCTCAGCACTTCAAAATTCTGTATCACTAAATTCTATTTGAAAATTGTTAACTTCAACTGAGTGGCTCTAGAATTGCAAGCTGCTTTCTGTAATTAATGGGTCCCTACACAGTCACGCCGGTGCATTTAGTGATCGCACTGGAACAGGTTGCTCACAGGTTGTGGATTCTCCCTCACTAGAGATATTCAAGAAACATCTGGACACAATCCTGTGCCATGGGCTCTGGGATGACCCTGCTTGAGCAGGGAGGTTGAACCAGATGACCCACTGTGGTCCCTTCCAACCTGACCCATTCTGTGATCAGTGAAGTAGTAATGTAATGACAGCAGTCTGGGATAGCACCACTCAGATACAAACGGGTGAGGGGCAGCTAGAATCAATACTAGAAGTTGTGTGTATTTCATTTATATTCACAGGTCAAGCTCAAATTTGCATGGGCCCTAGTACTTTTTAAAGTCTGAGTTTCTAAGAACAAGTTAAAACTAATAACAAGAGACTCAATGAATGTGCAGTGACAGTGCAAGCATGCTTCACTGGTTGTAACACGGATGTGAAACAGCCTTAAACCATCACCCAGAAGTACTGAGGAAAGGCCCATCATTCACCTCTTATAAGAATGAATAGCTGGGGATAAGGGAGTGCAAGCTTTGTTTTCTCTAAATCTGCCTTCACGTTGCTTATGTGTACATAAAGCGTAATCTCAGCACTGATACCTGCACTACCACTGAGTGCCCCTGCTTCTTGCAAATTCAACCAACCCTTTCCATTTGATCTCTTTTACCTTGGACATTAATTTTGTGGCAATCTCCTGTGGCTGAAAAAGAATTTAATTACTGGGAAATTAGCTTTCTTCAATGTCAGTTTTATGCAGTGATGCAAGCTGCATTGTCTGAGTGCCTGCATGGTTTCACTGAAGCAGGGCAGCTATGTAATACCATATTTCCCCGGCCTTACTCCACCAAGCTGCGTAACTGAATTCCACTATATTTTATTCCTTTCCCTTTCTGTAGATGTATTTCCTTATTCTAAAGTATGACATCAGTCATGATTATGATTCAGGATGCCATACTAAAAACATAAATAAAATTGTGATGTGTATTCACTTGAGCTCAGTCCCTGAGCTCATTTTCATCTTCTGTGTTGCAGACTCTCTAATTTCTGTGCAGATGTGCAGCATTACGTTTCATAGGCAGATGTATTCTCTGTCAGGGGAAAAATAATCTGCTTACACTGCAGCCCATAATTTATCTAATGTGTTCACAAAAGGCACCTGCAGAAATATTGTTAAGTCTCTTCAGATTATATGCACTGAGACTATTACTCTCTTCTCTGTGAGAAGAAAATATTCAACAGAGCAGGAAAAGAAAAAGACAACAACCATATTGCTACAACAGGCAAAAATTTCACTCTGCCAACACTACCACTACAGCACTTAGAGACTCATCTATAGGTTTGAGAAAAAGGGTTTGTAACATGATTATGTTTTTTGTGTAGAACATGATGATTTGACTTTAAATGTAGAATTCTCAAGGCAGTTTATAATGGGAAAACTGATACAGCAATACCAAGTGTCTTACACAAGGCTACAAGACGATTTAGTTACAAAAGGAAAATGAACCTTACATCTTCATTTCTGAAGTCCACTTATTACTGATCTGATACCAACTGGATTTTTTTACTGTAAAGCTTGGTGTCTACAACTGCATGATAATCAATTTATACTGTCTTATTAAATACAAAAACCCTTTTTTTATAAATCGCATAGATTACCATTTAGACAAGAGGTGAGTAGTGAAATTCCACAGTTTGATACCTAATCTTTGTATTAAACAAATTAAATAGCAGTAACTTTTCAAACTAGAGTTTAATTCCATTATTCCTCAAACTTTTCTGTAATTGTCACACAAATTTTGTCTGGTTTTTTTACTTTTATTGGAGCTTTGCTTCTCAAAAATTAAAATTACAATCCAACACATAGACATAAGCAATTTCATGTTCAGTATTTGTTTTTACAATCATTAATTAATTTAAAAGGCAAATTTTAGCTGACTGAAGACTACATTTTTCAATGTGATGCTATTCAATTGTCTGTCATTAAAGAATTTTTACAGGTTGCGCAGGGAGGTCATGGCATGTCTCCGGTGATATTCAAAACCCACCTGGACATGTTCCTGTGTAACCTGCTCTAGGTGACCCTGCCTTGGCAGGGAGGTTGGATGGGATCATCTCCAGAGGTCTATGATTCTATGGTTCTATAATTAAAATCACCACAGTCACTTACATGTTAGAGGTATTTATTTATTTACAGCCTAGAAAAGAAACCTGAGGAGTATCCTGAAGTACCCCGAAGACTTTTGTCTTTGGCAGCTTGAACAGGCCCACATAGGAAGTCTTAACAGGACACAAGAGACCTGAAGTGTGATTTTTTTTATTTTTTTTTTTTGAGTCATACCCTCCCAATTTAAACACAAAAATCACTCTCCTGAAAATTCACGGAAACGTTAGGGTTGGAAGGGACCATCCAGTTCCAACCCCGCTGCCATGGGTCACCTCGCACTACACCAGGTTGCTCAAGGCCTTATCCAACCTGGCTTTGAGCACTGTCAGGGATGGGGCATCCACAGCTTCTCCAGATAACCCGTTCCTGTGTCTCACCACCCTGACAGTAAAGCACTTCTTCCCAACATCTAATCTAAATTTCCCCCTCTTTCAATTTGTACCATTCGTCCTTGTCCTGCCACTACAATTCCTAATGACGAGTTCCTCTCTGGCTTCCCTGTAGGCCCCCGGACAGGACTGCTTAAGTAAGAGGACTAAAGGTACTCGCCGCGTACCTGCAACACTAAACCAACCTCGCTCACCAGTACCTTCACCATTCCACATGCACTGTGTGTGGATATCAACCCAACTCCGTCAGTACCAACTTCCTCTTTTAGGCTTAAAAGCCCCTCCATAAATTGTACCGGATGCTCCCGGCGCAATACAGTTTCATCTTTTGGCTTCCTCCACAAACTGCACTGGATTGGGCCTGTTTCCTTCCACCGTGACCCGCCGGACGTGACCCGCTCCCTCGACAGGGACACACCGGCACGGCTCCCCCGGCCAGGCCGGTCACACCGGGGCGGTCACATCGGCACGGCTCCCCCCGCCCCGGCCCGGGCAGTCACATCGGCACAGCTCCCCCGTCCCAGCCCAGGCAGTCACACCGACACGACTCCCCCAACTCGGCCCGGAGTGGTGACACCGGCACGGCTCCCTGGACCCGGGGCGGCGCCGCGCCTGCGGAGCCCGCGGTGTGCGGCAGGGGCGGGGCGGCGCAGGCGCGGGGCGGCGGCCGGAGCCGAGGTGAGGCGGGCGCGGGGCCGGGGCGGCGGGCGTGTATTAGTGTCTGGGGAGGTATTGGTGGCCCTTCTGCAATGCGGGGAAAGGAGCGGGGCCCTCCCGCAGCTGCCTCCCCCGCCGCCGCCCCGGGAGGTTCAGACCAGACCCGAACGTTGCGACACGGGCCTGATCCGGGCCGGCAGCGCGGAGGTGCCGCAAACACTGAGGTGGCAGCGGCCGCGCCTTTGGAGAGGCGGAGGTGAAAGCAAGCCTCTGGTCAGCCCGTGGTTGCGAGGAGTCTGGTGGGTGGCTGGCGCCGTGTCTTCCCTGAAGATCGTAAAGTCATGGTTGTGTCAGGTAGCCAAGTCAGATGGCCTTGGCTTCCCCGCTGCCTCCTGAGAAGGAGCCAGAGCGAAAGAGGCTTTACCCTTCTGCTGTGAAGAAATAAGTAAAAAAGGAAAAAGAAGTTCACATATAGAGCTGTGGCGAGTTACAGCTGCGGTAATGAGGTGTGCGTTCCTGCTCCTTTGGTCCCGTGTGCGATTCTCTGCTGCTGTCACATGCAGTGCTGCAGGCAGAGAGGAGAGGAAAGTTGCTTTCTGCTTATGTGAGGTCTTCTTCAAAATAAGAGGGGTTGTAGCTGTTACAGTTTTCTGTCCTTGTTTGAATTTGTTTGCAAACCTTTTTTATTTCATGTCTTCCTGTGACTCTAGCATAACTTTTAGGGAAGATGGAACTTCCTGTTAATCTTCTGCAGCCTCATCAGAATGGGGAAGCTGTAGAGTTCGTGGAAACTGCTAGGGAAGGTGTTCAGAGATTGTGTCCACACAAGATAAAAAGTTATCCATCAGTACAGTCCATAAAGTGCTGAGCACTTGTCTTGTATCATAACACCTTGCGTGTGATGTAAAGGATATATTTATCATGTCAGTTTTCTTACACAAGCTGTAAGTTGTGCAGGTTCATCATACTTCTCTAGTGAGTAAAGGACATTTTAGGTCTGAATAATGATTGTAAAGCATGTCACTTTGTTATGTGGAACATATATATGTATATGTACATGCTTCATTCTTGTATGGAGTCTACAATGAAATCTCTGGTGAAGAAGTCAGGTTGCCTCTTGAAAGTGTCATGTGGAAACAAAAGAATTGTGGAAAGGCTTTGGCTGGAAGGGACCTTAGAGATGAGGTAGTTCCAACACCCCCTGCTCTGACACGCATGCCATGTACTAAATCAAGTTGCTCAATGCTCCATCCAGCCTGGCCTTGAGCATTTACAGGGATTGGGCATCCAATTCTGTGGACAACTTGTTCCAGTGCATCACCACCATCGCAGTAAAGAATTTATTCCTAACATCTAATTAAATATTTCCTGTCTTTTTTTAAAACAAGTCCTGTCACTACCTGCCTATGTAAAAAGAAGATGAGATAATTATGACGGCTGCTCTAATTTATCTTTTTTTCCTACAAAAACTTCTTTTTTTAGGTAATGTAAGCATTTCAGTTACACAAGAGAGAGGAAACAGGCATGTCAGCTCTTTGTCCACCACCGTCTCCTGCAGTTGCTAAGACAGAAATCTCTTTGAATGGCGAGTCACCATTATTAGCTGCCACTTTTGCTTACTGGGACAATATTCTTGGCCCCCGAGTGCGGCATATCTGGGCTCCAAAGACAGAACAGGTGCTTCTCAGTGACGGCGAAATAACTTTTCTTGCTAACCACACCCTGAATGGAGAAATACTTCGGAATGCAGAAAGTGGTGCAATAGATGTGAAGTTCTTTGTTTTGGCGGAAAAAAGAGTAATCATTGTGTCATTAATCTTTGATGGAAACTGGAATGGAGACAGAAGCACATATGGACTATCAATTATACTTCCTCAAAGTGAACTTGGTTTCTACCTGCCACTTCACAGAGTGTGCGTGGATAGGTTAACACATATTATAAGGAAAGGAAGGATATGGATGCATAAGGTAAGTTTATTGTTCATTACTTAAAATAATTGTTAGACTGTCTTGTGCAGAAGCAAAAACTGAGATGCTGTGACATCCATTATGTAGCAGTGCAGACACACAAACCAGAAAAGGCTGGTCTCTACACAGTTTTGAAGGTTAAAGGTTATCAAATTATTATGTCAGCAAACTCAAGGTTGGGATTTTTAGCCACAGGATTTATCCTGGTGATATTATATATCCTCTACAAGACTGTGTAGTTAAAAGAGGTTTCCTGTACAGGTTTTCATCTCTCTGAATTTCACATAAATTGTTACTTTTAGTTGTGTTAATTTGTGTATTTAAAGTAGGTGTAATTTTAAATTCACTGTTTCAAAAAATTATTTTCCTAAGAGGTCCAGAAAAGGGAATTGATGCAATTAATCTTTTCATTGCTGTTACAGCTTTATTTTTAAAAAAGAGGGTGTTAACAAATGGTTGGTCAGGACTTAAACTGTGTAGAACTAAAGGGAGATGTACAAAAATACATTTGCTTTAATCCAAATATTTCTACTTCTGAAACTCAAGAAGGAAAACATTCTAAATTTGTCTTAAGCATCGAAACTCTTACCTTTGGGTAAATCATGGGTATTTCCATATTAAGTGAAAAGTTTTGTGTATTTTTCTTGAAAATAAATAACAGTCTAATGATAAAAATTAAAATTTTTGTTGTGTTCATGAAGTCCAAGCTGTCTTGAAGCAGTGGATTGCACATCAGCTATAATGTATGTGGTGATGCACGTTTGCCTGGTATCTTCTGTTCTGAGACTTGTAGTCAACATACCTAAACTTACTCTTTGAGTGCTCTTATCTGAACTAATGAGAGAAATACCAAGCTGATGTTACTTTTGTGGTGGTGTTTCCTTTTGCTGTATGGCCTGGTGATGGCTGGTAGTGCTTTCTGAAGCACTGGTTTCTCCTGCTTTCTGGGGTTTACATTTCAGAGGAAGGATAGTACATAAAGTTCTTTCTCAATATAGTAGAGACACAAATATTTAATTCCTTATCTAGTCTTCTAAAACCCTGCAAGATGTTCGTGGTTTTGATGTAAGTGAATGCTATCTCATATTCCTGATTACATTGCTTCTCTCAGTTAGTACTGTCTTATGTAGTACAGGCTAGCCTCTGTACTGTCTTCTAATGTGAGTGGTCAAATAAGAATTATCCATCATTTTTAGCTATAATACATTTTCTCAGTTTTTAGATATTGCTCCATACCAGTATGTTTTCACAGTAGAAGTAAACTTCAAGCAGCACCAACAGTGAAAAAAAAGTTTTCTGCTAATTTTTTTCTTTCTCAAAAATTGGTCATTAAGTTCTTCATTCTTTTTCAGATGTTCTTGAAGCAGGTAGGTTAGTTGAATCAGCTGAGACAGTGATACATTCTGAAATAGACATTTATTACTTTTTCCTTTTTTTTTTTTTTTTTTTTTTTTTTTTTTTTTTTTTTTTTAGGGAGATCACAGATCCCTGCGTTTATCTGCAGTTCTACAGTCTTATTTAGAAAAGAAAAAACTGCTTGGAAAATGTAGATTAAAATTTAGGCATGAGTTGTAGAATAATCATGACAATGATAATGAATTAAGACTGGTTCATTCTGTAGTTTGCATTTTGAGGCAGTTTAGTAACTATGGTTACATACAGCAAATCAAAACACGTGCAAGTCCTGTTTGAAAGGTGTTGTGTATCCGTTCTGAACGTTCTAATTGTTGTGATTATTAGCTCTCATTAGTTCTGTGTAGAGCTAGACAACATTTCCAGCTAGACTAGAGATTAGAAGAAGCCCTCTGAACTTGAGAATAATGAGAAACATGGAGCAGTGCTCAGACTGGCAAAGAAAGACAAGCAACTCTGAGCAAATCATCAATATGGGATTAGAAACCTCTTTCATCTACTCCAATTTATGCTCTATATGTTTGTCTAAAAATTTGAAACAGTTATATTTCTGAAAAGAAGTGGCTTATACCATTTGTTCAGCCTTATCTTCAAGAAGACTGAGTTTTTAAAAGTCATTGTCAAGGATGTCTTCCTTCTCTGACTGAAGGATGGAGGTGCCCTGAAGGAGTCTGTCTTGTTCCAGGGTTATTTTTCACTGATGCATCTTTTAGATGGTTAGAAAAGTTTTATTACTGTTTCACGGCAAACTACTCCAGCTTATTCCATATTCATCTGCTCAGAAAATCCTCTCACAAGCTCTTTTCTCACTTGAAGTTGATTAACTCTGAGCAGGTCAGTCACTGGAAACTAATGAGTAACCAATAAAATCGCAATAACCTGTCAGCATCTAGCAAAAGATATCATTAGTTCTCTCTGAGAAAAAATAGCATCTGCTATTTTTTGTGACTTGTATTGATGCTTCAGCGATTAATGCCAAATTCTGTTTGTAAATAATAACCTTATTCTATTGTAAGTTCTTTTTAAATGCAGTTTTCTACTCAGCTGCTAATGAGTCTGTTTTCAGAGCTTTGTTCAGTTTCTTGTACATTGTGTTTTGTGTACTTTGAGGTTTCATGTCTCCTGTTTTTGGTTATAAAACAATGTTTTGAAGACTTGTAAGTGCCTCAAGAGGTGACGAAAAAAAGTCTTGTTTCCTACCCTTCCCAGTTAAATAATTTTTCTCATTCTGAAGATCTTATTTTTCTCTTGTTGCATCAGGAATTCTCAATCTATACTGTATCCATTTGAAAATAAAAATCTATACATAAAGTGGAATTCTTTACCATAATCTGACCATTTTCTTGATCTGTAATGAAGAAAATGTTTTGACATTGTCATCAACACTTCCTTTCCTGCTACTCCTGCCCAAATGTGGGAGATGTTTGGTGGAGGGCAGAGCAGGGAGCGTTGAGCTATGTTGCATGACATCACTTCTTCCTAAAGCCAACTCTGTAAAAGAAAAAAGACTTGAACATCAAAATGTGAATCTAAGAAGCCTGATTCCACAGGGAGGAAACTGTACTGTGTGACTGTTGTGTTCATACGTACGTGAACAAATGCCAGAGAGTTTATATTTAACTGCTTCTCTTGCTCAGGAGAGGCAAGAACATTTCCAGAAGATTGTCTTGGAAGGCACGGAAAGAATGGAGGATCAGGTAAGGGCCATCTGGTGGATGTATATGGCATACCATTGCAAAACCATTTGACTGCATCAGGTTACTGTCGAAACTGGTGCTGCTTCTTATTTTTGGAATCCAGGAAGATGCATTGGACTGCCTAATAATGTGACATGCACAGTAGGTGAAGTTTTTGAAGACAGGATGATGGAAGCTGTGATCAAATTAAAGGAAAATATATTTCATCACCTTAGGGGTAAAGTAGAAATCTATGAAGTATACTACCTTTGAAAAAAGGAAACTCATTAACTTGAACTTGAAGCTCTGTAAAGGTAGCAGCTTCCATAGTGTCACACCAGCCTCCTGTCGAGGTTGTTGTTTCATTAGGTTAGGTCACCTTTTTGCATTACAGAGATTTATAGTCTGTCATGTTGGAATTTGCTTATCTCACTTTAAGTACTTCTTGTCTAGGCCAATCAAAACTGATGCTGAAAATTAGCATAAGACCCAGAAATGCATTTTAGACGTGATGTTGAGAAGCCAAATATATGTTACCAGTTCATAATTGCTAATGAGCAAAGTCCAAAAAGTCTATGCATCAATTTCTGCTCATACTACCCTTCCAAGCAATGGGAAGTTATGGATGTTTTGCATGTAATACTGCAAGTTCATGTTAGTAGTAACTTCTAATACTACCCAATGTGCTTTTACTTCAAGCCTTTTAATTTATTGTGCAGGGTCAGAGCATCATTCCAATGCTGACAGGAGAGGTCATTCCTGTAATGGAACTCCTTTCATCTATGAAATCACACAGTGTTTCAGAAGAAATAGATGTAAGTTCTTGTTTTATTTGTATTCTGAATTTTTAAAAGGTGACTTTTTGTCCTCTGGATAAAATGTAGCTTTGGCCCTTTATTTTGGTACTCACTTTGCCAGAGAAAATGCCAATTTTTCTAAATTCCTGTATACTTCTGTTGCATCACATCAGGTTCTCCTGAGTGGTGTAAGAAATGGCAGTATTTTTTATGGTCATCACTTAGCAAAATTGGCTGCATAGGATGATGTCACTTTACAAGCGGAAAGGCAGTTTGATGCAAACCAAAATAAATGGGCAGATTAATGGATTTGATGTTGATACCTGCTTCAGCACATTATGGTGTTCTCATGAAAAAAGTAGAATTGATCTGACATGCACCAATTTAAAGTATTCTGGACTTTTTTTTACAGAAAAAACAGGAGGAACTTGACTTGTGACTGGTGAAGACTTAATAATCAAGTTCCTTTCTCATTTTCAAAATGCTTTGTTTGAAGTCAGGTCATTTTAAGATTGTGCTTTTTGGAGAAGTCTTACAACTTAACTTAAATAGCTCCCAAACAGTTCCTGCCTATCAAAGTGCAAATCAATTAATTGGAAGGTGATCAGATCCTTGTCTAACTTTTGTCTATATTTACTTGCATTTCAGATAAGTGACACAGTGCTAAATGATGATGACATTGGGGATAGTTGCCATGAAGGCTTTCTCCTCAAGTATGAAATTCAGTTTTGATTTATGCTGTAGTAAAATGATTTAAACTTGTGTATACATCTAAATGTATCTATCTGCATGTGCTTGTGAACATGGGTTGGAATAGATTTCCTTATAGGAGGGGGAACAATGACATGTATTTGGCTTTTTGAAATTTTGTCAGTGAAATGTTATAAAAATTTCTGTCATTTTAGAAGAATGATTCTGGGCTAATACCTGCATCTCTGTAGACTGTGTTGCAACAGAATCATTTGTTTGATAATAGAATTCCTATCAAATATGCATTTTTCTTTGATATCTACATTTAATTTTATAAGACTCAAAGTCTTGCTTTTTTTTTTTTTGAAATAGCAAAAAATCTGAGTTGTGCATAAACTTTAAATAATAGTCATTAATGGTGTGGCATATAGCATGCTTAATGTTGAGTTGTGTATTTCTCTTTTTCCCGTTTTTAATTTTTAAGTGGAAATAGTTGAACTTGAGAGCAACTTGGTCTATTCCTGTGGGAAAGTGTATTTCACAGGTTTTAATTGATGTTCTGTAACCTTTCATAGTGTCTCCTGCATAACTGCATTCATGTATGTGGTGCTTGGTGACATCTATTTATATACCATCATGTGTGGTTTCAATACTGAAGAAACTGTTGAACTTTTGGATTTCAACAGTAGCCTACACTGCTATTTAAAGTCCTGTGGTTATGGATGTACCGGTTATAAACATACTTGGAGCACTTTATTCTTCTTGTGAAGGTGGTAATTGTTTCATTTGAAAAATCTGATTAAATGTATTAACCTATGTCTGTTTTTACTTGCAGTGCAATTAGTTCACACCTGCAGACCTGTGGTTGTTCTGTAGTGGTAGGAAGCAGTGCAGAAAAAGTTAATAAGGTAATGTACTTTCTAATAAACTGAACTTAAATGCTAATTGTTAGGAGTGTTAATGTGTTACTTGGAACAAAGTTAATCTATAAACATACTTGAGGCTGAAGATGTAAAGAATATGGTTGTCTGGCTATCTTCAGCTGACTGGACTAGCAGAAGATAATTCTGCCTGAAAATTGCCTTTCTATTGTATTCTGACCACTATAAGAAAACCAACGTATTGAACTGATACAGTAAGTAAATGAGTCTGGGTTTTTAAAAATAGGTTTGTTAGCTAAAATACACAAATCAAAGAGTCTGACTGGCTTGCCCATTTCAGCTATGTCACAGAATCACAGAATCATCGAAGTTGGGAGGGTCACCCAGCCCAAGCATTCAGCTGGCAGTGCCACTGTAACCCCGAAACCACTCAACCACATCACCCAGTGCCAGATCCAGATGCTTCTTAAACACCTCCAGGGATGGGGAGTCCACCTCCTCCATGGGCAACCTGTTCCAGTGGCTGACCACCCTAACAGCGAATAATTTTTTTATAATAAGTAATCTGAATCTTCCCTATTTCGTTTTAAGGCCGTTTCCTCTTGTCCTCTTACTGCAGACACAGCAGGACAGATCTGCCCTCACCTCACTACACCCTGCTATCAGGGAGTTGTCGAGGGTGATGAGGTCACCTCTGAGCCTCCTCTTTACAAAACTAAACAGCCATTCCTCAGTAAGACATGTTTGCTAGTCTTTTTATGAGTTTTGTTGCCCTTCTCTGGACACACTCCAGCACTTCAATGTCTTTTTTGAAGTGGGAGGCCCAGAATTGAATACAGAATTTGAGCTGTGGCCTCACCAGAGCCAAGTACAGGGGGAGAATCACTGCCCTGGTCCCGCTGGCCACACTTTTGCTGATACAGGCCAGGATGCCATTGGCCTTCTTGGCTACCTGGGCACACTACTGGCTTATATTAAGCTGGCTATCAGCCAGCACCCCCAGGTCCTGTTCTCCTGATCGGCTCTCAAGCCACTCTGCCCCCAGCCTGTAGTGCTGCATGGGGTTGTTGTAATCCAAGGACAGAACCCAGCACTTGGCCTTTTCATGAAGTTTGTCCTTGGCCCATTGATCAAGTCTGTCCAGGTCTCTCTGCAGAGCCTTCATACCCTTGAGCAGATCAACACGCCTGCCCACCTTGGTGTCCTCTGCAAACTAGGAGTACACTCAATCCCCACATCCAGATCATCAACAGAGATGTTGAACACGACCAAGCCCAGAAATGTGCCTGGAGAACACTGATAGCAGTGTGTATACGGATGATACCCATGTCATTGGGTATTACCTGTATGCTCTTAAGCAATTAGGGTCTCCATAATTTCTCCTGCACTAGGCAGTAAACATACTTCTGTGTTACAAGCTGTTTGTGTTTCATGAAACCTGTGTGTATTTCTTCAGTGTGAAATAAAAATTATGAGCAGTGGGCCTGCTGAATATATTATATATTACTTGTAGTCTACATCTATACTATGTATTTTATATTTTATAGTATATAGGACTTCTTGCTGTAATGAAGTATAACAGTAAAAAAAAAAATTAAAGGCATCTTTAGTAAAGCTTTGTTTTGAAATGAGCAGCTCATTATGCTTTATAAAAATCGGGGCAGAGGGAATGCATTGTTTCATGTGTATTACCAGCAGTGGTAAAGGACCTCTGATCAAATCAACAGTAAATGCTGATGCTCACAAGCAACAGGCAAACCAGAGAAAAGAAAATTCTCAGATCTTAGCTGAAATCAGCTAACCATAGTTAATATGTATTGTTTCAGAGATGTAAGCTTTACGCACAATTAAGTTATTGGAAATGTTATATGTTTAAGAAAAGTATTATATATTTACACACGTCTGCTGTATATAATATAAGAGGAAATATTAGAAGCTTAAGTAGTTATAAAAAGCTTATAGATCATTAAATAGTTAATAAAATGGATTTAATGTCTAAATGGTTATGAATGTGTAAAATAATACATTGATAAGCTAGACAGTATAGGTAAAAATGGTGTCAAAGAATGTGAGCCTCAAGATCCATCCAGGGTAAATTTCATAAATTAATTCTATACATGTTCTTATCAGCGGCATGCTCCTTGTGTCACGGTACAACTGTTCTGAAGTAACTGCTTTCTTAATAGCGTGCTTCAGCTTGCCGCAATGTAAAAAAAACCATTTGTGGCATATTGCGACAAAAAGCATCAGTCAGAAATTATGTTGTCATTGTTTTAGGTGCTGCAGAAACATGGTGTGCAAAGACAGAGCTGTTTCAAATATCTTACAGACACAGATAGGACACCACACGTTAAGACTGAAAGATGATCAGAATGGAATACGTGTTGTATTTGGAGTGATTACTGGTAGCTCTTTCAGCCCAGAAGTTTGATGATGGATGATGAAGTACCTGTGTTCATTATAACAGAGAGTTTAAGGATATTACTGAGGAGATAAGCATGGGTACTTACTTACAAAATTGACTCTGCCTGATTTGAGACAATAACTGCTATTTCAATAGGAAATGAATAAAATAAGAGGCTTAAAAGGCTAGGAAAGTAATCACAGTAGCTCATGTTTATGAAAAGAAAGATGTAGAAGAAAACAAAAGCGTTTTGTTCTACATAACTGGATAAAAAACAAACTTGGTTGCAAAAAAGTGTTGGATTTTTTCACCATTTGACAAGAAGTTGGAATAGTATGGCTTAAAGTATCAGTAATTAAAAAATAAGTAAAAGTAAGCGTGTCACTGTTCTGTGGCCTTTTATAAAGTTTAGGCTTTTCTAATAAGCATGGTGAACTCTTTTGTTCATCATTTGAAATGCCTAATACAGTCTAGTCAGACTTACTTCCTTACACTTTCATGCATTTCAGAACTGTTCTTTTTAATGCAGATTGTGAGAACATTGTGCCTGTTTCTTACACCATCTGAGCGGAAGTGTTCCAGACTCTGTAGGAATGAGTCCTCTTTCAAATATGAGTCAGGACTTTTTGTTCAAGGCTTACTCAAAGTAAGTATGCTTAGGAAAGTTCTGCTCTTCTGTAGTTTAAGAACATTCTTCAGTGTATGTTTGTGCATATGATATGCACAGACATCCACACATTCACATTCAAAAAAATGTGTCATCTTCCCTTGATGAAATCTTGTCTGGCACTGTAGCTATCATTGTAATTATCTTCATGTTAAAATTCCATGCCAGTCTTTTCTGTGATACATCTGTTTCTTGAGGTTTGTTCAGGATTGTTCCTGTACTTTGAGGGACAATAGTAATACTCTTTTGTCTGTTTGGGGGTAGAATCCCAAAAAAGTTTTGTGTTTTAACAAAACCAAGGAAGAACAGTCACATCAGGCATGGAGTTTCCAAGTATTTTAAACAGTCTGTGGCAATGGGTGAAGACGAATAGAAAAATAATGCTTCTTGCTCTAGTAAGCAGTCTGAACTTACCAGATAACAATAATACTGCAATGCTAACGGGCTCACAAACCAGATGATGCAATAGTGTAATACACAGGTTACCTCAGTACCTGTTTTCACTGTTTTGTTAAGGAAATCATTCAGTATTAAGGACTTACTACTGGACTGCAACCATCAGTTCTCGCAAACAAAACACAGCTAAAAAGTGGGTTATAAAATTTAGGTATGATGCTTTAATGTTGTTTTGTGCCAATAAAGCTTTGCATTTTTACTAAAATAATAAATTTTTTCACTGAAACAGGATGCAACAGGAAGCTTTGTGTTGCCCTTCCGTCAAGTAATGTATGCCCCATACCCTACTACACATATAGATGTAGATGTCAATACAGTGAAGCAGATGCCCCCTTGTCATGAACACATATATAACCAACGACGATACATGAGATCTGAGCTGACAGCATTTTGGAGAGCTAATTCTGATGAAGAAATGTCTCAAGATCATATTATCCACACAGATGAGAGTTTCACACCTGATTTGTACGTATTCTCACATCTCACAAAGTTACGTGATTTGGGATAAGAGTGTAAAGTACAGAGCCTACTTGCAGTGAAGTACATGGAGCTTCTTAAAAGCAAAAAAAACCTTCTTCTACTCTGGTAGTTGTATTTGTTTGGGCAGCATTTACCAGGTTTTTCAGTTGTTTGGTTACATCATATATTACTGGAACCAATTTTCAATGGTAATTATGTTAATTTTATTGCCTATTTTAATTAGGGGTATAATAGAGCTGAGTGTATTTTACAGGGCCCAATGGGTTTCCTGGATTTAGTTCATTTCATCTGAGTGCTTTAAAATTCTGTGTTATCTTTAAAAATATCAGAATTGTAATTCCCTGCAATTTTAAATTCATTTTTAATTTCAGCCAGACTGTCAACAGTAATGCTTCTGCTGTGCTCAACTCCTCGAAGGTTAATATCCATTAATGACATTAACTCAACATGTTTGTTTGTTTTCTTTTTGTAGAAATGTCTTTCAAGATATCCTGCATAGAGATACATTAGTAAAAGCCTTCCTGGATCAGGTAACTGTTGCTTTTTCAGAAAAAAACCAGAAATACAGATCAGTATTTTGACCCCTTGTAACAGATAATTTAACACAAATAGATCTTTTGATGGTTTGATAGCTTTTCTTCATACTACTGCTATGATTCTTCTCTACATAAGTAGAAAGAAAAATACTGATATAAAACTGAAACTCCTGCTTAGGTGTGAAAAACAAGGGACATCTTTTATTGCTGTGCAACAGTGTCTACAATTACAGTATTGAAAAAACTGCCTGACTGGGAATAATTTCAGATAATTATCCAAACAGAATTATAATACTGCTTTATTGTACCTGAACAGATAGGAAACATAGAAAGCATGCTGACTATATGTACAAATCTGCTGTTATTTGCCTGCTTTGCTGTAATTAAGGATATGTTACATGTGTATGCAGTGTTTCTTTATTTTCCACGTTCTTGAAATGGTTCTTGAATTTCCATGTCTACCTAATGTTCTGGTACCATTTTTAACAGATCTTTCACCTGAAGCCTGGCTTGTCTCTAAGGAGTACTTTCCTTGCACAATTTCTGCTAGTCCTTCACAGAAAAGCCTTAACTTTGATAAAGTACATAGAGGATGACACGTAAGTGAACAGATAATAGAAAGCAGATTTACAGAAACTTCTTTTGTTCTTTTTTAAAACACGTTTTTATTTTCTTGCAGGCAAAAAGGGAAAAAACCTTTTAAGTCTCTTCGTAGCTTAAAGATAGATCTTGACTTGACAGCAGAGGGCGATCTTAACATCATAATGGCTTTGGCTGAGAAGATTAAACCAGGTCTACACTCCTTTATCTTTGGGAGGCCGTTCTACACTAGTGTACAAGAACGTGACATGCTTATGACATTTTAAAGTTTTCCCTGCGTCTCATATTGCAGTCCTGCAGAGCACAAAATCTGTCAGTGTGACCTCCACACTGGTGACAAGCATTGACAGCTGAGGGTGAAGCATCAGGAGCACAGTAACACTGAGGTGTGTCCCAAGCAGTAGGGGTCTTGTGGGAGGGAATTTCAGCTTGGCTAGATAAGCATGATTTTAATTAATTTGTCTCTTCTGTGTGTTTTTTTAATTGTAAAAGTAAATGTTACCAGAGGTTCCTTGGCCTTATTGGCTTAGTAGATAAATGTGGACATTTTTTGGTGTGCAATGAAAGGAAGCATTTTAATTTATATTCTCCAGAGACTTCTTTGAGGGGTGTGTCAGATTTTCCCTATTCTGCTGTGTTAGTACGTTCAGTGTTTCCGCAGAAAACAGTACATACATTCTCTCTAACCATGGAGGTTGCAGAAAAGGAGCCTTCCAAGAGTTTCAGAGTTTTTAAAACTGTTGTTCTTACGTATGTGGTGCAAATGTGAAATATGACTTGCCTCATCTGCCTTTTTTAACACTCCTGGTTCCTTCCTTTAGAGCATTTAAACATATTTGGAATTTTTAATCTACTACAAAGTGCTATTCCTGAGTGCAGACTGTTGATTATTAGCAGCTTAAATACCACTACATTGCACATGGGAACTAGGTCATTACTCAAGCAGCTTTGTGCATGTAAGTGCCAACCAGGATACTCTATCACATATTTCTGGGCTTTCCTGCAGTGGAGTATTCAGTGATCAGCTAACTGAAGTCTTCCAAAACACAAAACAGAACACTTGTGTCATTCCACAGCAGTTGTCAGTCTTTCTGTGTGTAAACTGCCACTGTCAGTTTCAATGAGCTTCATAGAATCATTTGGAATGGAAAATACCTTCAAGATCATTGAGACCTACCATGAACCCAGAACTGCCAGGTTCACCAATAAACCATGTGACTAAGTGCCACACCTACACGTTTTTTGAACTCTTCTGGGGACAGTGATTCCACCTCTTCCTGGGCAGATTGTTCCAATGCTTGACAAAATATTCGCATTAAAGTATTAGACCCTTCCAAAGAACATCAAGGTGATAGCCAAACTAAAAGATAAAACAGTATTTTTTGTTTCATTTACATCACCATTTATATATTTAATAATCCTTAATTCAGGGATGTGCATAGCCATGAACTAATGTGATTAGCATTTTAGTAAGTTAACTCTAGTCATTAAGTTTAGTTATCTTCTTAGTTCAGCTTAACATATCTCCAACTTAGCTTGAAAATCAAGACATATTTTCTATAGGTATGCCTCAACATTTCTTTCTCAGTAGCATGTAGAGCAGCGCAGTATCAGGTGAATGCAGACTTTTTTTTTAACCCAGAAATCAGAGGTACATCTGTACTGCATGTTATTGTATCTCTGCTCTTCTTGGACAAGTGTAGGAATTTATGTGTGTCGTGTTTCAGCATAAAGTCATAACTAAATATTCATTGGAAAAGTGGAAGAGTGGCACTGATTAGAGAAGCCATGGCTGCTTTATTCATTACCTTGTTTATACCTCTCCTTTGTAAACAGGTTTCTGTTTTCAAGATAGCTTTTTAGTGTTGCTTTCATGTAGCAAGGCAGAAAAGAGAAGTCAGATTTACAACTTTTCCTGAAATGTCTGATACTCAGATTTTAGAAGAAATACTGTCCTTTATTTAGATGCCCAAATTCCCTTACATTTCCTGAAAGACAAAGATTCTCAATCAAATATTTAAAGCTTCTAAAAGATGTGAAATTGAGACCCATCTGCACACCATTTTTGTGAATTAGCATCATCAGTGTTACCTGGTTGCAAAAGAATTGACATATTGTGGAGCCATCCACATATATTATAAACATATGTGGATATTTATGGATATAAATAAATTGTGGAGCCATCCATATATATTATAAATATATGTGGATATTTATGCATATGAATAAATACATATTGCTCTACATGCATGTAGAATTCTTGCAGTAAGCTTGGTGATTCATCAAAAGAACTTGTCAGAATTACACTGATGTAAATTACTTGTGCTGAGATTCTGTTTGTCAGTCTACCACTACTGTTCCCTTCTGTGTTTTCAGTCAAGGCATTAGAGCCTGCATATACTTGTTACTCTCATGTCTAAGATAGTGAAAGAAATGTAATAAACACTGCCGAAACTTCTAATGTAGAAGTTGTGTCAAAATATAAGAGCTTTAAATGTGCTGCTGAAATGAATTCTTTCAGCTTGATAAGCATTGGAAACTCAACACTGACACTACTAACAGTCAAGCTGTTTGTTTACTGAAGATTCTGTTACTTTTTGCAGTTACTGGAAACTGGAAATTCAGTTGCTACTTTTGTTGCGCAGCTGTCACAAGTGCAGAATGTGTAGTGAAGTACATTGTTAAACGCATCCGCATGTGTTATAAATCTAGCTAAGGAAACAAAGTATTCTAATAAAATTCATGCACATTTTTTGGACTTTTAATTGTTGCTGATTTTTTTCACACAATTTCTGTTCTGTATCTGACAGCATCATTGTATTTTATGCTTTGAACTAAAAAAGAAATCTTTGTTCCTTCTTGTTAAATTAGAAGTTATGCTTGGATGTTGATGTCATTGATGAAAATCACATGTTATTTAGTTCCTTCATTTCTGTTAAGGACTTACTCATTTCAAGCTGAGACCAGTGGGACTTGCTGTGCTTCTGATGTACTCAGATATGAATTTTAAAAAGCTTTAATCCCATAAATGAGAATTTAGAAATGTTTTATCTAGCAGTCAGCAGATACCTTTCTTCAGGATTTAATTTCCTTACATTTAAAAGAAAATGGCAAATTTATTTCTTACAGCTGGATTTGAAAGGGAAGTAGTGTTTTCAAGCATTTTTAGTAGCACATTATTCCTGGCCTTTGCACACCTGTAAAGGTAGCACAGAAAGATATCCACTGAAATGTCTTACTTGTTAGGACCACAGAGGATATTCCCTGGCTATATACAAGTTTGTTGCAATGACATTTTTATTCCAGAGCTGAATAGGCATTTTGGTGATGTTCTTTTCTCTAAGCCAGCAGTATGATATACCGAGTGCCAGGACTTCTACACTCTGTTCTGTACTGGCAAACGATGTTAGAAAGCTTTCTCTTCCTATTCTTAGACCTGTGAGCACAAAGAAGTGTAGTCCAGAGCATGAGGACAAACAGGCATGTTGCTCCCTGCTGTTGTCTAGTCGGAGCCTACAAAGCAAGTTCTTTGTCCTCTTCAGTGGTGAGAAGGCTCAGACCATACACATTGGTATTCAGAGTAGCTTTTGCACAAGGGTAAAACATTGTTGTCTTGTCTGTCTGTGTCCTGACATAGAGCTCCTGTTACACTTCCTACGTGGGCAAAACACTAAGGAAACTCCAGGGCAGCATGTCATTATTTACAAGGTTGTTCACATGATATTTCAGCTATAGGAAGTAATTATCTTCTCAAAACCATACTGTTCATATGCATATCCAAAAGTTTCAAACACAGAAGACTTTCAATTGAAGTTCATAAGTATGAAGTAAAGGATACATTCTTGACAATGGCCATCAAGTGAGTCTGATTTCAGTTCTAAATAAAATAAGAGAGCAACCCTGCAAGAATTTTTATTGTTTGATTAGCATTAGGCAGCTTTTAAAAGCAAAAGATCAGAGGAAAGAGAAATTTCTACTTAACACAGAATGGCAACTCGTAATTGTTCCTTCGTCTTAGATATTTCTACCTTTTTTGACACATAGATGGAGGAGGCCTTTGACAACTGGAAAAGAGCCAAAAGACAGTCTGAGGAAATGCGGGTTGACCAGTTTTACTCAGGTATCAAACAAAATCATGCCGTGTGTCTTCTTAGACCTAGTGTGTTACCACATGAAAAAGGAGAACGTGATTGGGAGTTACCAGCAGAGACTGACAAAGTGAATAATGGTTCATCTACCTTATTATATTTTGTGATAAAATGATTGAATTTGAGGATGTGGAGAATGGGATCTAACAGGCTGACTTCAGCAACACTTCCAGCACTCTTCCACAGTATCCCTGTAGGCAAGCTGGTGTTAGAGTGGAGATGGGTGCCCCACAAGCGTGGTACATACTTGATTGAGTGGCTGGGCTTAGATATGATGGCTACTGGGTCATATCTGACTGGAGGGTGGTGCCCTGTGGGATCCCAAAGGGTCTCCCCTTGGGTTTGTCTTGTTCAATGTCTGTATCTGTGACCTGAGAAGTACTTCAGATTTGCAGGTGGTGCCAAATCAGGGATCACTGTTCAATATGCACAAGGATAGCACAAGCTGTCCAGAGGGACTGGGACGGATGGGAGGACAGGAGGGATTCCCCATGTCCTTGGGACAGCAGAAAAGGGCAGGCAGAGCTCTGGAAGCCATGCCTGTGAGACCATGGGCAGCTCTGGGGAGAAGGCCCTGGGTCCTGGTGAGCTGAGCAGAACCAGAGGGTCTGGAGATAAGGAAAGCTGATTGCCCAGGAAGACAGCTGGGCAATGGAGATGTGCTTGGAAAGGTGGTGCCGTTTCTCTACCTAGAGGGTTTCCTGGCTCCACAGGATAACATTCTGAGCCCAAGTCTGACCACAGGGCTGAGCCTGCTCTGAGCAGGAATAGGAATGGAGATTCTCTGAGGTCCTTACCAGCACAAAGTGTCCTGTGGTGCTATGGTCTGGTGGGCAGGCTGCAGCCATTGTTCCTTAGGCCAGAGAAAACTGAGGTGGGCAGTGACCTCTGGAGGGTGAGGGTCCAACCCCCTATTTGGACCAGGCCAGCTGCTGTCAACATTGCTCATAGAATTGTACACTGTTCTGACCAGTACTTCATTGCAAAAGCTCTAAGGTGGCCCTGGAGTTCACCAGTGAAGCTGGGGGTATGCTAGTACCTGAATCCCAAAAAGAAAAGTATAGGTGTCAGGAATACTTTATCTATAGGGTCTAGTGCACATGTTAAAATGAACAGCAACGTGTCCTCTAATTGAAAGATGGGGGCTAGTCAGGATATTTTTTGTAGAAACATCTCTCTATGGCAAGGAAACAAAGACTTAATATAGAGAAATGTACACATATAAGCAAGGGTAAGTAAAATCAATTAAGATATTTTTGGCTGAATTTCAAAGTAAGAGTGTGATTCTCAAAGGCAAACATCTGACGCTTCATCCCTAATTTGTTTCTAACAAAAAGCCAAAATGTTTGAAAATGTACAACAGCCAAAAGCTAATGGAAGAAACTTTGAATTTAATGCCAGTTTCTCTTTCATTTATGAAATGGTCTCATTATAGTACAAGAGAGTGTCTTTTCCAGCTTCAATTAAATATGACTAATAGCCAGACTTTTTGTTTTCCGTAGAAGCAAGAATGTAAGAAATTAGAGGTCAGGGAATACTGAAATTTAGTACTGCAGCCTATACATAGAGTAATTCAATATTTTTTGCCAATGTTTAGTAGTGTAGCTGACTGATGAAACTGCAGTTTTGGCCTTCAGCATTCATCCATAGAAATGCAAAGCAGTTTGTTCTTGCTGAGATTTCTGTCTCTCTTAGGTTGCCTCTTCATTGGAGATTAATCCTGCATCACTTCATCGTAGTCTCTGCCCTGCCTCTGTACAGCAGTATTTGAAAATAGTTTCTGATAACAGAATCTGGAGGAAGGGCCTTCTGGCACTTGGGGCTTTTTTAGTAGCCAAAGGCCACTCCACAGACAAAACACAGCACAAGAGACCTGGACAATAAGAAATGACTAATTAACTTCATATCAGTTTTTGGCAGAGAACTGACTGCTGGCAGGCTTAAAAATATTTTGGGTTCAGTCTGCTTTTAGCATCATAACTGCCAAAGTCTGGTCCTTTCCCTTCAGGTTGGAGACTTGAGAGGCAGTTGATGCAAACATGATTAACGTTTTTGAATAATGATCATGCTAGAAGGGAATGTGTAGGACAGCAAAGTCCTCAGTGATCTAGACAATCAGATATACCAGCTCGTAATTAAATAACAATGCAGGATATTAGGCTTGACTGTGACACTGTTAATTATAGGTTTGAAGTCCAGTGAAAGATATAAGTACACAGTTGCTGTCAAATTACATTTTTGTTAGTGTGGAGGTGCAAAGTGATTTCCTCCCACACGAAATCTAATGGGCACCGTCCAAATGACAGGTTGTCCAAGGAGGGTCCCTTTGGCATCCCAGTGGGCTGGAGCATGCAGGTCAGCATCACTGCTATCTGCAGACATTCGTGCTGCTGTTGCTAGGGGATTCACCTTCCTTTTATCTCTATCTGACTTCATACCTTACTCCTCATTTTTTCTTATATTAAGTCAATGTTTTTGCCATCATTGCATATTACTCCACCAAGCTCCTCTCAGCATCCCACACCTTTTCTTTTTGCCGCTGATCCTAGTTTTGCTTCATCCACATGCAAATGTGGTATTTTTGATACTGTCACTTAGGCAACATTGGGCATACGTGGTCTGTCACAGGTCTCCCGTAGGACCTTGGCTGCTGTGGGGTCACATGTCTCACAGGACCTTTGGTATGCCAAAGCCAAGACAGTGGTGAGCTCCAGAATGTGCAGGAAGCTGAGCTTTCAGTGCCAGCACCTCCAGGATGGGGAAACATAGTCACTAACAAGGTTCCTTATAGGGCTAAAGGAATATGAGTTAGTGGCACAGTACTTCACCAAACAAGGTTTTGGTTACGGTTCAGGGGTTTGCATGATGCCAGCATGCCTTGATTGCAGTGCTCTCATGGATGTTTGACTTCCTGTGACTCCATCAAATAAAGGTACTCTTTGATGTCAGTTAATAGTTGTCATGGTAGCTGTACAAATTGTGAATTGTACTTTAGACCCTTTCACCTTGTTTCAAGTTCTCCACAAAACACCAGCTATATTTCTGAACATTTTTTAGGATAGTTGCAGCATGACTGAGCATCAGGCTGAACTGTATTTACAGCTGTCTGTATTTCAGGCAAGGTTTTCACATAGATATAAACCATATACAAATAAAGTGTAAACTGTGAAGATGGGACAAAAATAACACAAAGCATTCCAGCCACCTTTCTGATAATGCATTTAAGAAAAAAAAAATAACATTAAAAAATATTCTTAGCTAATAGACTCCATTAACTTTCAGCATGTCTCTTTTCAAACTAATCACTGAATTTTCGTTCACATCTTTGCATATATCAATAGATTTCTTTGTCTATTTATGAGCAAACCTACCACTCTGTCACGTGTGAAAATAAATGTCTGTATGTTTGACTGTTCTCATGGATGTGGTGACAATGTGATGTCTTTAATTAGTTCCACAGAAGCGTCAGCTTGTAAATGTGCTTATTACCAAAAAGAGGTAGTCAAATCTATGGCATCACACATTAGTGTCAGAGTATATATATTTTTTTAATTATGGGGTTTTCTTAGTGGAGAGAGTGTATACATAAATTATACAGTGTTTGAGTGGAGAGTTATGTTGGTGAAGGTTGCTTTTAATGTTCCAGGGTTTTTTAATGTGGCCTTTTTGTGGCTTTGTCTGCTCATAGTTTTATGTGGGACTGCAAATTCACAAACTGAACACCAAACTGTCCCTTGGTTTTGTTAATTTCTGATGCTTAGTAATGTCACATACTACAAAAACAATTCACTGGGATAAATGCTAAAATGTATGTGTTTTGGATCAAGCATCGCCCTTCAATAAAAGCTAATGTTTGGAAACTGCGGCAATTTTGAAGTGGAATTTGGACAGCTAAGAGCTACCAGAGCAGTGATGAAGCCACAGTCTGCAATCACAGAGAAACCTGAGAGGAACAGTTTTGAAACAGTGTTTCCGCCCCATTTCTGAAAGCTGTGCTTCCCCTCTGTGCGAGGAGGCGGGGCAGGTGCTCCCGGTGATCTCAGCTGTTCGCAGAGCTTCCCATGCCTGCTCTGATTTTTAGATACTATGAAAGACTATGAAATGAGCTTAAAAAAATAAGGAAAAAAATGCTGAAGTGTGGTAGAGAGGAAGAGAGTTAAGCTATTTTGGAGGAGACTGAAGAGAGAATCCATGAGACAAGAGTTAGGTACTTTAAGTCCCAGACGCAATGTGGCTTACCCAAGGAAGAGGAGCAGGACAGGAACTCTGGTTACCTCCCACCAGTCCCTGTTATTCGAATTCTGCATTTTGCCTTCACAGCTCAGTGAGGGAAAGAGAGGCTTTTACTATAAAGGGAGAAATCTCACCATGGGTTTAAAACAGTTTAAATGGGAAAGAATTGGGAAATTTTCACTTGAGGCCATTTATCTGAACTCCAAAGAGCCTGAGTGTGCAGACTGAAAACATTTTTACTTTTAAACCCAAACAGGGCTACTGCTTTCCTTCAAAACAAGCCAGTGTTATTCTGCTGTGCAATGAAAGATCAATTCTCTGAGTTGTGAAAAGAAGGCTTTTAGATAACTTGGGTAACAGAGGTCACAAAGCCATCCTCTGCCCTGCTCAGTGCACAGAGACCTCCTGTCTATCTGCAGGCAGCTGCTCGAAACAGCTTTGCTGCAGTCGGTGGAGCCTGTGACTGAACCAATCAAGGAGCAGCCAGTGGGATTTCAAATGCTCTCTGTTTGCAAAGAATTCACAGAATATTTTGAGGAAGAAGCTGAGAAGCACAGCCCAATGACACAACAAAAACAAACTGCATGCTTATGACTGTGCTGAAAGGGAAGCATTTACTCCAGTGCAAACAAAGGATTTGGGTGGAAGGAGGAGGACTTGGAGTGGTAGGCTCTGGGGAAATTCTTCCCAAATGGGGTGACCATCCATGGAGGTCAGGGAAACTGAGTCAAGCCTTCTTGAAAGGAAGGAAAGGGTAACAAAAGGATGCTGGAAAGAGCAGAGCAGCAACAGTCCATCAGTGGTGTGCCAGGGAGCCCAGTGGTCAAGGAGTGCAAAGGGAGACTGTCAAAGCTGCGTGTGACAACCACAGCACTGAGATGAAAGCCAGCATAAGAACTCGGGGGACACAGCCTCAGAGTGTGTGTGGTTACTCGAATGCATGCCTTTTGTTTTGCTACATCATGTTAGCACTTAGTGAAATACTGTGGGAGTGGTTTCATAGAGCAAAATAATTGGTGCTGAGGACCTGAGGTCCATGTGCGTGTTTCAGCAGCATGGTGCTTCAGATAGGCTTTAGTTCTATCCCATACCCTGACTCTTCACTGGCTGAGTACCTCTTCCCATTCGGTTTAATGGGATGCAATCCATTTTATGCAGACCATTAGGTGAGACAGAACACAGAGAGGAAAGATGATGGTCAGGTGAGTGATTTTAGGAGAGCATTCCTGGTGTGAACTGAAACACTACTACAGATGTACTCTCTGACCAAGTCGCTGATCACATATAATGGGAGGAGGGTGTAAATGAAACTAGAGGGAAGAAGGATAACAGAAAGGAGAAAATGTGAAAAGAAAAAGAGGGAAATGAAAGGATTAATTATCCAGAAAGTTCCGAAAGAAGAGGAAGAAAGGACTGCCTTATCTTTATCTTTAAAGGTAACGTGGCATGGGGCAGAAATTAATCTGCTTCAAGATCAGTGTCTCAGTTAGAAAAATGGTCTGTTTTTATCACAAATACATTTGAATGTTCAACACTGAAAATAAATCTGAATGGTGGAGACCAAAGAGATATTAGAGGGACCATATTTATATGCTTTTATTTTTTTTATCACATCTGGTCTGGATTACTGCACTTTTCTTTTTTGTTGTAGAAGACTGTTGAAATGCATTTATCTAATTCCTTCCTCCTTTTTCCTCCCTTTCAACTAATCACTAAATGTAGGCAACATTTTTATTTTTAGCAGAAAATTCAAGCAGCATGAGTTAGAAAAAGCAAGCAGGAACATGCCTCAGCAAATATTTCAGTACATGCTTTATTATAAGATGAATTTTTAAAGCTATTATAATACATTGAAATGCTTGTGAAGACATGTGACCTGTTCAGAGGGAGTTGAAGTGGACTGAAATACATCTAGTGATACCAACCATGGAATGAGGTTGTGGAAAAACTTAGGATGTTTTAAGTTTTTCACCTTTTGCTTGAAAGAGTATACAGAAAAAAAATTATTACTATGTTCATTGTCATAGGTTCCCATGTTTCCAGTGTAGTCCAATATAATTCCCTTCTATTTTTTACAAGGTTTCTCTCCCAGGGCTTTTTTTATTGCAGCATCTCCAATTATCAGGAGTTTGGCTTCTCATTAAAAAACTCCTACAGTACAGAGAAGCAAGGCATTTTGGAGCCATCTCACACTTGCTTGTGGGCAGAAATTGTGGAATGCTGACTATTCTGCATGTCAGATCTTGCCAACGGCTGGAGAAAAATAAAGGCATTATTTAAAACAGCATTGTTACTTTTTCCAACAAAAGCAAGACTTATCTAGTTCTTACAGTGTTTGAGACTGTATTAAGCAATGCAGATTTTGCTGACTTAGGACAGGCTTCAGAACCAGGATATTTTTAGTATTTCATGCTTGAAATTTGCTTGGCTCTGGGCAGGGGGAGGCTATAGGTGAGGGGAAAAAAGAAAAGAGAGAACAAGACCTATATGTTTTCCTGATTTTTGAGGCAGGAAAGAGCTAAATGCCATCTACCACAAGCTGGAAGGAGCTTGTATAACCACAAATTGCTTATATTGTGGCAGCATCTCAGAGTTTCAGCTTGGTCTGCTGAACATGCCTGGAAAAAACAGCTCCAGTGATTGTACAGTCATCTGGATAGTGTGAGATTTAGACAGCTTTTTTATGCTCTGGTTCTTAGCTTTACTTCTCTTGTTAAGAGAGTGCTCTGATGGGTACAAATGACTCTACAGATAGGCAGCTGCAGAGATAAAAGGTGATGAAGGTTATACCTCATTAATCAGTGCTAAGTGATTGTGGTGAGCAACTTGAAGCCAGCTAAAAATGGTCCAGAAAAGGAATTACTCAAGTCTGCTAGGTTTTTGTACTGGTTTGCTTTATTAAGCAATTTATCTGAAGGAGACACTATATTTGCTGTTAAATTTTTTGGGACTGTATGATAACAGTTCTGAGTTAAATGGTGGCAGAAAAAATTCATGAAAGTAGAAAATTGTACTTAACAAAACAGCTAGGTTTTGTCCCAAGCAGAGACATGTCCCAAAGTGAATTTTTACCAAGTTACAGCTTGTCAGTAAGAAAGCTAGGCTTTGCTCTATAATGTATGTCTGCAGTATCTCACAGCCTTCGTGACGCATTCATGATCAGCTTCTGACAGAATTGCTGATTTGGATGCTCTAAACCAGCAATGAACCACAGTGGTGTTTCCATAATGCTGACTTTCACTCAGCTGGGGAAGGCAAAAAACTCCAGCCCCCAGCCCAAGTCTTCCCCTGTTCTTCTCTCTTGAGTTTAGTCTCTCTGTTCAGCACAGAGCCTTCCTTGCTAGCTGTGTAGCAAAATTGCTCAGTCAGTCACTCTTGAATCTTCCTGATGGGAGGTGACAAGTATATTTCTGATGGCAAGCTTCTCTGCTCCCTTTTCTGGACATAATGGTTTTCAGGAGGAAAGGAGGAGGAAATGAAAGCAGAAAGTAAAGGAGAAAGTAAGGAAGGTTTTTACTAATTCCCGTCCTGGAAATCTGCCATAGGACTAGTTTTCAATAAGGTACTTAGAAAGAATGAGATGAGAACTGTAAATCATTTGTAACAGTTTTTGTAAAAAAACTACAAGCAAAAAAAAAAAAAAAATCATGAGAGACAAATTAAAAAAAGCCCCAAAGAATAACCCAAATGAAGCAGATCTTTTTTTGAGTGATTCAGTTGCATAAATACTGGCTTATTTGATATTATTGTGTTTGCCCTTCATTGTCTATGCAGTAAGTGCTGAAATGTGAAAGTTGTAATGGCATTAACTTCTCATAGGCTTTTTACTGTTTCGTTTCAAAGTTTGTGAGAACATTTTTTACATACTTTGTTATTTATTATATACAAAGTGTGTTACATCCCATATAAATGGCAGTCTCACTTGCCAAGAGACAAACTGACAAACTAAAATTTCTCTCTTCTTTAATCTCAGGCGTTCTGAATACTTGCATGTTTTTGCATGCAGTTTATCGTACCCTTGGACCCCATTCAGAAACAATGATCGCAGAACTAGTTGGAGTGGTGCAGTCCTGATGGAATAATTTCCCACTTCAAGTAATTCATGAAAGTTATTTAGCGACTATAAAATCAGAAACACCCCAGAATTACATATACCTGGGAAAATATACAAGGAAAAATTTCTCTCTGATGTAATTCAAGAGTAATTCCAATATTTTCAGACAAGGATTCAGCTCTTCCTTTGGTTTCTCATTCCTTGTATGAGTTGGAGATGGGATTTTATGGTCTTGATCCTGGTTTGTGAATGGACATCACTTTCAGGGTAGTTCAAGTATCTCTTCTGTCTCTTTACTTTGGAGATACCTGTAAAGAATGTTTTGTCATGAGCTAGCCTGTTACAAGACCTTCACTGACAATGAAGACCTTGCTGAATGCATGGTTTGATTGGATTAAAAGGACACATCTCTTTGAATGTATAGGCTCAGGGGACCATGCCTAAACCTGAAAATTATGATGGAACTTGGAAACCAAAACCAGTGGTCCCATACTGGAATCTAAAACTATGAGATTGTAATCCATTATAACAGGAACAGAAACATCTTACATCAGTTTAGTAAAAACCCAATATAAGCGTGTGTGATTAAAAATGCCTAGGGAATTTAAACACAAGGACACTTTAGGGCTGACACCAATGTTTTTTCTTTTCAGTTTCCAATATTTTTTTCTGAAGTCTGACTCAGAGACCACTGAGAGCTTCCAGTGCCAGAAGGAACTGTCTTTTTGTGTCATCTACCTATGGATAGAAGGAATTAAAGCATTATTGCAATTTCTATCTTACTGTATACGTATTGCACTATCCGCAAGGACAAAATAGTGTGGACGGAGATTTCTCAGGTGCAGTACAAAAAGGCACTGGAAACTGAAATTTGAGTTTTATCCTTCACTTTCCTTTTATGTTCAGTGTGATTTGAAGTCCATCCCATTAGACTATTGTAAAAGGTTTTTCATCCATCTGGATATCAAACAGTGACTCGTTTATGTAGTCTGGGAATGCATTTACATAAATATTCATAACATAGTCACCCTGAAAACAAATGAAAGTGTCTGGACATGGCTTCATGCTCAGGCTGTAGAATCCCAGTGGAGTTACACCAAGAAGTTTTCTGCATATAGGCAGGACCCACTTAGACACATTTCATTTCATTTATTTGAACCTTCTGCTTTTCACTAGAGAATTGTGTTTCATAGGCAAATTGTACCACTGCAGATAATCCACAGGGGTGTTTAGACTAGTTCTGTGGTTTGAAATATATTCCCCACTCCCCTCCATTAGTCTTTTTGACCAGCTGTAATGTGCAGTTTTATCTTGTGATGAATTAGTTCACATTTCCACAGCTCAGGGAGGTGATGAAATGTGCTGCTACCTGCTCTTTAATGAGTAAGGACATAATATTTTACCAGTGGTCAAGAAATTGAGGCTCTATTGAGGGTCAATTTTATAATCACATATAAAAATTGAGGCTCTGATTTTATAGTCACATATTTTACCAGTGGTCAAGAAATTGGGACTCTTGCTAAAGCTGGCATATTAATTTAAAAAAGTAAGTCATGCTTTAAGATGAGATTTTAGACTGTGAATCTGCCTCTGTTATCAAGTAAGTCTTTAGTGTTGTTTGAAGGAGTCATCTTGAGAAATGTTAGCCTTCTGTCTTAACTGTGTTTTGAAGTTGTATTTACCTGAATCCTTTAGTTTATGAAGAATATCTTGTATACTTTTACAGGCAGTACTAGGCCTTTGCCTTTCCTTCAATTGCTGTGGTTGGAATAACATTGCAAAATCTGTAGGACCGAGGTGATATTGCTTTAAGTGAATGAAGAATTATTGTGTTCATCTGGATGTTCCTATAAATCCACTTAGTGAAACAGAGTGCAGAGAAAAAAAATTGCTCTGCCCTGGTAGACAGTTCACATAAGGTTAGTCAACACTTCCCTGCTGAAAACTGAAGTGCACTGAGGCTGCAGCCTCCAGGGTCAAAGAAAGAACCAGGTGGCAGGTGAAGAAAGAACTTTAGCATTTTCTTCTCCCATTGCAGTATGTAGGAGTCTGAGTCCTTCTTGGGGACATCAGCCCACTCGTCTCTGTGGGCTGTTCAAGCAAGTGCATTTCTTTCACTGAATCAATACTTTGTCCATGCTTCAGCCTGTAACACAACCTTCCTTGTATGGAAGACAGTAGGGTTATCTTTAGATAACAGAGTTGTTTGGGTTTTTTTTAAGACAAACACATGATATTGTGCTCCATGGTCTGTCTTGTCATAATATTCTGAATCCAAATTTAATTTAGCATTCTGGATTTGTGGAGTCTTCAAAGAATAACTTCTGAGAGTATATTTTATTTAGGTATGTTTTACAAGATGTAAACACCTTTCCAAGGTGCCTTTCCAAGGATTGTATAGTCTTCCTAATTAATAATAATGTTCAAAATTACAGAATTTTATCATCTATATATTCTTCCAGCTGATGTTATTGCACCAGGCTCCTAAACTAATTATATGCTGCAAAAAGCTTCTGTAAGCCTTCCCTCTCCCAGTTGTCAGACTGGAAAATAGGCTTTAATAAGACACGTGGGAGTTCAATCTGGGAATGAACAGACCTGAATATTCAAGTGCTCTTGCCATCCACTTGTCTTCTATATCAAGGTTTCTCAATGTTGAGTGCCTCTTCTGGTGATAAAATAACCAGATCCAAAACAATTAGGGACTTGAAAGCTTTGAAATTTCCTTGGGGACTTCCAGGCAGCCAGTGCAGCTGTCTGACCAGCAGTGTAATGCTCTCCTGTCACAAAGTCCCACTTAAGTGAGCTACCAGGTTCCAAATTAGTTTTGGTGTCCAAATGGTGTCACAGCAGGAGAGATTAAAGCTAGATAGGGAATAGGCCAGCCAGAATCTGAAACAACATTAATTCACAGCTTCTCCAGTTGAAGGTACCTCTTTCTGAAAAGTGTTAAAATGCTATATCAACACTCATCAGGTAAGGTTAAGTGCTAAGCAAAAATATTTATCATTGTGGGGAGGGGTATGTTTTAAAGTGTGTGTTCATATCAAAACTGTTCTGATGTGTCATGCAAGAGACACCATGAACTTTTCTGTACCCCCTATATGTTGTCAAGCATTTAGTAACAAAACATGGCAAACATTGGTTCTGGTGGATCTCCCTTCAAAATGTGGTTGAAATATTTAAAGAGCAGTGAAATTCTGCACTATTTTTATATTTTTCTTCCTTTCCTACGTTATTTGCCCCATAATGGCAGGCCAAGAAAATATAACATGGACTGAATGGATTTTTCATGAAAAATAGTTCAGAGTGTGTTCAAAAAGGGATATGGCTTCTCTGATAAATATTGGGATCACTGGGAACTGGAGCAAAGAGGGCAGTTTGCAGGACTCTGCGTGTGATCCTTTCATGATCTGCTGTAAGCACTGATGGAGGAGGGATCCTGGTAGCTTGAAGCAGGAGCTGGGAAGTTCCATTGGGAGTTTCTAAGAGTGTAAGGAAAATAGATCAGGAGAAAACTTGTAGACCAATCTAGTAGTAGCCCTGCTTAGCAACATATTTTAAGTAGCTCTTGTACACCAGGAAGGGGCCAGGCTAGATTCTGAGTGATACTCCTCTTGCCTCTCCATAGCATTGTAGCTAAAGCTTTCTTTCACCTCTGTGTGTCCTATGTCAAACAGAACGTTTCTTTTATTCATTTCCTACTGTAGCAAATGCTGGTGAGTAGGCTGGGCCTAGGTGACAATACAAGCTTGGTTGATATTTGATGAACCCTGGAGATCTCTTTGCTTCTCTCCTGAAGAGGTCATTGTGCATTGGTGTCCTCTTGCAAAACACTGGCAGCAAGAGCTGAAGGAGGTGGTTGCATTGTGCAACATTAGTTCAGCTGATGTCCTCAGGCTAACAAAGCATCCAGGCTGTCCTGTCTGGTGCTCTAAAGGTTATAATGATTTCCATCTGCTGGAGAAATATCCTTCAACTACACGGAATCATTGGGGAAAGGTGGTTTTGGCTGTGCCTTTTCTGTAATGTGCCTTGAGTGGCTGAAAACAAAATCCTTCTTCAAACAGCTCTTAGTGGAGCCAGAAACTGAACCAGTGTATGCTTTGTGGACCTGACAGAGTCCATGTTACATTAATGCTATAGCAATCCCAGGAGGAGATAAAATTCTGGCATTAGTTCCAGAAAAACATGCTTTCTGCTGTTGATATGAAAGAGGAAGCAAAGATTAAAAAAAAAAAAACACTCCAAAGAAACCCCCACAAAACCAAACCAAACAAACAAACCCCCAAAGACTATAAGGAGGGGACTTACATTTTGTCAAAATACTGTAAGATTATAGCACTTTCTGATCCACACATTTTTGGAAAAAAAAGTCCTAAAGAGATGTTGTCAGTATAAAAGCATATGTAAGTTCAGAGAGTATCTTGAATATAACCATTGTTCTGAGAGAAACCTTGAGTAGTGTTTGAGTCAGAGGAAACAGTGATTGAATTTTGCTGTTTACTTTTTGCAGGTAGGAATGACAAACAGTGCTCTAATCTCAGAGGGACAAAGGGCACTGAGTTCCACCCTTGGTCACCTTCATATAAAACATATAATCTTTTCATTCTAGAAGCATAGGGTCTCCCTAGTTCATGCTGCTAAAGTTGGGTAAAACTTGTTTCCATGTACTTCAGGATAAAATCTGGAGGGTGATACTTATTGCCAGCAGACAGGTTACATTTTACTTTGGAGAGTTCTAGGAAAGTTATCTTAATGCAAAAGCAAGGCTACGAATTTAGGCACATGATGCCTTTTCCCTCTAGGTACTCCTAGGTGTTTTCTCCTTAATTTTAGCATCACTCATACTGCATGGCAGACTTCAAAGAGATTTCATTACTGTAGAAATACACAAGTCTCTGCATCTCTCCTTCAGTTTTCAGCCACAGAAAACCGTGAGAATATCCCACAGATGAGCAGAAACAGGCAGGTAGCAATGTAAACAAGATGAGTCATGTTGGTCTTTTGACCTCAGCAGGGTTTCTGTGTCACTCATTAAAACACTAGTGAGTTTAGCCTGCTAGCATTCACCTGCTTTTCCAAAAAACCCCAATTCCTTCCATGAAACACTGCCATGGGTCTTGAGCAGTACCTGCCTCCTACCACCCAACCCACAGGTTGGTGCCAGTGTCAGACCTCAGATAAATGCTTTTTCTTCTCTCCTCACCAAATTTTCAGCCCATAAATCGTTCTCACGGCAGTTGTAACAGAGCTGGAATAAAGACAGACAACCAATGGCACACGTGCAGCAAAACATTAGGCCTCTGGCACCATGACGAGACCACCAAATGTTCTTGCTGATGCCATTCAGTTACTGGAAATGAATTTTTCTATGGGCAACTAGAATTATCAGGACAATCAGAAGAGGAAATAGCTGTCTTTCTGAATCACTGAACCAAAAAATGGGCTTTTGACAGGATCATCATAACCTCTGGCCAACATCAACAAAAAAAGGATTCCAAACCTAATAAAGCTGTTGTGGGGCTATCCAGTGGCTTTATTCAGAATTCTTGTACCTTCCCTAATCATGACCTGCCTCTTGACAGCTCTGGGAAGGAGGAATTCTGGATGCAAGGAGGAGACATTATACAGGAGCTGTTTGTGGATGTTCCATAAGTCACCTGAAAAAATGACAAAACCACTCTTAGAGTGCTTTTTATAACATGATATTCACCACTGTTTCTTCCCATCATACTGTGTACACTGAAACATCTCCAAATTGCAGAAAAAAGGAAGTAATCTTTAATTGCAAAAAAAACCCCAAACCCCCCAAGAAAACCCCAAGCCCCCAAACAAACAAAACCAGACACACACAAACACCCCCAAAAACCAAAAGGAAGGGAAGGGAGAGAGAGAGAGAAAGAGAGGGAGAGAGAAAGAGAGAGAAAAAAAGAGAAAGAGAGCAAGAAAGAGGGTGGGAAAGAAAGTGGGAGGGAAGGAAGGGAGGGTAGGAGGGTAGGGAGGGAGGGAGGGAGGAAAACTTCCCTACCACATGTTTGTGGTAGGGAAGGTAAACTGTCTATCCGTCCCATACGAATGGAAGGTGAAGACCACACTTTGGTGTCTAAGTTGTCCTGGCCATCCCTAGAGGGTGGCTAGGGACTAGAAATAAAGCTAGTAATGAATGTGTGGAAGAGACTTTTTTTTGCAGCAGCAGCAGCAGGTGCATGCCCTATCGTGGTGGTACCAGCTTCCAAGAGAACAGTTTTTTTGTCATTGTACTTCAGACACTCCCACAGCAACAACAGCATCATCTTGCTTTCAGCACACATCAGCAGTGCAGCCACAGCTGTTTGCAGCCCAAATGATGCCTGTTGTGGCCTTGCTCGTCAACACTCTGCATGTTTCCAGAACTGTCTCAGAAGCAACTATGCTAGATCTGTGCCATACTTGGAATTTCAAGGATATAATATTGTGTGGAGGATATAGTATAGTGTGAAAGAGCACTATTGTGTTGAATATATCTTTATGACGATAGGCCTTTACCATGTAGTAAGGTGGAGTTAAGTTAGAACTTAATGCTCAGTACCATGCACAGCATGGCCATGCTGTGAACAGTGAGGAGCTGTTAAAATCATGAGTCAACCATGATAGATACTGACGTGAAGCACCCTCCAGGTTACCAACTGAAAGAAGTGTAGGAAGCTAAAATCCTATAGAAAGTATATTTAGCTTCGCATACATTGTGTCTTGAACTTGTTTAGAATTTCATTGGTTGTCTGTATGTATTGAATTTTTTGTCTGCTTTCAATTTTTCAGGCTTATCATTTTTCTGCAAATAACACCAGGAAGCTAAGTCATGCTGGTACTGAACAGGGAAAACTCTCTTAAAGATTAATACAGAAGAAGGTCTCCTCTACAGATACAAAGGGTACCTAAAGGGCTGAGGTAGTAAATGCCTTCTTAACCACTGCTGTGTGCTTTGTGCTTGTGTATCTGGCCCTGCTTGAGTCCAGGTGGGCACTGCAACAAGCAGACGCCAGTCTGGTGCCACCACCTGGACTGAACAGCTGATTCAGGGCTGTGACATCAAATGGAACCAGTAAGTCTGATGTAGAACGGAGTAAAAATTCTGTACTTCAAAGTTTGTAAGTAAAAATTATCTTCAAGTTTAAATTAAGTTTAACAAAGCCACAGCAATTTCTTGTAGACTTGGATCAAAACCATAAGCTGGCCACTTGAAAAAGGAAGGAGGATGAGGCAGGCTCTAATTTTATCCTGCTTTGCCAAGGAAACAGAGTTTACGATAGCATCTTGGTTACATACATGTTTGTATTCTTTCTATTGTCCCTGGTTCAACTTTGATTTTGCTAGGCATTTTTGTAAGATCAGTTGAAGGATAAAAATATAAAAAATTGTATGTTCTAGCAAATCCTATGTATATTTATGTCAGGGTAGACAAATAGATGTACACAAGCTTCATGATCTACCAAGGAGAGAATGTGAATTTAGACCTATCAGGCACGAGACCTCAAAAAATTACAAAAAACAGGCTGAGAAGAGGCACAGGAAAATAACACTTGTAAGCCCCACTTACAAAAATTTTGGTTCTTTCAGAGCATCCAAACACACTTAGCACCAAACAGCAACTTCATAACATGTTATTCCTACTTGTTCAAATTGTTTGTATCAATGTGATTTGTCCAATCTGTGTAATTCTCTATTCTGTATTTCCAACAGTGGAAGAGAATAAGCAGTCCTCAGCCATTTGACACCAAATTAAATTGCATTTCTGTTTGCTTGCACTGACAACAATTATTCTGAAGACCCTTTTTTTTTTTTTTTTTCCTTGAGCCATGTATTTTGTGTGGTAGGAAGAGGAAAGAGCCTTGACTTTAACATCTTTGCTGCATGACCTTAGAATAATAGGGCATAGATGACTGAACTGATTCCTTGTTAAATTCAGCTGAAGTAAATTGACTGATTGGGTTCACAGTCCTGGTCTCTGACTTGTCTCCCAGCAGAAAAGGAGCAGCCTCCATCACGCATGCTGGTGACTGCAGCCATGGCAATGATCCAGAGTGCAACATGACTACAGAGAAAGGAGAGGCAGGCATCTTTGTCTTCAGAAAGTCAGCTGTCCTTGATGTGCTTTTAAGCACTCTGGTAATTTGTGATGGTTAGAAAATAAAGAGGTTGTGCATTGAAGTTCAGGAAAATAATTGAGTCTGTAGTTTGTCCTTTCTGGGCTCTTCTTTAGTCACCAAAAATAGGTTCTTCCTAAGCAAAGCTGGCAGGTTCTTGATATGCTTTAATGATTATAAATCACAGAAAAGAGAAGGCTGTCCTCAAAGGCACTGTCTGTCCCTGTTTGAGTATATATAACCAAATGGATCTTGTCAACTACATCTACTGCATTTTTGAAACATCTTTCCATGGAGCATTTAGAGAGATGCAAACTTTTAACTTTTGGGGAAAATGGGAAGACAGTAACTTATTTTGGTTTTCTAGCTGTTTTAACAGGGAACTTGTCTAAAAATTATTTTACTTTGACACTGGCTTTTGACCTGGCATTGTCCTAGTATTCTGTTTAGGTCTTTTCAAATACCTTAGGAAATTTTGACTTTGGTATTTTCTCTTTTTTAACCTACTCCTTCTTAGGGCTGTGATCCCACAAATTCTCCATATACATGTTTTATTGTCTTTAATTCTGTACAGAGGGGTATGGAACACAGTTATGTCAGTGTCAAACCTGGCTGCAGGGCAGGAAAAAGAAATGACTCACTGCCTGAAAGCAGGGAATTGGTAATGATATAGAAAAGCAGTTCTACCAGTGCCTTAAACCTGTTTAAATATTTCTTCTATCAGAAAGAAGATTATTTCTACTGCTATTTGTTCACAGATATCTTTGTGAGAAACACCTAAGGGCTGCCACACAAAAACTAAAAAATTGTTTCAAGAGGGGCCACTTATCAGGCTTTCCTTACTGTGTTTGTGAAGGTGCAAGGGTTATTTCCACTATCTTTATTTGCACGTGTTTGGAAATATAAGTTAATCAGTCACAATAGAGTATTTCCTCCCAGGAAACCCAATCTCCCACCCCAGTCATAACATGCTTGGCAGCTTCTTAGGTACCCATCCACCTTTTCTTCTCTGGTTTGGCAGCGCATAGTTCCTAATCCAAGCTCTCACTTAAGAGGCCACAGATTCAGTTCTTCCCTCAGGCCAGCTGAGGTTCTGCTTTGTCTCTGCCACATGGAAGCTGCTCATTTCACCTCCTATTTGAAGAGAGACAGAAGTTGGGCCCTTCTGTGACAGTACAGTTGGGATCCATAAGAGGCCACGTTCTTTGCCGTTCAGTGGGAAAGGAGGCACAGTAGTCTTCAACAAACCTTGTTTGTTTGCTGCTGTCTTCTGCAAACCTGTAAAGTGGGCAGTTCTTTGTCAATGTTTGCCACGCTGCTCTTGTTCGCAGAACACCTTCAATTTTGCATGATTCTTTGTCTTACATCTTTGTCAGGCTGTATCCTTGTGGGTCTCTGCTGCCTGTAAAGAGGGGAATTTGGATTTCATTCACTCAGTGAAAACAGGATTTCCCAAACACATTCAGCATTGCTGTTGGGTTTGAAATTTTTTCACTTAAGAACAGAGAGTTTGGCATATAGCCACCTTATTTTTAGTTGGGTGTCAGTGAAATGGGTCTCTGCTGTTATTCTCTCTCTTCCCTCCCACCTCCTGCCTCTTTTTTGTCTGTGGAAAAGATGGGTCAGATGGGAAGGTGTAAGAAATCTTTGTGGGCATGAAAAAGAAAGAACTTTTTGTCCAGGCTGTATATATATAGTCAGCTGGGAGAATGTGTGTTATTGTTGGGTTTTTTCCCTACTGAGACAATCAATTCAATATAACTGTGAAGGTGGGTATCGCTATACAGATGGCAATGTATCAACCTACTCCTATAAATTGCATGGGTTAGATAAACCAAAAATCTCATTAGCTGATAAAACAGTACCATGGATACTGTTATTTATTTTATCCAGCAACCCTGAGATAAGGAACTGTGGTCCATGGTCTGTGTGGATGACTACCATATCAGCTGGGATACGGCTGTGGAGAGCACTGTGTCTATGAGGAGCCCTGTGACAGAAGGTCACGGGGCTGAGGTTTTCCTGCTATTGCTACTGGTTCCACAATAGGTCAAAGGTTCACACTTGCTTCCTAAAGTGAGGTAAAGTTTTCCCCCAACTCTGCACAGTATGGCATGGGATTAGGCCTCTTCCCAGAAGCTGTGGGCAGTAATTATCCTGCTCGCCTCTGCACTGGCACAGCCTCATCTTGTGTTCTGTGTGCAGTTTTGGGTGCCATGATAGGAGATATGAAACCATTAGAGAGGGTGTAAAGGATGGTCACAAGGTGGTGAAGGGCCTGGGGGGGAAGCCATATGAGGAGTGGCTGAGGTCACTTGATTTGTTCAGCCTGAAGGAGACTGAGGGGAGGTCTCATTGCAGTTACTTCCTCTTGAGGGGAAGGGGGGCAGGCACTGATCTCCTCTCTGTGGTGACAGGACCAGAGGTAACGGCCTGAAGTTCTGTCAGGGCAAGTTTAGGTTGGATATCAGGAGACAATCCTTCACCCGGAGGGTAGCTGGACACTGGAACAGGCTCCACCGGGAAGTGGTCACAGCACCAACCTTGACAGAGCTCGAGAAGTATTTGGACAAAGCTCTTAGGTACGTGCTGTGAATCTTGGGGACATCCTGCGCAGGACTGGGAGTTGGACTTGGTGATCCTGATGGGTCCTTCCCAGCTCAGAATGCTCTGTGATTCCGTGGGGCGTGGGCTGACCATTGGGCAGGGCAGTGTGTGCTGGGGCCGTGAATGCTGGGACTGGGCATTGTGCGCTGGAGCCCGGCCGTGTGTGAGGGGGCCGGGCGGCGAATGAGGGGGCCGGGCCGTGTGTGAGGGGCCGGGCCGTGTATGAGGGAGCCGAGCAATGTGTGCGGGACCCGGGCCGTGTGTGCGGGGGCCGCGGAGCGCGCTGCGCCCGGGACCCTCCGCTCACGGGCAGGGGCGCAGTGCCCGCCAGGGGGCGCCCTCCGGCTCGGGAGGGCTGCGCGGGGCCCGGGGCTGGCGGGGGTGGTGCCCGGGGGACGGGACAAGCGCCGAGCCGAGCCGAGC
>VZTJ01000251.1:55844-119954 GCA_013397795.1 Orthonyx spaldingii
GGAGCCGAGCCGAGCCGAGCCCTTTTCCCAGCCCTCCGGCGGGAAAGGCAGCGGGAGGAGTGGTGGAGGCGGTCGCAGGAGGGTGGGAGGTAACGCGGGGGTCAGGGCGGTGCACGCGAGGGTGGGGTCCGTCCCTCCGCCGCCTCCAAACTTCCCGCTGTGAGCGGGACGCGTTTGCGGCGCGGCAGCCGCCGCCCGCCCGCTCCGCGCTGCGCTCGGTCCGAGCGAGGTGACAGCCGTGCCCAGCTCCTCCCGACCCCGCGGGGACTGCCGTGCGCGGGGGCGAGCCCCGCCGTGAAGGGGCTCCTGCTCCTGCCCTGGCGCCCCGGGCCTCCTCCTTCAGCGGGCGCGGGCGGGGGCGGAACCCGCGCCCGGTCCCGGCCCGAGCGGCAGGTGGTGAGCGCTGCCGCGGAGGACGGGACGGTGCTGGCGAGCGCGCTTCGCTCCGAGCGGCAGCGGCTGGGCTGCAGCCCGCACCAAGGTGCGCTTTCCCAAGTGCTTCTCTCTCCTTTTTTTTCTTTCCCCTTTCTATTTTTTGTGGATTTTTTGTTTGCTTACCTGTTCCTTTGCCCCCTGGCCATCCCGTCGCTCAGAGGTAGGTCGCTGCGTACTTCCTGCAGAGCTTCAGGAACCGGCTCAGCGCTGCCTGGAGCTGCGGGCTGTCCGGACCTGTTGCCCAGGGCGGGTGCCTGGGCGCAGGTGGGACGAGCCGGGCTGGGCGCGGAGCTCTCGCCGTCTCTCTGCACCCTGCTTTTGCGCAGGGAGGCGAGGTCCGGAGCCCGCCGTGCTGGTCCTGTGATGACCGTGTTGAGCACAGAGACGGGAGACTCAGCCGGGAGCTTGTCTTCTTCCGTGACAAACGCTGAGACACAGTTAGTGTCTCAAGAAACCGGCCAGGTGTCTGAGATCTGCCAGGTCTGTTAGTTGTGGAGGCACAGGTACAGCGTGCTGGGTTTTGCTTTTAGTTTGCACGGTTGCTCAAGGTAAAACGGTTTGTGTTAAACTCCTTGTTCCCTAGTGGAACACAGTATTTGAAATCTCTGCAAGTCTTTGCAATCACAGTGTGACAGCCTGACAGCTGGCCTCTCAGAGGCTGACCCAGGTCTTGTTATGGAGAAATGAGTAATTGCTGGTGCAAGGACTCGCAAGCCCTAGAGGTACCTGCTGTTGGCTTAAAAGAGAAGAACGGCAGTGCAAGCACAGAGCATCCCTGGTTGGCAGAGGCTCCTGGAGAGTCCTACTTGAAGCTGATTGACCCTGCAGATCATCTGTCTTCTGGCAAGACTGTTGCCAGCTGGCATTTGAAGATGTAGAGACCTTCTTACTGCCATTTGATGGTCAAATCAGCCTGTTCTGGGACTGGTTGTGAACAGCTTTCATAAATAAAGTATTCTGATTGAATAGCTGTATGATTATCAAAAGGATAAAGGTTTTTGAGGACCCTTCCCACCCCTGCTTAGATTTCAGTAATTTCTTAAATAGGCAGCAGGACGGCTTCTATTCTCCAAGCCATTTAGTTGTATTTTACACACAGATATAATTTGTGTCTAGTGGGGACACTTGAGACAATCTTCTGGACATACCTACTGGAGAGTTTATGGGCTGGTTACACTACAGTAGGTAGAGGAGAGCCTGTTTCCTGCTTTTCCACAGCAAATCATGTTATTCAAGATTTGCAATTTTCTCTGTGTGGACCAATAATTGTGATAGTTGTGTTTCCCTGCTCCATGGGGCACAGAAAAGAGCACTTCCAGAACACAAAAAAAACCCCCAAAACCCCAAAAACTCCAAGCATAACAAAAAATCAAACCAAAACAACAGAAGGAACAAAAAAACTGTTCTTTTTTTAAACAGAGAATATGCACATCTGAAAGAGGAGCATAGGGTAGAAAGAAAGAAAAGGAGCACAAGGTAGACAGAGTACAGTCAAGCAATACTGAGTTCCAGAAAGTGCTAAAGAGAAAAGGAGGTGGGTGCAGAATAGCATGATGTTGCTTGGCATCAAACCTCTTGGAATGATGATTTTATGCAGTTTGCTGGTGTGTTGGTGTAGTAGCTGGTGCTGCTTAGAATGCATTAGTGAGTGATGTGAAACTTGGGACTGGACCAGATCACTTCAGTTCCTTTGCTGGCGTTTCTCTCCTGTAAAATATTCTTTATTAACTGCCAGCAAAGTACTTGGCATCGTTAGGTCCCTGGGGAAGGTATTTGTGTTCTGGAACAGAAACTGAGAGAAGCAGAGAGGTCCAAGTGCCCTGGGAACAGGGATCACAGAGTCATTTGAAATAGCAGGTGTTTAAAAATGTTACAGGAAAAATGTGGTACTGGTCTTTGTTTAATATTTAGTCTTTATCACTAGTTAGGTAAACTGAGATTTCAGATGGAATATTTTTTTAGGCAAGGCACAATGCCATTTTCGTTCTTCTGTTTTAGGGTATTATGTCAGGATTAGATGCTTCAGTAGTGCCTCTGACAGACAGATTGTCTTGTGAGCCTCTTCCGAGCCAGGGACTTAGGCAAGGACTGTCCAGATAAGATGGAGAAAGCTGAAATGAGTAAGATAGAATTGGAATTTTAAGCTAAGTACTGTAGAAGTAAATTTATTTCCGGAGAAATTATGCCGTACTATTCCACTAAGGTGTACTGGTGATGGGTAATTTAATTTCTATTAATAAAGGAGAAATACTTACAAATGAACTGCAGGTATGCCTGAAGATCAGTTATACACAGAGTAACTGAGAGGTTCTTTTAAAAGCATTTGGACCAGACAAGAAAAGCAGAGGCAGTTTTGCTCACTGTTATTGTTACCCGGTCTTGCTGCCACACTCCCCTTTCTCTTTTGTGCTGGTTCTCATATGCAGTGGGTGTCCTTCCCTGATTTTAAATCTTTGCCTTTGAACAAAAGTATGGATTTTATTTGTTTGGGTATTTTGAATAGCTTTCTGTTGGTCTAATGGGTTCAGCAAGTATTAAAACAGGACAAGGATATGAGATTGGAAAGAGGGGAAGGGAGGAAGAAAGGATGTAAAACTGGGTCACCCTGTCTTGTGGACCATCACTGTCGTTTGATTTGCCCCAGAATGATAAAAGGGGACTTAAGCTAATCAAGTAGCTTAATGGGAACACACGTTTTAAGAGCAGGGGGCTCTTTGGCCAAGAGTTTCTGAGATCTGTTTCATCTAGGAAATCTGTCATAAGTTTTAATTTAAGATATGTGCCACTAATGTTGTTGAGGGTGTTTGCTTACCACACCAATACAATCAAGCAAACAAAGATTTTTTATTTTTTATTTTGAAGATTCATCATACCCTTATGTTGACAAAAGATGTAGATTTTTAATCCAGAAAGACTTTAGCAAATTCTGTGGCTAGTAGCATGCAGTATATCCAGCTGCTTGGTAGTAGATGACCACTTCCATCTTAAAAATAACTCTCTTTCCACTGTAGTGAACATTAGTTTTCGATTTTTGTTTTTGTGATTTAGCACTTACTACCATTTGGGTATACAAGAAAACCCAAATATATATATATATATAATTATGCACCTCTAAAGTTTTAAAGCAAATTCTAGCAGATGGAAGAGTGCAGTCTCTGAATCAGCCAGGGTGCTGAACAGGGGTTTAAAGCAGCTTTGTGCCCTGATACCAGGACTTGACAGGCGGGTGGTACTTCCAGTGTGCTATAACTGGAAAAGTGTGATTGAGGGCTGATTTCTTGTCCTTTGGTCATTCATTCCTTACTTCAGCTCTTCATCCTGGGAGAATTGCAGTTTGTATTTTCTAGCTCACAACTGTCTGTATTTCAAAGTAATCCAACCTTTCGTTGATCAGTACAATATGGCACAAATGCTAGCAGTGAGCATTTCAGATGGTGCTTCCTGGCACAATATGAACTTTCACTTTTTCTTCTTTTACCCAGGAAAAAAATTAAGGGGATCTTGGCATGTAGTCAGTTTTTTCCTTAAAAGAAATTTTAAGTGGCTTTGAAATTGTTGCTAATTCTAAGAATCATAGAATACTATTTTCACTTTCCCATTTTAGTGTTTTTCTCCTCCCCCTCCACCTCCCCCTTTGTTCTCGTACCCACTGAGGTGGTATTAGAGTACTTGATTGAGGTAGACCTTGAAGTGGTGCCTATTCACAGGGATATCAGAGCCAATACACTAAAAAACGTGAACAAACAGACGTGGGTTTGTTTCTTTTGGTTCCCAGTTACAGCAGTGATAAAAAGTTACAAAAAGTTTAATTGTAATAGTAATAACAGTAGTCTAGACTTTTTCATAGAAATGTGCAGTACTTAATTTTTTAAGTACTCATTAAGTAAGGAAAAAACTCAAGACTTACTTATTTGACTTCAAATAGTAGAAGACCATATTCAGTTTCAGAAAATGTAACTCTTTCCACAGGAGTAGAAAGTTGCATATTGTTTCCTCAGGGAGGGTTAAGACTGAATTCCAGGTGAGAAATGTGAAAATAGTATTGGTTACAGTTACTTCTCTTTTCTTCTATAAGATACAGTTAACTTTAACTTGCAAAAGCACAGATTTTTTTTACAGAGAGTAGTTCTTAAACAACCCTGTCCCCTATAAATGCTTAGCTGATATTAGTTATGTAAGCTTACCTGGATACCCCAAATTATCATCTAATGAGGTGTCTATTTCCCCCTTTCAAAGAAGCCCAACCAAGCTGCATCTTGGAAGTGTGAGTCACAACTGACAATAAGGAATGCATGCGTTAATAGGCATCTCTGCTTTATATTCATGGAAGTACCTTCCCAGAAGAGCAGATGAAGGAAGTGAATGTTTCCGCACTGTCTAGGGATGGGGTGTTTTTAGGTCGTGGTGCTGTCATTACCTAACCAAAACATGCTGTGGTCCCATGAAGATCTGATAGAATCCAGTTAGAATCCAGTAGTCTGTGCAAGGCTGTTACCAGTCATATCTGCTGAAGTCTGTGCTGACTCTTGGCTTTTCAGAGACTGGAATCTGAGTGCAGAACAGAGCAAAGAAAGTACAACATAAATATCGGTACATTGATACAACTTACATCTGATACATTATGCATAGGGAAACCTCAAGGTCACGGGCTTCAGTTCGTCAACTTCCTTGAGCTTGGTATCTCAAAACTGGTTTACATTAACTCCCCAGAGTAACCACTCATTAAAAGCAGCAAATTGAAAAAAATAAGAAAAAATCAGAACTAAGTGTGCTTGAACATATTTTGCAGACATCGAACATCACTTCAGTGTTGTAATAGTTACAAAGTGTTTAAATTAATAAAATAGAGGCTGATTAATGAAGTTGGGAATGTAACATTATCTATGTGCCAAACTGATCTTATGTTCCCTATACAACCTCTTAAGACTGAGCTCTTCAATTGGTGGTTGAAAGCAGAATTATATTCAGGAGTCTGAGACCCATCCTTTCCTCTCTGTCTCTGTAAAGCAGGGGCACTTGAGAAGGAAGTGGATGGGCCTCATCTCCCTAGCCCAGTGTCTAATTCAGATGCCTAAAATGAGGCAGTTGTAAATACCCTGTTGCTGCATTCCTGGAATAAGGCATGATAATACCATTCCATTACAATAGATGCATGCAGAATAAGTTTTCCCTTTTTTTTTTTTTTTCCCTCTCCTCAACATGGGAAAAGATTTTAAGATATATATTTCATTTGAATAAAGGAAAGGAAAGCAACCTGCGTTACAGTCCAGCCCTCAAACTTAGCAAAATCTTGAGTTTCTGTCCTCAGGTAATGTGTCGTGGTAACAGTACATTGAATTTTTTTATCAAAATAATCCCTTTTTCCTTTCTAGTTCCAGAAGTCACAGAAATATTTTAACTCTTTTCTTCTTACATTCTAGCATGACACATTCCATTTATGATAAAAATATATAAGGAATGAGATATGCATGAAGATATATGAAATCTGAGGTGGAAAAAGTCCATGTCAGAACTCATCCCTTTTTCTAATGTATGGGGAGTGGTACAGAGACCTTAGGGTGGTATGCAAGGTAACAGTTAAACTGATGTAGGTGATAACTTGAAGTACTGCTTGGTTCTGCCTGAATGAAGGAAAGAAAGATGGGAGAGGAATGGAAGAAGCTTGTTAACCTCTGTGTTCATACAGTGGTTTGTTTCAGATTAATTTTGTCTGCTTATGACTTGAAGCACATTGAATGCATTCGTATTTTACACAGTGTTGTGAATCAACATGTCCTGAAAATATATGCTGTAGTTATTCAATATGCCATATAGAAAGCATATCTATAAATCTATCTATATATATAAATACATATATATATTCCATATATCTATAGAAATAGCTATAAATATATCTCCATAGGCTATAGAGACAATTATACTTGCAAAACAAGGATCAAAGCTGGTAATTGACTTTTCTTTTTTGGGAGGACTACTTATCATTATTTTTTGAGTTTAAAGAAGTCCTGGTCATCTTAAATTCTCATCTATTTTGTAAGTTAAGATCTTAAGATAGTGTACAAGACTACAGAAAAGCCTGTCTTCCTTATGCATGTGTGCATCTTGTATTTTTTTTCCTGAATTAGTGAAGTAATGCAAAAATAAAATCTATGGAGTGTCTGCACATAAATTTTTCATATTGTAAAATAACTATTATGTGGAAAGGCCACAAAACCTTTTTTTATAGTGCAAAGAGACAATACAGGAGCAAGACCACTTGTCTTTTTAAAGAACCTATCTCCTACAGAAGCAGTAATACCAAGTACCCTTTCATTTGTTTATCTTAGAGCACTTTTTTTTTTTAAACAAGCCTCAACTGTCAATTTGAAAATTATTAAAATGTGGAAATGAAAAACCCATCAAGAAGGGGGAAATTATTCTATTAATAAAAAGAAACAAAACATAGAAGACTTTACCTCTTTATGTAGGGGTTTTTTTCAAAAGATTGTCCAAAATTATATGACATGTTCTTAATTCCACTTGAACTGCTTCCCAGGAACAATGGCTGTGTTGCTTATCTTTTAGGAAATTGGTGATTCTTTGAAAGTACTTTTTTATGCTGTATGTAGAGCTTTTTAGGATCCATGTTTGAAAACTCTTTCTTGCTTTTGATTGCTCTTCTGACAAACATGTCTCCAGTTCTTCAATTAGATGATGAATTCCATTTTGGAATTTCTCAATCTTGCTTGTATTCCAAGCATCAGCAGGAAGGTTTTTGCTAAATAGGTGGAAGATCTGTTGAAGGAACTCATAGATGATCCTTATGATGTTCTTCTGTGTGACCTTGGTAATCTCCATGGGGAATCTGAAATCAGTTGTTTCACTGAGACATTGCTGAGGAAAATAACCACCCATTTTCCACAGAAAGTTCATTATATAGTTCACTTTACTTCCTTGGAAAAGACAAACTGAACATGAGATTTTTATGTATAATGTCAGTATAATGCAAACTTGCAGTAAACTTCTGTGAACCATGATGGTCATGGTGATGAAGCAGTCAGTACTATTTTCTTTTCCTTTTTGCAGATCCTTGAGCTTGCAGTTTCTTGGTTGTCTTGTCTTGCTCACATGCACCTCTCTGTCACATCTCTGTATTTATTTCATCTGTATGACATGTTGGGTATTACTCACTGTGTAGGAATTGCTCTTTCTATCAACTGTGGTCCTGCTAAGGTTTACTGTTTATTTCAGTTTCACACAGTTGGAAAAGTTTTGCTCATTTTTGCTTTGACTGCATTTAATTGAAAAAATGAGTAAATCAGTCAATCTAGTGAGTCAAAGGATAGTGGCAGATTAGCAGGTTAGAATCTGGTAAAAGCATTTCATCTTCTCACGTTCTTACTAGAATATGCAGTCCCCCATGAGAAATTTTTATGCTTAAGTTGGCAAAGACAGCGAAAAAGGATCACATGCCTAACTAAGAGATATGCGATCAAAGCAAGGCATACTTTTATTAAGAACAAGTATCTTTTTAGTAGGATAAATTGTGACTTTTTGAGGAATGACTTAAATTTTATTAGCAAAATAACCTTGTTGACACAAGCATTAACTCACTAAGGGCATATATTTCTATGACTATGTTGGCAGAAAAATAAGTATATGCAACTCTTAAGACAGATGCCTTTTTCTTCAAAATCCCTGATAGTTCACTATTCAGAGAAGCTTTGTTCTACTTCATCACTTGATGAATCAGCCTCAATTTTCAGATCCATTAAGGAAAGCATGCTTTTATGTAAAAAAGAGGAATTCCTTACATTTCACAGTAAGAAAACTCTCATTCTGAAAACTCCTCACATTGTCCTGATGTGGGTTCTTTCACCCACAAGTGTGCAAGAGAGAGTCTGACTCTGCTCGTCCACTGAAATGCAAAAAAAAGTATCTTTTAAATCTAAACCAGTCAAATAAGTATTTGTCCACAGTTATTTGGTTTATTGCTCTTAAATCCTGTTCCTTCTGGCTCTCTTGTTCCTCTGAGATCTGGGTCATTAGTAAACAGATTTGAGCCCTCCGTGCCTTTTATTGAGATATATAGAGCTTTCTGATTCAAGTGTTTAACTTGCATGATAAATCTCATCTTACAAAGGATGGGGTCATTCTGGCATGAAGAAACTCATGAGTCAGTTTAGTGTCTCCCAATTGTCCACTCTGAGTTGTAGGAATGGCCATAAAGTTATTTCTCCCGTTGCCCAAAAATCAGTGCTGTAACTTTACTTAGGCCTTACAGGTAGCTTTTACTGAATATGTGGCTCTGCTATTTATCAAAAGTTCATTTTTTTTTCCTGGTTTTACTGGAACTAGAGGGTCTCCTGGGGATTCTTTGATATTTTCCCCTGGTCCCCTAATTCATTGTTAAAAATTCTCCAGCATCATAATGTTTCCATCTTTTCAATAACCCTTACTGCCTACAAAAATCACATTGATTCAGGCCAAAAGTGTGTGTGTGTTTGTGCAGCGGAAGTAGGGGCCTTTCAGGCCCCAAACCCCCTGCTTATTCTGTTTCTTTCACCTTTGTAATGCCAGTCTCTTTTCTTTCCCCAGTAACATGGTAATCAATCTAGCCGAAGTATGCCCCCAGTTAGGGTTATCAGTTAACAGTTTCCAAGAGCTGATACATTCCGTCAAGATTCTCTCAGTACAAACCAACAGATCACTTCCAATTCAACAAATGCGAAATATAAAAAAGGACATGTATATAACCTGACAGACCCCCTTTGCTTCTTTTAAAGATACCTGCATCACTAGTTGATTATTTCCCCAAATCTGGCCAGCAACAGGACTAAAATCCTTATTTCCCATATGCTCTTTATTTTGATCCTCTTTATTTTTGATATTCTCTTTATCCATCCCCACTCCAATGTTATATGGTGTGAAAAGGAGGGAATGATATTCACACATCTTCTGGCTCATCTGCTCTGCAACACATAATCTTTGCCTTTTTCTCCTTAGTACATGGCATCAGTATATGTCCTCCCAACATACACTTTTTCTGAATACCTGGGTCTCTGTACAATGTCAAAAAGTATAAATATAAACCAAAATTGATCCCATTTACCAAGTCAACAGCAAAACACCAGCTCCAAGATAAAACCACAACAATCTATTTTCCCCATTCTCCAATTTATAAGGTGTCCACCACTGATTACAGTATTTATTCATTTTATCTTTAGTCATTGGATCTTCCCCAGCTTACTCCAGTTCTTCAAAATAAAACCTCAAGGGCTATAGGGTAGAACTGTGGACTGGTTTGCCAATACCCAATTGCCCAATTCCTTTATCCTTAGGTCCAGACCTCCAATACAAATAATTTTTTACTCTCTGCTCCGACTTCTTGTCGTCAGAGAAAGGAGAAGCACTCTCTCCCATCATGCAGTTTTGTGTGTAACAATTTTAAAGCCTAGGCATTTATTTATTTCCCAGTTCTGATCCCCTTTTGTTAGTTACGTGGACTGCTCTGACTTCATGTCAGCAAAATTAGGAGGACCCCTCCCCTCCTTCACACGTTGTTTTTGTTGTGTGCAGTGACAATCACTGTTCCAAATCGTCCTTGTCCAATTTACACAGAGCTTGAAGTTTTCAAGTACCAATCCCACTGGTCAGCCCAAGACTGGTCCCACTGATCAGTTACAACAAAATGAAATTTGATACTCACCAGTCCAGAAATTGACAGCACTTTTGCCCTTGCTCAAATACCTCTGGAGTGTTACACCTTTGAGTTGCTCACCTCCTCAGCGCTGGACAGGATTTGATGGAGCACCCAGTCAAACTGGTCAAAAATCCTATCTGATCTGATTCTCTTTTGTTGAGGGCAGCAAGATGATCCAGGCAAGGCTTTATAGCTCTCCCATTTGGGTTACCAAGATTATTGTCCCAAAATGGATTCTTTCACCTGTTAATGTATGAGGCTGATCCATCCACAGAGCCAAGGTATTTGATTTATTTACAGTTCTGCACAGAAAGGAATGCTGGGTGGCAAACCCACAAACCCAGCACATAGACTATCAAAACTTTTTACTATTCCTACATTTTAGCAAAGGCATTAATGTTCATTCATTACAAGTTACATAGTTCTCTTATTAATTAGTATTCTGTCTTCTCTTGGTTAAATGATTCCCTTGCTTCTTTTGCTAGCTAATTGCTAGCAAAAGTCTTAGCATGCTCAGTCTTTCTCGTCTTTGAGTCAGTGGGTTTCTTGAGTCTGTGATCATGATTTTCCCTTGCCAGAATTACCTTTTACCCTGTTGGAGTGTTAGCTTTTCTACTTCCTTATCTTGGGAGTTCTGCCAAATGACCTTGTGGCCTATAAATTCTGCATTCTTTGCATCCACTCTCAGTGGTGTATCCTTCTCCCCCAGCTCTGCTAACCTCCTACTAGGTCTGTGATCACTGAAGCATGACAAGCCCTAAACCTTAACAAGAACAATTAGTTGTTCTACGGACAAGTAATTCATCTTTCTAATACCTGGATGTCACTCCCATGGAAACAAGATCTCAGGGAGACTGAATTCAGTTGTGTTGGTAGCAAAATGTCCCATCTTCAGGACCACTCCAGCTGGTGTAATGCTGGAATTTGTCTCCCAGGGTCTGGTTGATATACTTGTCTGACTATCAAGTCTTTGGGCCAGGTTGTAGTAGGACTGCAGGTAGCCACCACTTGTGTCTGAATCAGTCTGAGCCTTTGATAACTACAGTTCTAAGAAAGTGCCACATAAGCACTGTGGCTTGAAATTGAAGTTCTTGGTTGGTTCCTGAATAAGCATTAGCAAAGTGCCATGTTTCTATGTATCACTGACTTCTTCAAGTGCAGTACCAGCCTTTTTAACTGGTTCCTGTAATCACAGCATAGGAACTCACTGGTGGTTGAAAAGGAAGATTGAGTTGAACATTAAGGTAAGCAAAAATTACAAAGTATTTAGCAGGCAGATTTGCTTTTCTTCTTGTGCAAATCTTTATGGATTGCTAATTCTAAAAGTGAAGCAAAGTGATTTATCTTTATGTTATTCAGCCTGCATAGTTACAGGAATATTTGAAAAAGAATATGGAAAATGTAAAAGCTCAGAATATTTGATGCTGTCCTGATTTTGTTTGGGATGGGGTTAATTTTTTCCTAATTGCAGGTACAATGCTGTGTTTTAGATTCAGCAGGAGAATAATGTTGATAAAACACTAATGATTTGGCTGTTGCTGTCAGGACTGTTGTTTCTTGTGCTCTGCCAGTGAGCAGGTGCACAAGAAGCTGGAAGGGAGCCCAGCCAGGACACCTGACCTGAACTGGATATCAAAGGGATATTCCACACCATAGAACATCACTGTATATAAACTGGGGGGAGTTGTACAGGAGCTGCAGATCTGTCACTGGCCAGTGGGTGATGAGCAATTGTGTTGTACATCACTTATCTTTCTTGGGTTTTATTCATCTTCATTACTATTTTTGTGGTTGTTTATCATTGTCATTATGATGATGATGATGTTATATTTTGTGTGCCTTATTAAACTGTTCTTATTTAAACTTACTCGTTCTGCATTTCTTTCACATTTTCCTTGCCGCTGGGGAAGGGGGAGGAGTGAGTGAGTGGCTGTATGGTTCTTGGTTGCTAACTAGGGTTAAGTCATGACAGATACAAGTAGTGAAGGAATGCCACGATGATCTTGAGATGAGACAGTATTTTGTTAAAGGAGAAATAAATCCTGTTGCTGCTTGGGAGGATGTGTTATAACCTGACAGAGTGAAAGATTGCTAAGGATAAGCAGTTTCTTTAGCAAACAAGTGGATAACTTCAGCAGTCACTCAGTAGGATCCTATTCATATAGTAACTCTCCCATGATTATTCTTTTTTTACTTCTGCTGATGCTAATGCTATAGTAATATTGTGGTATTGTCACAAATTATCTACACCCAGACATCTTTAGAGAAGTTAATTTATGAATGAAATTTGTAGTAGGGATGGCTTTATGTTTGAAAGACTGGACAGAGAATCAGGAGGGCTGTGGTAGATTTAGTGCATTGATTTGCCACAGATGTATTTTTAAGTTTAATTTGGTGTACATGTGTATGGATCTTTTACATTAAATAGAACATTGATTTAAATCAAGTAAGGGCCAGTCCTTTCATCTACTAAAGCAACATGAGAAACAGCTTAGTGCTGCATGACAAAGGCGGATCTGATTCACTGTTCAACAGTTGTGTTCTGTTTATAAAGTCATCCCTCTTTTCCTTCCATTGTCATTTCATAGGAGATCCATGATCCATAGGAGATTCACCAAATATTTATTTGATTGTTGTGAAAAAAAGTTAAAATTTCAAGGGGAGATTAAGCAATATGAAGTGATTGTAAGTGATGAAGGACAGAATATACTGTGTAAAAACCTTCAGGTCAGCATTAGGGATCAGAGACCTGTTGGCTTTGTTCAGCTTATCTAAGGACAAGTCAGGACAATTGCTTCTCAGAGTAGCTGAGTTGTCTCTACCTAATATTATGTATAACCCCCCAAATCTGGAGACATCTGAGGACCCATAAGGAGATTACCATCTCCTAAATCAGAACTCTTCTTCCCTGAAAACAGAGAAAGGAGATACACACATTCTACCTTGTAGTGCAAGCCATCCACCCTGTGATCAAGCACCTCGCACTGGTCCTTTCCTTATCTCTTGCTGCAAATAAGCAAGTACTGTTCCCATGGGAATGAGAAGAGTGGTTTGAATGACTAAGTCAGAAGCTGAGCATCTGTGCTTTAGTTTCAGTGCTTCAGGATTTTGCATTTCATTGTGGTCTTGCCTCCTAAACATTGTGGTCTTGCCTCTCGGAAGTCTGGTCGATGGACCAAAAGTTGCTGAAAAAAACCTTTTTTGTCAAGTGAGATAGAATATGGTTGTTGGGTTTGGGGGTTTTTTTTGTTGCTTACTTTTGTGGTTTGTTTTTCTCAACAACAATAATAATAATAATTTCAAAAATCTCTCTGTCACAGATTTTGTATGTCTGTAACAATGTGAACATCAAAATGTCTTGTTATTGTGCTCAACTAGGCTGTCATGCTTCAGTGAAGGCTAAAGAACTTTTGGACTGAGGATCCCATTTTGTGCCAAAGCAGGTGAGAATATGAAAGTTTTGTTGCTCAAGTGGGAGCTGAAAATGAAATCCAGAGAATAAAGCTGAAGGTCTAATACAAAGGACTAGGAGTCAACTGAATGGAACTGAGATCCCAGATCTGAATTCACCTAAATGATGCCTAGGTTCAAAGCTTCTTAGTTTTCCTGTATTTTAACTACATCTTTACAAAGTAGTTATAGCTAGTTACTATATGTCTCAGGAGCATTATACAGCTTTACCCAGGCTCTTTGTCAAGGTTGTCTAGTGAAAGCATTGTGAGAAATGCTGAAAAAAGTGGGGAAAAAAAAGGCCGAGCCTGAAAATCAGTTTTGATTTAGACAACCCTAAGTTCTGAGAGAGATGCTACTTTTACTTCTGTATTGTCTTTGTTTCCCTCAGCATTGCCCTCTTTTCTTGTTTAAGAAGTAATAGTGATAAACTGTTAGTTTATGTGATAAAAACTTGCCTGTGCTCCACAAGTCAGTGCAGAGAAACACTAGTAACCCTTTCCCCAGCTGCTCCCAGCCCCATCACAGGAGCCACCAGCCTATCCCCACAAACCTGGAGGAGCACAAGGGACATTGGCAGGCAGAGACTCAGTGTGAGGATGCTGAGGAAGAGCCCCATCCTGCATTGTCCTGGGGCAGCTTCACCCCCATGGCGTGGGAGATAAATGCATCAAGACAAGTCAATGCTGGAGCACCTCACAAACGTCCTGGTTTTGCTGCCTGGACATAGAGGACACATTGCAGAATACAGAGGAAGACTATTTCAGGATTACACTGGATTTATTATGGGATATTTAGGGGAGAAATGAAAGGCAGAGAATGGGATAGAACTGGGTTGTTTGGGAAGGAAAAAGCACGTGAAAATAGAGGGATGAAAAGGGCTGGTCATGTTTAAACAGCAGCTGGTAAAAGCACTTCTCTATTGTGACCTGAAGAGCATTATGCCCTCCCAATAAACTCAATTTCTAAGTATTTTCCCGTGTGAGGGACTGTTTGACTTTCCAAAGGAATTTCCATCTGGCTACATTGTCAGACTCTTAGTATGAGATTTTTGTGACTAGTGTTCTCATCTGCTTGCAATCAATCGTAATAAACAGTTAGATTAATGTTATTGTTCATCCGTCTGTAAGAAGGTCATCTTGGCAGCTAGTGAAAGAGCAGTTATGAAAACACTACCCCACTGACAGGAGATACAAAGTTCCTAATGCTTTTTCACTTCTACTGGTTGGTGCTGGTCTAGTTAAAAGTTGAGGGTTTGTATGGTTAAATAAGAAACCAAAATGCCATACTAGATTTGCTTCGTTTTCCTGCTGAACAGTGGTTTTGTTTCTGGGAAGAGTGCATACATTGTTGCCTTTTTTGACCTAGAAATGAAACTCGAGATAATTTTTAGTATAGGACGTAATATAAAAGTGGATCTTTATTTGGAGGCCTCCAGGGGCAGCCATGGAAAAATGTCCATGAAAGCCCACCACCCATGGGGATGCATACAGTTTTATAAGTTTGATAAATTAGCATAATCGATAAAAAAACACCAGTTAGGAGGACAAGTGGTGCAATTTGCAATTCTCCCCAGGTCAAGCCCCTTCTCAGGAGTCCGTCCCCCCCCCTCCCCCCCCCTTGGTACTAGCTGTACTTTGTTTATGAAAATGTGTCTGGAAGAGCTGTTTTCAACCTTGGTAGCCAGGGAGAACCAAGATAGGACAGGGGCCCTTGGAAATTGTTTTGTCTTCTTGCCTAGGAAAATGCTGAAGTTAAGTTACAATAAGAAGCTACAAAACTACAAATATATGTGTAAAGAATACAAGGAATACATAAATGAAAAAAAGGTAAAAACCAAAACCACATCAACATCACTTTATTTTCCTCTGAAAAACCCTTAGGCCTGAATCACAGAATCCAATAAACATGATAGGGAAAGCCCCACTGACTTGTTTACCCCCAACTGCAGAGGAAATGTTTCACACTGAATGTGTTTTTAGAGATCTTCATCAGCCAAATTACTCCTGGGAGCAGCCTCTAACAGAATATGAGTGATACCAAACCTAAGGTGAAGTTTTATTGCACACTGCCAAACTGATCTAATGGTTAACTCCTACCCAAAGAGCTGGTCCTTTTTCTCTTGTGTCTGGCCTTAGGACTGTTTCAGCTTGTGAAAACACTGTAACTGGAAATCCAATCACCTTTCCTTTCTCTGGGTAGGAATGATGGTGATTATAAAATTTTTTTACCTGTTTTTCTACCTTGAACTGGTTAATCAGAGTAAAGCTCATGCTGGCAACATGGGGATGACCAGAAGGACTTATTAGTATGGGAGTAGGATCTGTTTTTAAAAGGACACTTGACACCAAGAGGCTGGAAACCTGGTATTGTGAGTTTAGGAGACTGTACTGTGTAGAAGGCAAGCCAAAGTAGTTATGTGATCTTGTGTCATCGTGACATCCACAGAGGAAAGTGTTAGCTATATTGACAAGTGTCTCAGTGCTTCATCTCTAGCACTTGGATGTGAGACTGGCTACAGAATGTGGAACAGATCAAAACCTTTTAAAATCAAACTAATGAACAGCTGAAAAACATAACCTGAGATTTAACCTGAGATTCCTAGCTACTCTATGTGTACTACAGACCTCTTTCTTAAAGGGTTGATGGTAGATACAAATCAGTTTGTGTTATATGTTAGTCTGTATGACCCTTAGAGGCTACAAATGTGCATCAATATTATTCCATATTAACATCATTAACATAACTTTATTCCACAATATATGTATGCAGTGATTCTGTAGGCTATCTTGCATCATCTTCATAGTAACAAATAACAGAGCATTTCTGGTCACTCAGATTGGGTGGAGGGCAAATACTATTCTGATATAATGAGAACATCTTTGTATTGCTGATGCCTTAGGATTTTAGCTTCTATATTTTTCATGTATCTGTAATCCTGTAGTTCTTTAGTGTATAACTCTAGACTCCATGTACAGTGCTAAGCTACTGTTCTCCCATTTTAGACAGAATAATTCCTGAAACTCAAGGACACCTTACTGTTTCAGGCCCCCCGAGAGACGTAAACAACAGAGAATTGGGGGAAGCAAGCTTGGGGCAGATGACTTCATTACCTGAACTTGTAATTGGAGATCTAACCCCTGATATGCAAAGGAACCAAACTTAAAAAGTATGAAAAATCCGTGACTGGTCATCCATTTTGGGTGTAGCCCTGAGTGGGCTCTGTGGCTGCCCTAAATGTACCTGAAGGCCCTTCAATAAATATAACTGCTTTTTATTCTCTTACTTTTGTCTGGCCTGTTTTAGGTAGCCTGATAAGGCATCATTGCTGACAAATCCTTTCTATGTCAGCATGGCAGTTTGCTTAAGAGAAATGTCTTAACAATGCAGCATGGCTATAAGGAGACCATTAACTAAATAGTGATGCAGAATTGCCCTGTCATAGTGAAGTGGAGACTTAATTATATGTGCCAGGCGTGTTTATAAATTTTAAAATTTTATTTTATGAACTAATGAGGTCTGGTTCCTGACCTCTTTCACTTGATTCTTTCAATACCTTTTCCTTATGTCTTGTCAAAGAAGGTAAGGCAGAAGACATAGCGTAACTAATTTCCAACTCCACATCCTTCTGTGGTGTTACACCAGTGTTGGACGAGGGAAGAGCAACAGACATCAACTCCCTGGATTTGTGCAGAGCATTTGACATGGCCATCCTTATCTCTAAACTGGAGAGACATGAATTTCACCCTGAGATTAGCTCAGTTAAGTAGAGCATGGTGCTAATAACTCCAAGGTCATGGTTTAATGCCTGTGGATCATTCACTTTAGAGTTGGATTTGATGATCCTTGTGGGTCCCTTCCATCTCTAAATATTTTGAGAGTCTGTAATTTTTACGGGTGGACCACTTGGTAGATAAAAAATTGGCTGTATGGTTCCTCTCAAAGAGTTGTGGTCAACAACCCATGGTCCAAGTGGAAAGCAGTGATGAGTGGCATTCCTCAGAGCTTGATATTGGGACCACCACCTTTTAATATCTTTGTTGGTTACTCAAGACAGTGGGATCGAGCACACCCTTGACACGTTTACTGATGACACCAAGCCGAGTGGTGCAGTTGGCACACTGGAGGGAAGGAAAGTCATCCAGAGGGACCTTGTCAGGCTTCAGAGGGAGGCCTGTTCGAACCTCGTGAAGTTTGACAAGGCCAAATGCAAGGTCCTGTACCCAGGTTAGGGCAGTCCCAAGCACAAATACAAGCTGGGTGGAGAATGGATTGAGACTCCCTACAGAGAAGGACTAAAGGGTGTTTGTGTTCATGAAAATCTCAACATGACCTGGCAATGTGTGCTCACATCCCAGAAAGCCAAACGTGTCCTGTGCCACATCCAGAGCAACATAGCCAGTAGGGTGAGGGAGGGGATTCTGCCCCTCTGCTCTGGTGAGACCCCACCTGGAACACTGCATCCAGCTCTGGGGTCCCAGCACAGGAAAGATGTGGACCTGTTGGAATAAGTCAGGAGAAGAGCCACTAAGTTGTTCAGAGGACTGGAGCACCTCTCCTGGGAGGACAGACTGAGAGGGTTGGGCCTGTTCAACCTGGAGCAGAGAAGGGTCCAGGGAGACCTTATAACACCTTCCAGTACCTAGAGGGGCCTTTTAAGAAGGCTGGAGAGGGGCTTTACAAAAAAGCATGTGGTGATAGGACAAGGGGGAATGGCCTTAAGCTAAATGACAGCCAGTTTAGGCTAGATATTAGGAAAAAATGCTTTGCTGTGAAGGTAGAACAGGTTGCCCAGAGAGTTTGTGGACTTCCCATCCTTAGAGGTGTTCAAGACCAGGCTGGATGGGGCTCTGATGGTCTAGTGGGAAGTTTCCTGTGCACAGCAGGAGGGTTGGAACTGAATGATCTGTAAGGTCTCTTCCAACGCAAACAATTCTGTGATTCTGTGTGTTGAGTGATTAAGTTTCCTTTGCGTGGTCAGTAGGCTTGTTGTCATCCTCATTCAGTTGCTAACTTTGTGTGCTCTGGAGGACTGAATTTATTTTGAGGTTTTATTTTGAGGTTTTATTTTGAGGTTTGAATTGCTTTTTCAAACATCATTGAAGGAGGATGATGGTTTGTAAATTATTGTTAGCAAGTCAGACACTTTGGACTGTGTAGAGTCTTGTTTCTAAGAAATCAGTTGAGAAATGTAATAGATAATTAAATATTTTCCCTTAAAAAGTTCATATGAGTTAATAACACGCATAGAGAATTAAGCAAGTCTAAGCAACCATTATCAAGTGTCATGATTGTGGACTTTTTGTGAAAAATTGTAAAATAAGGTGAGAACCAAGAATATTTACATTGGCTTGGTTTGACAATGGGCCTAATAACCATGCCAAATTCTGCTTATTTACTGGGGTTTTTTAATTATTGTTGTGTTTGTTTGGGGGTTTTGTGTTTGGTTCTTTTTTTTTTCTTGTGTCCCTATCTCATTGTGTCATTTGCGTCTGTGTGTCCTGCCCCTCCCTCAAATGTTACCGTTTCAGATTAGCTTTGTTTTCCCCTGGGGAGCTGGTCACATATGAAAATGGACATTACCAGCAATTCTAAAAGCCTGCCTTGCTAATGATCTTGGCTAAAGGATTAAAAGCTAAATGGTTGCAGAAACACTTCTCTCTGTGGTTGATGTATTATCAAGTAACAAAGTTGTTCTCAAGGCTTTCATAAACCTTGACAGGAATGTGTGATCAGATAGGTTCCTGTAACAGGGTGGATTCCAGTTTGGGAATAGCTTGTGTAGCCCCATGAAAATATGTCTGTATCTGTTCTCCCATGTTCGGAGAAGTGCCTCCAGTACTATCCATTCTCACAGAATCACAGAATGGGTAAGACTGGAAGGGACTACGGTGGGTCCCACATCTGGTTCAACTTCCCCTTCACACTATATGGGAAACAATTCAGATTTTCTGCTTGAAGACCCCTGTGAATCCAGTGACACTCAGTTCATTTGCTGTGTAGATTGTGACTCCTGAGTTAAAACTACTGGCACTATCTTGTTTGCTACTTAGAATTTTGTGGAAGTCTGTCTATGAAAGAACTAGCACAGAACCTGTAACTTAGGTGGGTTCCTAAGCCCGTTCTTAGTCTTTGCTAAGTAAGCAATTGGACTGTATGGGAGAAGATCACTTCTGGAATTGGTGAATTGGCATGAGTCTTTTCATTCTGTGCCATTAGTAACTGGTAGTTGGCACCCACGCTTATTTTGAAATTGCTTAGCACACATGAGAGGCAACTGAAGAGGCAACTGAAGAGGGTTGCACATGACAGATCAGTGTTTTGGGCAGCTTCTGAACACAGGAGCTTTTGATGTGCTGAAGCCATGAACCAGTTCACTGTAATGCTTATTTCAAAGTCTATTGGAAGGACAACTTTAAGACCCTTGATGAATAAAGAATGTATGTGTAGAAGATGTCAAGTTTGTGCTATCCATTTTTCTGACATCCTAAAGTTTAGATATTTCATTTACACTGTGAATTTTTTTGATCTGAAGGACTCCATTATCCAGTGGAAATTGGGATATATGTTGTTTTGTTGAGCAGATTCAAGCTGAGTTAAACAGAGGGGCCAAATCTGTTTAAGGAATGTGTTTGGAGTCTAGCTTTATGAACAGATGGCAACTCCAAATGAGGCAACTGTGCTTTTCTTCCTTGGTCTGCTATTGGCCTGGTGACTTGCTCTCATAATTCTTGCTTTCATCTGCTGTTCTCAAAGTCCTTGAGGAGATACATTTTTTTACACAAGACAGTGGTTTTGATAAGAATTTTGTGGTTATATCTTACAGCAAAGAGAGCAGAGATTTGAAAACCAAATCTTTCACTATTGAAATAAAGTAGTTTTCATAATCTGATTTATTTTGTTTATTGTACTGATAAAGCTACTAAACACAACTGAATTACATTAATGACCTTTATAGAATTATAAAGAAGGAAAATTCCTCTTGGATTGTATATCTCATTATGCTTGCAGGTGTAATTGCTTACCCTCTACATTTTTCTAGTGCTTTAGCAATGTACTGGTTTCTGCAGTGTCATCAAATGTGGCAGATTGCAGGTGCAGTGTGCTTTCATTGGGGTGCAGGGAACGACAGAATCTAGAAGTGTAACATATCGTATGTAAAAGATTGCTGGCATTCCCCTGTAATCCCTGAACAAAATCTTGATTTCATACTACCTTTAAGAGATCTTGTCTTGCAACGGAAGTGCTTAGGTTGTAAAGCCTTCTGCTGAAGCTTGTTATTCCCAGGAATGGAGGAAAAGAATGGGATAAGCTGCTAAAAGACAGAATCACAGAGTATCCTGAGTTGGAAAATACCCATAAGGATTGTCAAAGTTCAACTCCTGGCTGATATCTGTAGCACACAGCACAGGAGGTACATTATTTCATTCCCTTAGTGTTCTTCTTTAGTGTTTTTTACTTGCAAAATCCTTCCTGACTACATATCTAAGCAGCTTTTCTCTCCCTTTTATAAGGAGTCTGGTGGGTGTAGAACTGTCTTTGTTTTGCTTCAGGCAATTTTGAGTACTGATGTGTGCTGCTTTACAAAATACAATCATCCAAATGCAATCCCCAGGTCACTTTATTTTTTTTAAGAGAGAATTGCAAATTATTAATAATCAATCTCTTAGCAGTACAACAGGAGCACAAGCTGGGAGATGCCTGTGTAATGCAGCTCTCCCACTCAACCACATTGGTTTCCTTCAGTCTCCAAAATTGTCAAAGCTTTTCCATTGAGACAGACTGCAGAATCCACATGGTATGAGGTGTCAGAGTCTGCTGTGATGACCTCAGTAACTGATAACCTCTTTTCCAGGTACTATATTCTGCATCATACTGTAAACTAACATGCTAACAAAACAGAACTTACCAAATAAAAAAAGACCTGAGAGAGAGCTATGCATCACCAATACAGCTTCTGTTTTCCAAAGTCTGTCCTACTCCTGTTCTTATCTAGGAACTAGTTGGGATTAAAAGACAGTGTCATGGGTTGGCCTTGGCCAGACGCCGGGCACCCACCAAAGCTGCTTACTCACTCCCTTCTGCAGCTGGACAGAGGAGAGAAAATTTAACAAAGGGTTGGTGAGTTGTGATAAGAATCAGGAGAGAAATTACTCATCAAATACTGTCTAGTGCAAAACAGGCTCAACTTAGAGATATGCATTGAATTTATTACACTAACAAAATCAGAGTAGGATAATAAGAAGTAAAATGAGCCCTTAAAAAGACCTTACCCCACCCCTCCCTCTTTCCAGCTCTACCTCCTACCCCAGTGACACAAGGAGACTGGTAGTGGGGGTTATGGTCAGTTCATCACCCGAGGCTTCTCCTGCTGCTCAGGGAGAGGAGTCATTCTCCTGCTGCACTGTGAGGTCCCTCCCACAGGAGACAGTTCTCCATGAAATTCTCCAACGTGAGTCCCTCTCATGAGTCCCCCTCATACTGCTGCGGCATGGGTCACTCTTCCACAAGTGCAGTCCTCCAAGGACAGGCTGCTCCAGCCTGGGAGCAGGGCCCCTCTCTCCGTGGGTCTCCCATGGGCTCAAAGTGTCCTCCAGGCATCCACCTGCTCCAACATGGGGCTCCTCCACAAGCTGCAGGTGGATCTCTGCATCCCCATAGATCTCCGTGGGCTGCAGGGGCACAGCTGTTTCCCAGTGGTCTGCACCATGGGCTGCAGGGGAATTTTGGCTCCAGTGTCTGGAACACCTCCTGCCCCGCCTTCTCCATTGCCCTTGGTGTCTGCAGAGTTGTTCCTCTCATATGTTCTCACTCTGCACCTCTCTGTTTGCAATTACATCTATACAACCCCTTTTTGTTTTTCTTTCCTCTTAAATATGTTATCACAGAGGTGTTACCACCATTTCTAATTGGCCCAGCCTTGGCCAGCAGCACATATGTCTTTGGGGCCACCATGAATTGGCTCTGCAAGACATGGAAGAAGTGTCCAGCAGCTTCTGGACAGAAGCCACCCTGGAATTCTTCCCTGCCCCCTCCCCTACCCTCCCCACTTCCAAATGGGCCATGCAAATCCAATACAGATGGTCATAACTCAATGTCTTCTAAGAGAAAGTAGGGTAGGTATAAATAGTTAATTTACACCACAGTATAAAGCTTCAAACCATAATAGGGAGTAAATATGATTTGTTAGATAAAGGACTTAGTCTTAAGAGTCTGAATTCAATGGTTAGAGCCTTTTAAATTAATGCCTAGTGCCTCATGGCAATGTATTCAATACAGTGAAAACGAAGTAAGGGGATTGATAGGAGCCTAGGCACCAGTGGAGGCCACATAAGATCATTTCAAGCTGCTACTTGCCTTGGTTCTAACTGTAATCCCCCTGTATCTTACCACTATCCAATGCTTCATTCAAGAAGAAATAAATACTCTAGGTTTATGTACTTTGCTATGAAAATAACCCACACAGCTTACATGAAAGCTTTAGCTTTTGCCATGTTCTAATCTTGGCAGTGACAGCTGCACTTGGTCCTGGACTACTGTATTTATTGGTGCCAGACTACTGTATTTATTTGTGCCAGAGCCACCAGTGCTGTGCATTATTGAAGCATTGATTAGCCTGAACTAGACTACTGTATTTATTTGTGCCAGAGCCACCAGTGTTGTATATTACTGAAGCATTGATTAGCCTGAACATACTTCTGGACCAGTGTGCTACAAAGGGCCAGAAGACTACCCTGGTTTCCATGCTTTGAGGAGCATAATATAATATAGTGACACTTTGAGGGCTGGGCTGGGCTGGTAACCAGAAAGCCAATACACTTTTTTGTCCTGGGGGTGCAGTGATGAAGCATTACTGTGTGATGAAGCATCACTGCTGGCTAGGTCACTTGGCTTAGGTGATCAGGCTGTGCTCAGTGTGGAATTGTCTACCTGGCTGGTAATGTTGTCTTTGTAAATCATACAGTCAAAGTTTGTTCAGTCCTATGCCTTTTCAGAATTTAGTCCATTTTAGACCATTCCATCCAGAAGCATAGTTGTCTTACTTTCTGTTCTTCATGAATGGTTTCCTGCTGAATTAAGATACTGATAGATAATTGAGAGGTTTTGGGATTGCTTGTTAGGAACTTCGTTCATGCATTTATTTGTTGTATATGTGTGATTGTTTATTAAGCCATGCAATTTGATATGTAGTCCAGAAAAGGGGAGTTGCTGAGTTATTCTTTGTAATCATTATATTTCTAAGGCAGGGCCATTAGCTGCTCATGATATGGACTTGTGCTCAGCAATGCAGTAAATTAAGCTGATGGATACTACATTATTGTGTTGTGCATGTTGCCCTATCATTTGTAAATTGTGGGATTTAATTATGTCCTAATGATTGTTTTGGTATAGCTGCAGTAATACTATCAGGCATTTGTCCATGTAGGACACAACAAACTCTGTTGTTTTTCATGATCAAAGCTAATTTTCTCTTTAAACAGGTCAGACTTGTTTTATTACTTCAGCTAGAGGAAGGGATGTGCAAAGGTCCGGTATATTCCATATGATGGGAAGAATGTTTTTTAAACATTTCTCGGACTCTTGAATTCCAAGATTTATTTCAAAAGCACTTCATGAGAAGCACACAAAAAAAATCAGATCCCCTAAAATTTATTTTTGCCATGATTTTTTGTATTGGAAGGCCAAATCTTTGTTTGCCCTGCAGACTACTGTCTTACCTCTAATGTTCAGTGGAAAGAATATGGTAGAATTACCATTAGTGGACCACTGGTTTAGAATGATATTATAGAAAGAAGCAATTGTGAGCAATTCTGAAATGCTAAATCCTCTTTGAGAACTGTTTCTTAAAGCCTCATAGTTAGGAGGTCCTTAACATCCCCTTGGCATCTCATGGTTGACAGGTAAAGTATTTCCAGAGTTGTTTTTTTCCTTAAACAGAAATTGGCATAAGGGACAGTTACTACTTACATTCCACAGGGTCATCAAGTTTTCCTCTGGAACTAATGTTCCACTGCTAACAGATATTTTCTGCAGATCTGTAAACATGACAGAATGTGTTATGGGTATGATAGCAGAGAAGACTTGACACACAGTCTGCAAAAAACAGACATAGAAAATGGTTTTGAAATTTTACCTAATGTGGAAATGTATACCCACAAAAAGACATCTGCTGTACTTTAAGAAAGTGGTAATTGGGTCATAAATTTAAATCTTCATGACAGTTTTGTGCTATTCTGTGCTTCTCTTTACCTATGTCTTAGGGAAAAAAATCTTGCCTCATTTCTTATTCTCTGCTTCGAGCACTTATAGGTTAAACAAGAAGTCGTCTTTATACTCAAAGTTTATTCCTGAAGATCTTTCTGTGTGCATGCTAGTGTTTCAACTCAAAGTAGACAGTAGGATAATAGTGAGGGATCATTTTAGTTTTCTGGGATACTGAGGCCTGGATAAGGAAGCTGATTCCTTGCATTCCCCATAGATGTCCCCATAGATGTTTCCTCGGTCCATTTCATTACACCTTCATAAAAAATAGAAGTGCACTTGAACCACTTCACTTGTTTGGCTTGCTGCCTGTATTTTGGAATATGTTCCATCAAAGTCTCATCTTTTAATGCTTCTATGAACAGTAGTACAGCAGTGTACCATCTGCACCCTAGACTAATTCATCTGATAATGTCTTAGAAACCAAAACATTATGAAGTCTTAAGCAGACAAGAAGCATCAAGCTTAACATAATGTTTTCTGCATTTTTTTCAGTGAAGCTGCTCTCTAACATCTGCCTGATGCTGGAATAAACCATGCAATTAATCTAACAGTTCTAAAGACAAAGGGATGTGACAGATCAGAAGTGAGCATATAAGGTTACCCGACCCGTTCAGCAGCCGTATGCTGAAATTTCTTTTGTGCCAGGCACAGTTCAGGCATGGAGTATGCAGTTTCACAGTCTAGGTACAGTATCTTTGCCATGGAGCTGAAATATGAGTCAGTTTATCCAAAGACTGCCGCCACCAGAGACATTTTATGTGTCCAACCTGCCATACATGACATCTGTTCTGTGGAGTTTTGCAGGATATTGTGTCACTTGACTTTAGGGGTTTTGGATGGGTACCTGTGTTAAGGTTTATATTCTACCTCCCTGGGTGGTCTCCTGAAAAACTGGAAATTACATCAAATGTACTAGCTTTGAATGAAATCTATATAATTGAAGGGCACCTGTCATACCTCTGTGGGACAGAACACCTACATGCTACATCTGCATGACTGTAGACAGAATCTGCTTCACTAAAGAACATTGAAATGATATGGTGTGCATGGGGCCTACACATTTTCAGAAGCACCCTTTCTTTACATTGTTGTTGTATTGGCAAGACTTATCAGTATGTTTATAATAAAGTAAATCTCAGTTAACCCGTTAGATCTAGATGGACTTCTGAAAGTTATTTTTGTTGAAATATAGACGTAGTCATTTTACTGCTGTGAGCCTTATTTGTCTGCTTCTGTTCAATACAGTGATTGAAATACATTTGAATCAGAATGTATGCCTGCATTACAAGTTAGGTCTTTATTTTTTGATATTTAGGACAAGTTTTGTCTGCTGTTTTGCCTACTTTTTTTTTCTTTCAGTAAGTAATGGAAAATACAGATCCAGTGTCCATATTTGTTTTACAATAAAGAAGTTGAAGCTGAAGGAAACAGAAGAATGATGATGCTTTGCAGAATTTGGAAAATCCTTATTTTTGGGAAGTGACCATGTTCTCTAAATTCATGTATCACTTATGCCACACTTCTCATGCCAGTTTAAGCAGGTGTATTAAACAATGAATAACAGAATGAGTAGTGGTTTTTATCTTGAATTCCTATGTATGCCACATCAGTATGGCTCTGACCTAAATGGAACTAATGTCCTTTTATTTTAGAGCAAGCAGGTGAAGAATTGCATGATAGGTTCTGGTCTTACAGGCTATCTAACTTGTAGTATGTTGTCCTGTTGTTAAAACAGGAAGTCCACAAGAAGAATAATCCTCTAATTGCTTGTACTCCCACACACATGCAATAATTTAATAATTGAACCTGTTTGAACATGATTATGTAAAGGGGAACAAATGTAGGTGGTTTACACTGTCTTGGTATATTTGCCTGATGGTTTTCATAGCTGAACCTAGAGTTAGAAACTCAATAGAGACAAAATGGGGGGTAGCCAGCAGCCTTTGCTTTAGTGTCTGCCTGTCATTCTTCTGAATCATTGTTTAGCTGACACTTGAACCGAAGCCTGATGCAGTTCCTGGATGAGTGAAGAAGAGGAGAAAGAAAAAAGAAGTGTAAGGTGTTGAAGAGGGTGTTTTGAAATGAAGAAAGGAATACAAGGTATAGAAATTCCTCACAAAAAACAACAGAGGAAAGCATTTCAGAATTTGGCCTGATCTTAAAGCATCAGTGAGATGTGTGTTTTCTGTGTGTGAAGCAGTGTGTCTATTCATTTCCACCCAACTGGCTGTAATCATGACAACTGCAGATATGCCTCCCATGTTTTGCACCTTGGTACTCAGGTATTGCTGGTGACTCCCAAAGAAATACCCATAGGTGAAGTTTCCAGTCTTGCTGACACCAGAGTGATGGTCTTCATGACAGTGACTCAAAAACCTTCTTGCTTAGAAACTTGGTGTTGGTAGCTTGTTATCCTGAATCCTCACTCAGTTTTCTAAAGAAAATTTGGACTTCAGTCCCTGCTGTGCTAGGATGGGGATTCAGTCTTCTCAGTTAGTCACCTGGGTGGCATTCTTTTCAGAGAACAGATGTATTATTATTTGGGAGTACTCTTGGGACTGTCGTGATTGCTGCCTCAAAAATTCTGATGGCATCTGCCTCTCTAATAGCAGATATTGTGTGATACAGCTGGGTATACTCAAATAATTTGGGACTGGATCAAAACCATAAATGTATGGAATGCGTGACAGGCAAAAGATGTAACTGAAATGGGATAAAGAATAGCAAGGTACCAATGCAATTTCCTAACCATTTGTTATGTAGCAATTAGAATGATGAAAGCATCCTAGAGGGAAGTAGGTCTAAGGTTGTTTTGGGTTCATGCCAATTTAGGAATAAATTACAAGTGCTAAAATCTGTGTGAATTTAATCAGTATCCTCAGTGTTGTTAAAGAGTCCACCAAATTCTCATGGATAGAATCAAATGTTAGAATGAATATAATACAGCTATGTGCTAAATATGTAGTCAAAAAAAGATCTAGCACCATTATTTTTGTGTTGAAGAATGTCTGTTTCTGGCAGGAAACAGGAGAGGGAAGGACATAAAAGAACCTGGACATAGGGACATTAAAAAATACAACAAATACTCTTATTTCTGTTATGATGTGAGAGAGGGCATGGCATCTAGGCCATGGTCTGAATGAATGGGTGAAAAACCTGTTGTTGATCCAAATGCTTCCCATTTGGAAGAATGCACAGAAGTGAGAAGAGGGTTGCAGTAGGGTAGAAACTTCAGGCACTAATCAAGCCATAAGTGATGATTTTGGAGAATATTCTTTGTTGTTATTTTTCTACTGTTAAATACAATTAAATTGACTGTTTGAATTATTATTTGTGTAAGGTTATCAAAATTATCTGCAAAGATTGTATCTTGAAGCTTTCCTGGATCTTCTTTTAAGTCAATGTTTCACCAGTGGAATATTAACTCATAATAAAGTGTCATATATTCAGATTCTCAAACTGGTGGCAACCTGTTAAAAGAATAAGAGAGAAGACTCAGACTGAGTGCAAGTAGTGCAGATAGTACAGGGCTGTTTACCCCAATGACTTCTCTATCATTTGGTGGCTTTTCCTGCTGATCTCACGTATTTTCTCTCTTCAGTGATCTTCTAGCTTTTGGGCTTTTTTTGGGTTGGGTTGTTTTGGCTTTTGGGGGTGGGAAGGAGAGGTCCTGGGGGGTGGTTTTATTTGTTGGTTTGGTTTTGGTGCTTTTTGTTGGATTTAGTGCTGGTGGTTTGTGGGTTTTTTTGCTGTAATTGCTCTGAACCAACCTCTGCTTCTGATGTCTTTAAGTGTCATGTGAGTGTGCTAGTCTTATGAAATCTTGCTTTGAGGGAATAGGAATCAGTTATATGCATGGTTTAGTGATATACTGAAGATGCTGTGAATTCCTCCACTGCAGTAATCATGGTAACCACCTTTTGGTTTGGATGTGCCTTTGATAAGACAGCCTGACCAACCTGTATTTTCCCAGCATCTACACTGTCTTAGAAAGTGCCAAGATTTTAATGCTTTTAACAGTTCCCACTAAAATTCTGCTGTGAAGCCATGGGATGAGATGGAAAGTGAAAAGTGGCCTTAAGGTTTCACAGGACCTTAATGACCTTCCTGTTGAGTCGCAGCATGTGCTACCCACAAATGTACAAGTAGAAACAAGAAGCTACCAGGCTTTCCTTTTTCTTGGTCAGAAATTTTTGGGGACATAATGTAGGAAACATGCTGCATAAATGAGTTCTGTAGGAGGAAGCTTAGCAACCTGACAACACCTGCATTCAAACTGTGCTGCCTCTGCAGTCAATTTTTGATAAAAATCAGCAACTGGCTTTTGTTTAGACCTAAACTGAGCAGTGCCAGGCTGTGGAGAACCACTCTAGTGCAATGCAGATGGCAGCTATGCTTTCCCTGTATGCTGGCAGCTGTGGCCACGCAGATGACAAGGAGCACTCATTTATTTTGCTTCAGAGTAAACTGCTTGCTATGGTCATAAGGGAAAGAACTCATCTTAATTCTTCTTGCTGGTTATGTTCATATGCTGTATGGAAAATGAGTTTTGTTCCTTTTTTTGAGTATTGGATATTTATTGGCCACAGCTGTAGGCAACGTGGTTTGAAAAGCAAGATCCTTAACTTGCAGTGAATGTAGTTTTCCTCTATTTATACCTTTTAAGAGCTTGGTCCTATAGCTCTGTTACAGTAAATTTTTTGTGCGCATGGTTAGAAGGAGAGTTTCTCTGATCACAAACTGTAAAGAGTAATCAAATACTGTATTTCTGCCTATAAAGCACTTTACCACAGGGATAAATTTGTATAAAAAACTACCCAAACTCTTCTTCCAAATGAGTTTGGGAGTAGTTTTGTTTGCTTTGTTAAATTCCTGTTGAAGCACACCATGGGTTAAGCAGTACGCAGAAAAGGCTTTCAAAGTAGTTTAGTTCACTAGAAAGATAAAGCAGAGTCATAAACTGGGAAGTTACTTTTCAGTGTGCAGGGGGCACAGGGCAGTTCCACAGTTGTTCTGTGGAGCATACTGCTAGGGCATTGCTCCTCCAGTGCTGGAACTGTACGGTCTGTGCAGAGATGTGCCATCCATACAGTCCGGGCTAGTTACTATCTGCTAATCTGCAGTAAGGGGCAGCACATTTCTGCTATACTAAACTCTTCCCAGGTTAAAAATCCTTGTTACAGCAACAGTTAATTGTATTGTCAATTGGAGAGGAGGCTGGCATTCCTCAGAAGAGGTGGTTATAATGCTCAGGTGTTCTTTCTGATATTTGTTTGATCTAAGATGTCTCTACCTTTACTTGCTTCTATATTTCAGGTATCACAGATGGCAAGGAAAACAGGTCTTTTCCTCCAAGTGAGTCCTTCAAGACTGCTGATTTAGAGCTCTGGAGCGTGGATGGTTGCCCCACCCCAGGTATTCTGTATCTAGCAGATTCTGGTTTTTTTCCCCTATGCATGGTCGTAGGTCTTTTTGGCCAAATGATATGTTTGAACATGGTAAAGATACATGGTGGGGATCAGAATTATTCTCCAGAGAAAAATCTCTTGAGCCATCAAGTCAGTTTAGTCCTGCAGGTTTAGACTGATGTAGACATCAACACTATAGATGATTTATTTCTTTGAATTTTGAAAGCGCATATCCCCCAACTAGGCACTTATGACCCCACCACCACTTGCAGAGGCTATGCCATGTGACTGCATGCTGCTGAAGCATTGTATCACTTGCCAAGTCACAGGCTATGACTACACCATGCCCATGACCTATAAAACTGTGAAATCATAAATCTGTGAAATCTTTTGCATTCTTCAAAAGACATCTGTACAAATACCTTACCTTCATCTCCTTGGTATGAGTTTGAAATTGTCCATCCTGGGGTGCATCAGGCACAGCATCACCAACTACGCAAGAGAGGGAATTGTTACACTCTGCTCTGCACTGGGGCAGCCTCACCTCGAGTACTGTGGGAGTTTTGGGTGCCAGAATGTAAGAAGGACATTGAGCTGTTAGAGAGTGACCAAAGGAAGGCATGAGGATGGTGAAGTGCCGTGAGGGGAAGCCGTATGAGGGGTGGCTGGCGTCACTTGGTCAGTTCAGCCTGGAGGAGACTGAGAGGAGACCTCATTGCAGTTACAACTTCCTTGTGAGGGGAAGAGGATGGGCAGGCACTGATCTCTGTAGTGTCAGTGACAGGACACAAGGGAATGGCCTGAAGTTGTGTCAGGGAAGATTTTGGTTGGATGTCAGGAAACGGTTCTTCAACCAGAGGGTGGCTGGGCACTGGAACAGGCTCCCCAGGGAAGCCGTCACAGCATTAAGTCTGACAGAGGTCAAGAAGTGTTTGGATAATGCTCACATGGTCATGCTGTAACTCTTGGGCATGTCCTGTGCAGGGTCAGGAGCTGGACTTGATGATCCTGATGGGTCCCTTCCAACTCAGGTGTTTCTGTAATAATCAACTGTAGTTGCTGCCTCTCTTCATATTGCTATACTGAGTGCTTTGATCCAAACCATGGAAAGTAGACTTCTGCTGTAATTTCATACACTTAGCTTTTCTGATACCGATGCAGAGCTGTGCTTTAAAGTTAATGGCTTGCGTCCTACAGCTGCTGGGGGTCCATTTCAGAATAAGATTTCAGATCTGTGGTATGAATAATTGGAAGATATTCACAATTAAATTAGCATTTTTGAGTTATTTGCAGTTAATTCACGGGGCTGCACTGACTCCCACATGATTTTAGGTGAGTTTTGTTTCTTAGCAACATAGAGTTAAGGGTAATTTTTTTGTAACAAAAAATCATCATATTCATGTTAAAATTTATCAGCTTTTGTTAGAAAGGGTGCAGTGCACCAATTAAGGATGTCATAGCCTCCTTGCAGATCTTTGTTTTGGAAAATACCTCTGATGTAATGAACTACTTAGGACAGTTGCTGAAGGCACTGTGTCACCAACAGTGTGTCTCTGCTGTCCATCCTGCCACATTAACCTTAGCTTTGATAGGAGAAGCCATACTAAGGCTAATGGGTCTGAATGGGTGTCAGCTGAACTTTTTACATCTTGTTTTCAGTGTGTTTGTTTGTGGGAAGTCCTGTTTTCACCATGGAGTGTTAGCTGTTTGTCTCTGCCAGCACAGTGTTTGTAACTTGACTCTGCCATTGTATCCTTGGGTTTTTGCATGCTTTCCTTGGACAAGAAAATGAGTGGTTTTATTTGAAATGTCACTGGGATGGAACATATGATTTAGACTATTTTCTTAAAGCAGAACACATATGTGGTTTCCTAAAGTTAAGATTTAGACCAAAAATAAAATTGAGTTTCGCTAGTGCATGCAGAGTAGGGCATTTGAAGTTCTAGGGCATAGGCTACTGGCTTCTAGGAGATAGGCTATTTTATCACCTTGTACAGAAAGACCCTGACATGAAGTCTCAGACCACATTTTTCTGTGTGCACATTTTTCTCTTCCCTATCGCTCATATGAACTGACTACCATTTTTTCAACAGAATTGAGTGGACTTGGTTTTAGACTTTCATTTGGGAATTGCATGGATGATCTGATAGTGTCAGAGAGGGCAGGAAATAATATTTTAACTCTCAGAGTCTACTCAGTTGTGCCAGTGCTTTTAAAAGCCAGAATGTAGATTTAGGATTTAAGCTGAACAGAATAAAGAGATTTTTGAAGTTCAACCACAGTTTGATGAGGACATCTTATTTTGTAAAGGAGAGTTTTCAGAGTACAACAGTAAAATTTTAGCTCTGTTTTCTGAATTCATTATCACAGCTCCCACCGAATGCAGCTTAGTCAACATTTAATCTTCAGGAATGTCTTGGAATCAGAAATTAAACAAGCTGGGGGAAACGAATGTATATTATCATAGAGAATCAAAATTTAATTTCATTTGTGTCCTCTTCTTCTTCAGAGCTATTAAAATACTCTTACTCCTGTCACCTGATCTTTGTATATTGTTTTTAAAGGAATGAAGGATAACTGTTCTCTGTTGCAGCAAATGCAATATGCATACTATAAAAGCCTAACACCCATCCACTCTTGTGGTGGGGTCTCTGTCCACAGAGACTGAGAGATTTTGGCAGAAGCAGGGTTAATGAGCTGGTTCTATTGGTCTTCACACCGCAGTTAGTCAGCTGACCCACCCAGTCCACCAATGTGGCCTGCTGTGTACAAGAGCAGTAACAGCAGCTAGTGAAGCAAGCCATATGCAGCTGTAAAGGCTTTACTTTACTGGTGGTGGAAGGACCTAGCAGGTAACAGAGGCTTAACAACTGAAAGCAGAGGCTGTTTGTGTACTTAGAGAATGTGGTTTAGTGATTCAGGGTTAGTGGCTCGGGATTCACTGTGCTTGCACATGTGCTACCAGCAGCTCAGACCAGTAAAAGCCTGTGAACCAGAAAGAGAACTGGAAAAACCTGAGTGTATAGGAAGAAAACAGCATTCAAATGGACTGTCAGAACTGCGTGCTTCACTGTGGTCTGTCTCTCTGTCAGACTTCAGCCTCAGTAGTTGCCTGAGCTAAATGGAGTTCCCAATCTACTTTAAAGTTTGGGAGGTCTGAAATTGTAGTGGCAAACAACTGTGGTTCACTTAAGTGGCCGTGGCTAAATAACCACTCCCATGGGGTTTTAGTCCATCTTTCACATCCTCTGCCTTCCACGCACCTTTTCTTATGTTGTGCTTTTCCCTGCTCTGTGTGGCCAAATGGGATGAAAGTGGACTGGGATGAAAAATCCGTGGTTTGTTTAATTATTACAATGTATGTGTGAGTCTCTTACAGCTCCCTGCAAGGGGATGTATAAATGCCTGAGCCAGGTATCATAGGGGAGATGTCCAGAAGGTAGGAACATGAAAGGAGAGAAGAGGAAGCAGGACTGAGTTTTCAGAAAAATAATGTAGCCGTACAAACCCTGCAGGACTATCAGTCTGTAATAGGTCAAGACCTCATATTCCTGGATAAAATGGGAACATAAGCTGAACTTCAATATAATTTAAGTCATGTATTTTTAGTAGTTTCTTTACTGTAGTTCTGAGTGATACTTACTTCAGTTCACCTTAAATTGTATGCTGCAGGAAGTCCACATTCCTAACTAGAATGCCATGGATGCTGCAACCAATATAAACTTGCAGTGAAGAAGTGTCAGGGTACTTTCAGTACCTTCATGGTGATCAGTGTTCTTTTACAGAACTTCAGATGAGGTGTAATTGGATTTAAGACTTGTAAAAGCCACTAGAATGATACTAGTTGAGAGGCCAGTCCTGTGTTAAAACAGAGACGTTTATCCCTATTGAGAAAAAACATGCTTCATTTGCATTACTAAACAGCACTTATCAGCTAAGATTTGATCACTCATACTTGGTTCTGCTGCTGTTGAACAGCTGATGCACTTCATCATAGAAATGACTGCTGTTTAAGTCAACTTATAATTGTTTTGTACAACCAATTTTCCTAAAAGGAAAGAGGGGCTTCTCCATCTGTACAGAAGGGAACTTTGTTGAAAGAACTGGAATTCAATATTTGTAAATAAGGTATTGAGATACATAAATGTGGTAGTTCTACCTAACATCAGCAAATATGCTCATGGAAAATATGATGCTATATTTAAGCTCATTAGTCTGAAAAGGACTACAAATATCAGGTATTATGCCCTGATGTAAGCTAAGGCCATTCCTACTCAATCATGATGAAGTGTTTTCTTTAGCTAATTATTATTTTTCAATTTTATCCCTGTGAAAACCTTGGTATTTTTTGCAGAATCATAAATCATCATTTATTCCAGGCTGATCCAAGTTAGTAACTGTTTCTCTTGTTACATAACTGCGTTCATTTTTAAAGCACACAGTTTTATAGACTGTGATCCATTGTATCTTGCTTTCCCTTTCCAGTCTTTTACCTTAGAAAATTATCAAATGTTACTTATATTTACTCCATTGAGCCTTAACACTGATTATGAAAACACTGTGCTGATTTCTGTGATTGTTTACAATTGTGGTTTGTTGTTAAGTCTTACAAAATCATTTGCTCATTCTTTTTCCCATGCCCAGACAAAGCAAAGGCTAGTTATTGCATGTCAAGTCAATGGATATTGCTATATGACAGAAGTGTTTCTGACTGTAAGAAGGCTTCTTTCTAGTCCACACTTTCCCCCTGAGTAGCTTGAGTCTGCAGTGTCATTATTGTGGTTACTAGGGTAAGGTAATCCCAGCATCTTTAGAGGAAAGGAAATGGCCACTCAACCGGTATCATTCCTGAAAGAATGAGGAATAGAGACTTAGATTTTGGAAAGAAAAATGTAAAAATGTAGGAGTCAGCTGATGCAGAGTTGATTTTCATATTGTGTATCACTGGATAGACATCTCACTGTGTGTTTTGTGCTAGAGAAGTCTTATTTCCTCACTGTCTGAATTAATAAAACAGGATTTATATCAGCTACCTTCCCAGCAGACCTCTAAAGCTTGTGTAACTCTCCCTAGAATACCATGATGAAAGGTGTGTGTCTATAAATAGTGTGTCACTTAACATTCTTGTTACCTGTGATTTAATAGAAAATACACAAGAAAATTATATAGTATGTTTTTAACTCAGCAGTGATATGAGATAACATGCTGGTCACAATGTGTGGTTTGGTTTGGGTGGTTTTTTTTAGTGGTATCTGCATGGGTAGTACTGGCTTATTATTTCCACATGTTGGTATATCTGATTTTAGGCTAAGTTGCTGTCTATGTCTATCCATGAGCTGGGGGACAGCATTGGTCACTGTGGTGCTGATGCCATGGATGAAGCTTAGGAGGTCTGGTTGTCCTGAAATCATCTTCACATCTGTGGTTACCATCCTCAGGCATGCCTCTGCCAGCAAGGGAATTCACCCAGCTGCATTATACATGCTATGGAATAGTCCATCAGGAAGAGATGTGGTGACTGTCACAGAAATACATTGCTCTGAAAAAAAAAAAAAGAAGAGAAACTGAATCATTGAGAGGAGTTACCTCTCTGAGCTGCCCATACCAGGACAGTCATTTACTTCAGAGGGACATGCAGGACACTGTCTCAGTATACCATTACGCCAAATACCATGATAACGTTGTTCTTTATGCTTCATTGTGTAGTTAGAACCTGCCATAAAAGATTAGAAACCAGTTTCTATCACTTCTGACACAAGTATAAGCCAGGAGCAGTTCTACCGGCATTACTATAACAGTAAACTGCAAATGATCTCTTATCAAGAGACAAATTTAGTTTTGTGTGGAATGAGGATGGGTACTACTGTACTCCAGCTTTCAAGCACTTGTGATTCAGTCTGACCCGTACCACAACATTGTTCGCAGTGTTTCAGCTCTGAATCAATTCTCCAAACACCAGTTGAGATAATGAAACTAGAAGCATTTTTCATTCTTGTAAGGTGAAAACTGTCATAGAAGTGAATGTGGTGACAGGCAAGGCAAATTATATTCTCAGTGCTTTAGAAATGGTGAGATTCTGTTCATCATTTATTGCTGAAACTATCTGATGAGTTTTCATTTTGCTAATGTTATGCAATTTTGAAGCAATAACTTTGATTTGTAAGTTCCCCCATACAAAGTTTTAATTAACAGTATGTGATTTGGAATGAAGTGACAAACCTCTTGTCATGATTGTTGATTCAAACACAGTACAGGAAGTGTTGGAAGTCTAAAGGCAATTGAGTTCCTGCAATGGATTAGTGATTCAGTCCTAAGCAAAGGAGTGGCCATCCTACCATTAACTCCTGCCACTTTATTGCCTAAGCAGAAAAGATGCTCTTAGGGCCCAATGACTTTGGCTAGAGCTTTCCCATTAACGTCAACCTCTGAAGGATCCAAACCTAAAACGTCTATGTTTGATCTCTACTGAAAATAAGGTGAGCCTGTTCCTTTTTCTCCCATGAGTAAAGGGAAAACTTTTTTATTTCAAGGAAGTAATGGTGATGTTGTTTGTAAATGTTCAGAAAATCCTAAATTCTTATTTCTTTGTTGATTTCTGCTAGCTTTTGAGTAAAGACAGTGGTTAATTAGATAGCAAATACCATCAAGAACCAGGATGCAAAAAAAGTATTTCTTAGGGTTGTTCCATGGCAGCATTTTTGTGAAGTTTGGGTCTTACACTTTACTATTTTGCATTTTTGAATGTGAAAATACGTGAGAAAGCAAGTCTATTGATCCTCTGTCATCGCACAGCCTTCAGTCACATTTTCAGACAGAAAAAGAGGAAAAAAAGCTCTTAGCAGAGCTGTATCTCTTAAGAGAAGTTAAGCAGTGAGATACAATCCAGCTTTGTATTTTTGTATTGTGTAAAGTTACAGAAAGATGAAAGAGGAAGAGCCTTAGCTTTTATTGCAAGATACCAAACAGAAGATTCTCCAGACAGGAAATATACAGATAATTCTTGCTTTTTCTGATTCTGCCCTGGTGAGTTAAAGAACAGTTTCATCTGGCTGCAAAGTAGAGTAATCTTTTGAATCTTTTAAATTTGACGAGAATGTGTGTGTGGTTTCACAGAGACCTTCAACATCAACATAAGACTTGAGATAATGAGTTTTTTCTGAATGTTTTGGTTGAATTTTCTCTGCATTAATTGATTTTATGCAGAGTGCCTGAATGTATGGAGAGGAGTGGGAAACAGTATTTAATATTATTAACTATGTTTGTGTATTTAGTAGACAATAGCTTATAAAATACAGTGTGTTTTGTTTTTCTTGAAGGAGCTTTAATTGCAGTGAGTACTGTGCTTCAAAGTGTCTCTTTTGAATATGAGTTTTATTTGGTGTTGTTTTAAATAAAACTCTTAAGTTTTCTGGTGAATATTTGAAGGTGATAAAGGGAGTCAAAGTAACCACATAATTGCACCAGGAGCATTAAAGACGGGAAGAAAGTAGTTGCCTGAGCTGTAAAATTCTGGACTTAACCTGCTTATTGTTGCAAACGGGGACATTGGCTCCATGCCACCTCCAAGTGTGTCAGTCACAGGCTCAATCTGTGCAGCAGTACTCACCTATATTTTGAACGGCTTTTAAATAAAAAGCTGACTGCCACAGAGTATGTGAAAGCTGGAAGTTATGGGTCTTAGTAATAAACAACAAATTGTAGAGTAAAGTTGACTATTTAAAAGTACCTTCATTTCCTGCCAATGACACTTATCTGTTCCAAGGTGACTTTTGTTTAGAGTCTTCTTTCCCTGACTTTTGTCAGGTTTCAGAATCTCTGGATTGGAATATTCAGGATCTCAGTCTTTGAATATTACTCAGGGGGAATGTCAGATATGACAATAATCTCCCTGGAGTTCACTCCCAAACTTCTTGGATTTTGCAGATATGGAAAAAAATGTCTGTTTATAAGGTCATGATTGGAGTATCCCTCCATCATGCCATCAGGAAAAGTTAAAACAAGCACTTCTCTGCTGATTCTGTGTAACTGCTGATTGCCAGAGAATTAGCTTTCATGCTAAGCTTTCACATATTTGGAAGAGGATATTTTATGGTACTTACATCCTATTGTGTGGACACAGGGTATAGCACACCAGATTTCTCTGTGCTAAGGTAGGTGTTGCTTTCTTGTGGTTATTAAGAAAAAAGCAAAACCTTTTTCTCTTCCTTTTTGCCCCTCAGCAAAGCCTCAGGCAACTGTCTTCAGAAGAATTTAATGCTAGGCAGACACGGCCTAGTAAAACTTTCGTGGACATGTTTTCTGTTAAGGGAAACAGTGGAACACAGATAGTACCATAAGAATTGGCCACTGACAGGGAAGAATTTTTGTATTGCTGTGCAAGTTTAACATATATTGTGTTATTTAATTTACATATTGCACAGAATGAAATGTTTATTCTCTAGCTTCATTCATAAAATCTTCAGTACTAAAACAAAAGTCTAATCAAAACAGCACCTACCTATCCTGTCACTCATAATTGCATACATTTAGTGATCTACACTTTTGCATGTATATATATGAGAGCAAACAAAGCTGTAATGCAGTAATTTATTTGTTCAGTCAGACTCACTGTTGAAACGATGCCAGTGCCAGAGTAGGTTAGATGGAACAACACAAAGTCTATGCTCTTGCTTTTATAAGAACAATGCCACGTATTCCCCTGTAAAGAAGATGAATAGAGCTATAAAAAAAGTGGCTGCTTCACAATTGCTAATAGTTCTACACAGTCCAATAGAAAACTAAGTCCACTACTGAATTTCTGAAGGTGGGTCAATAAAAGTAACGCTCTCCATATAGTTTTGTGGGAAACGGGAATTATATCTGTGCAATACTGTAATTATCCCTCTTACTAGGTTCTATGCAGTTTGCAAAAGCAAACACCTCAATAATTTAAAACAGAGAACAAATATGGATAAATTTTGCTTGCTGATTTCTTTTTCCCACAGAGAAGAGCACTGAAGCTATGACAAATGCTTAGAAGCCCCATTGGTAGCTCTAGGAGCAGTTAGATAAAGATTCTAAATTGTCACATAGTATTTTTTCTACTGAACTTATATGCACATGTTATATGTTATGCAGTGACTGTAAAAATGCAGCAAGGTGAAAAAGTTGGTTTTAAAATCTGAAGATCATATAAGATTTATTGAATTCCCATCTTTATAACTTAAGAGCTTCTATTTGGGTAGATGTTTAAAAATAACAGAAAAGTTAATTCTTTAATACTTTGAAAAATGAGGCACTTTTAAAAAAATTTTAAATCTTCATCAAGTTAGGGGTTGGGCAGTTTTTAAGGCTAGCTTGTTAAAAACTCTTTTTCATCTTATAATTGCTAGAAAATTCTCGTAAAACAGTAGCAAACTGACAGGACCAGACTTGAGCTTGCCATTGATGTGTATTGTTTTTATATCCTTAGGGACATGAAGCCTTTCAGGGAGGCTTTCAAGAGGAAGAGCTAATAAATTGCTCTGAAGTTGATACAAGCTTCTCTGGGAAAAAGAGCAGGGCCTGAAAAGCCTGTGATAGAGAGCAGCTGTGTTCAGATACCTGCTTTAAATCTCAGATGTGCTTTCCTGCCAGTTGCTGCAGCGCAGAAGATTAGCAGACATGTCCATAGCACTCAAGCAAGTCTTTAATAAAGATAAGACTTTCCGCCCAAAACGCAAGTTTGAACCTGGAACCCAGAGGTTTGAACTCCACAAACGAGCGCAAGCATCTCTCAACTCAGGCGTGGACTTGAAAGCAGCTGTGCAGTTGCCCAGTGGAGAAGACCAAAATGACTGGGTGGCTGTTCATGTTGTTGACTTCTTCAATAGAATTAACCTCATTTATGGAACTATCTGTGAGTTCTGCACAGAGAGGACCTGCCCAGTGATGTCTGGAGGCCCTAAATACGAGTACCGGTGGCAGGATGACTTGAAGTACAAGAAGCCTACAGCATTGCCAGCACCCCAATATATGAATCTTCTCATGGACTGGATAGAGGTGCAAATCAACAATGAGGATATATTTCCTACAAGTGTAGGTAAGTATAAGGAAGAAGTCCTAATGCATAAACTGCCTTTCATTCTTGTACTAAGCATGTTCTCTCCCTACCTTCAATTTTAGGGACATTAAAGCTGTTGAACAGCAGGTGGGGAGGAGGAGGGATCAGAAGTAGTGTGCAGTGTATGAAATGTCAGTTGTGGTTGCTATATATGGTAGTGTTTGTTAGCTTTAAATGTTTGTCCCTTATGACCCTCTCAGGTTAATCACTGAGGGTGATCAGCACTGCATTTATACCTTCTTGAAAGCTAATCAAATTTGTATAGCTTTGCACTTTGTCCGGCTACTTAGTACAGAATGGATGGAAAGCAAATCTAGTAAAAGTGCTCTCCTAGTGTGTACATCTATGTACAAGACAGTAGAGAGTCAGGAATGCAGTGAACTCTACCCTGCCACCCTCTCTTGATTTCTCATCCAAAACTCACAAGCTGGGAAGTGAGTTATTCTCCAAAGTATTGTTTTCAGTACTATATATAACTAATAAAATTTGCTATTATTTAAGCAGACAGCCCAGATGAGTGAGCTGTTAAGAGCTTCACAAATTTCCTTTTATAATATTCTCTCTGAAGAGTGGCAGAAGTAGGTTGAAGTATCCTTGCTGAAATAGTTCCCTCTGGATAAGGTCAACTTAGCGGAAGGGTGCATTGTGTGGTTTAGACAGCATAAATATTTAGCTGTGGCTGCATGCAACAACCAAAAAAGTGTTATACTTTAGAAACGTCAGTGTGCTTGCATGATTTTTAGCAGTTTTAGGTAATGGGTCCTGATTTACTTCTTTCAAATGGAAAAGCTGGGAGCTTGCTGTAAGAAATGTAAGCTTTGTATATTAGTTGGCCCAGATGAGTAACAAACAAGACTAATGTCATATGTTCAGATTAGTTCAGCACAATATGTTGGAGTTTATAGGCAGCTAGGGCCTGTGACTAATTGGTAGATGATGCATCAAGAGGCTGTGTGGATCAGTGTTTCCAGACCTTTGAAATACCTTACTCCTGGACTTGATGGTTATTTATCTGGACAAACCTGTGGTTTGTTTCTTAGTTTCTATCACTTTTGTGTTCTGCTCTAATAGGTAGGATGCATAAATGCATTTTTAATTTGGACTTGACAACACAGCAAGAAGAAGGAGGATCTTCTGGTTTTTGCATAGGGATTTGATTTCTCAAGCATTTGTTTGTTTTTGTTTCTTCAGGGTAGATGATTTTTGTAGTTGACAATTGCTTAAAGATGCAGAGAAATAGGTGATTTTGCTTCCACTGGTAGTTCTGCAGGTTCTTGTTATACAAAATTTCTACCTTGGAGTATTCCAATATTGTTCTGTTTTCTTGTGGTTTGCATATGTAGAAAGTGTTGTCTGTCAGCAGACATGGGGAGCAGGCAGCACACTGGTGTGCTGATGGGTTTTACTGCGCCAACTAATAATCTCTAGCACACAAGCATTCAGCCCTAGATGCTCCCTTTTATACTTGTAGTAACATACTTCTGAAGGAACTTTTATCCTGATGGCTCACCTATTGTAAGCTAAGAATGAAATCAGTAAATGTTCTCAGTCTACAAGTTTTCTCCTCCCAGCTGCTTCTGCTGTTGTCGATTAAATCAAACATGAAGAAACTGAAGAAGGGAAAAGGCATCTGGTCTCTAAAATGGGGCTGGACTCTGATAAAAGTCAAAACAGGAAAGCTCAATGTTCATGAAAATCTTTGTCTCACTCTGAGCTGACCCAAAGGAAAGGGACAAGTCTGCTTGTATTGGACTGTGCCATATTCATATTACAGACAGTCCCATAAAGAGATACCTTTAGAGCATTATTAGAGAAGCACTTGTACCCCTATTCCTTTCTTGCCTCCTCTTCAGCCTTTGCTGCGAATACTCCACTGGCCCGCTGCATACTTCTCATGATCTTTTTGATTTACACTTTTCATATGAAACTGTTGATAACATTGTTTGGGAGGCCTTAGATCTTTCAATTCAGAAACAGATATATGCTGTGTTGAATTTGGTGTTCTGGGTATCTCTTATGTCAGCAAGTCCCTACTTAGGCACTCAAAACAGTCAAAGGGAAGTTTGGATCTGTTCCTGGGGTAAGTTGCCTTTCAAAAGAATCTTTTTGATTGATTTTCACATCAGTCCCATATTTGAATGTGATACTACCTGCCAGCCCATCTGAGTACTGCTTGTAAAGCTGTTGAATCAAATGCAGTCACTGAGCATGTGTATTGTTACCTGTTCTGCATTTCACAAGTGATCAGAGAGGGAACCTTTGTTGCTGTGTTGGGTGCTGTTTGTTCCTACCTGTTCTGCAGCAGCCTTTGGTTAAATGCACCATAGGCATAGTACTAATTAAAATCTCTATTTTCATTCATATAAATTAATGGCGATGAATATTTTTTATTCATCAAAGCAGCTGAAATACATCTTGAAAGAAGATGTACTCAGAAAACAAAACAGGCTTATATATGCCTTTACTAATAGACAGCAGTTTTAAAGTGTTGAGTGGCTGTAACTTAGAGATTACTTTATTGCTTTGAATTCTTCTAGTCTGAAGATAATTCTTCTGGGGAAAAAAAAAGTACGTCCAGCGCATGGTATTTGGGCAACTATGTTTGGTGAAGAGATGCAGAATTGGATTAGTAAGAGCTGTTCACAGAAACCCTGAACACACTTTTCTCAGCTTAATCCTGTTAAACTTTTCCTCTTTCATTTGGCGTATCTCATGCAAACTATCTAAAAAGGGTTTTCAAAAACTGTGATTAAGTGCAGCTTTGAACTGAGGAGTTAGTTTCAAGGAAAATAATTTCTGAGTAGGGATACCCAGGTTTGGTGAGATCTTTCATTTTGTCGTAGTGGTGTTCCTCTGTGATTTAAAAAAAAAGACCACAAATGCAGTTTAGTTATAAATTGTTATAAATGTTATGTTTAACCTTGCCAGTGTTTACATTGACACAATAGCCTCTGGTCTCTTAACAGTCAACATGTGGTCTGGTATTTCTTCTCTTTTTTCTCCCATCCTTCTGGTTTATTCATTTTCTGGTAAAGTTCCCCTTCTGTCAACTACTCTCCACTTATAGTGGCTGTATGGAAATGGAAGAACTGTCCAGAATTATGTGTGGGTGCTGAATATTGGGACCACTTCGTTGTATAGCAAAACGACAGCCTCACAGTCTGTAGAGGATTGCAGACATGATTATGTTCTGTTATTGTTTCCATTATTATCAAATTCTTTATCCATTTAAGTGGGTTTAAGGCATATAAGAGGCTGACAGCTCTGGAAACAAGCTCTGTAGGTAACCACATACAGATCTGTCTTAGTCCTCAGTGAGTGAGAATGCAGTGATAGAACAGAGGAGAGTCTGTATGCCTGCTCAGCGATTCCAGTGAAACTATCCATCCCCAACATGAATTTTTGTAATGTGCTTGTTGTTTATTTAGCTTTAGGGTAAATTCTCTTTGTTCGGTAAATACTAGTTGCTCTTTATGGCACCTAGTAGTCTCACTGTTTAGCACTTTTCAAGGAATATATTTCTCCACTTTTGGTAAACAGTCTGAAGAAATAATTTGGAGTGAAAAGCAGTAGATCCTTGGAACAGATGCAGTCTTTGTTGAACTGTAATTGTCAGTTTTCGCCATTATGAGTTTTGGCAGTGTCAAAAAAGGTACTAAGAAAGAAAGCAGCTCTATTCTTCTGTGCTCCCTTTAAATCCTGATTCCCAAACATGATAAATTCCGTTACTTTAGGTTTTTTCCTGTACTCATTGCAGCCTTAAATTGGGAGTAATTATGTCTCGTGTGGTTTTTCAGTGAATGGAATGCTGAGTGGTTTTTTTTGTTGTAAGAATCACTGGGAAAGATGCACAGAAATTTAAGGCCACAGGGGATTGTGCCACTTATTCTGATCTGACCTCCAGCATAACACAGGCCAGAACATCACCACATGATTTCTTTATCAGGTCCACAGATTGAAATGAGAAGATGGTCAAACAACAGAAAATTTTGCTGAAATTAACAGAAAATTAACTTCTTTTCTGACTTGACATAATGAAATTTTTTTCCCAATGGAGGAAATACAGCAGTTGAGAGAGAACCCAGAGAGGTTGTGCCATCTCCATCCTTCAGGGTTTTCAAGACCAGTCAGAATAAAGCCCTGAGCAATCTGATCTGATGGTATGCAGACTTCCCAAAAACAGTGCTAGCCTTAATTATTGTGTGATTCTTAATTCTAATTTCAGCACTGCCAGGCTGCCTAAGGAACTAAAAGAACTAAATTGATTAAAACCTGATTAAGCTGTTTAAGAAACCACAGTTTGACACTTAAAGAAAGTACAGAATCACTTTTAAGCTGTGAGACTTTTTGTATAGGAGGATTTAAAAAGTTATTAATGTAATCAAATAGCCTAGTTGTGGCCAATCAAAATAAAAAAATACTTTAAAAATATTTAAAGCCTAGCACTTCAGCTGAAAAATTAATTTATCTTTATAAATACTCTGTCTGTTCCATGTTTGACTAGTAAATTTTGGTAGCTAGCAGCTGCAGTTTTTGCACGGAGCGTGTGTGTGATGCTACTTCCAAAAGAGGAGCCCAGTACGTCACCACAATGCACCTACAAAAGCAGATCAAGATTCTGGAGAGCCCTTGTGGATTCAGTTTTTTCTATGGTTTCCTAGTTATATTGTGGTAGAAGGTTTCTGGATCTCTATCCAGTAATAATGGTCACTGCCTGGGGCACTTTTCTGCAGCAGCAGGAGAGCAGATGACTGGTGGATGTGAATAGACTCTGCTCAACTACTTTTACTGAGCAAAGGCCTCTTCAGAATACAGCCTGTGAAAATGTGGGAAGAGTGTTACACATCACTGACTTTTCTTACAGTTATCTCTGTCTTATTCCTGTTGTGAAGTATGAGGAGGTGTCCGTGGCGTGGGCAAAGTGATGTTTGCTGGCATTTCCTGGGTATCATTTTTCTTTATTTTTTTGCAGCCATTGGAATTGCACTGTCTAGGAATTGCCATTGTTTCATGCACATCCATCCCACAATCAAAAATATACAATCTCTATAATTGGTATGTTTCCTTCTTTTTCAGACAAAGCTTTGCCAAGGACCAAAGGGAGGGGTCAGATTTCTGGCTGTTAACTGGTAATTCAGTCACCCAGTGTTGGATGCATATTAGCTGTAGGCTACCACCTGAAGACTAATGTAAAACCCAAACAATCCTTCCTGCTTGATCTTTATACCCGTCACACTATTGATGAATTTGGTCTGTAGAAGGGTTTTGTTTTGCAAAGGTTATCTGCTTGCCCCTGTTGACGCCGTTTCTTGATCGCTCCTTCAGCATGGATGTGCTTGCCAAGCCCTTTGAATTAATCTTTGTGGTAATGAAATAAAGAAAATTCTGCAAGACACAGACTGTTCTACAGCTATAGCTTTTTTCCAGTCATTAAATTTTATGAATTTTGTGCATATATGTATGTTACAGCAGCAGCACAGCTATCCTCTTAGAGGGTTTGATGTCTTGATATATATGTGCTTGGAAAATATCGGGTAGATATTTTACTACTAGATTACATGTCTGAGCTTCGTCCTCCTCACACCTTTTTCCTGCCCCTGTGGTTCAGGATCTAACAGATGATTCTAAGTAAACTAAGCTGGCAGATGAATCAGCCCACAAACCTAGCATGCTTCAAGAGTATCATCACAGAAGATTGATGAAAATTGCGTTAAGCCTATCTGGATGCTGAGTGATGCAGTTTACTAGAAGCTATCTATCTGGACTTCTTAGCATTGCATTACTCTTTTGCTGACTGATTATATCTTGGAGGAATTTGATTCTCTGTTTGTATCTGATATCTAAAATGCCTTGATTAGTTTAGGTATTCCACTTATACAAGAATAGCTTGGAAGAAGTCTAGACAGTCCTCAAGCCGTATCATTGTTATTCTTCCCATATGCTGTCCTCAGTGAACTGCCTTGGTCTGTTGCTAGGTGTACCATTTAAGGTAGATAATGGTCCACTGCCAGCTCAGACAAATGAATGAACCCATTCTTCAGTCTAGTTCTGATGATAAAAGAAAATATGTGCAGTAGAAAGTAAGTGCAAATCTATTAGTGTATTTGCTGCTTTCCATGAGAAGGATTTGGCACTGCTGGTATGAAGAAATGCTATCTCACCTGGAGAATGTGTCCTGGGAGTAGGATGCCTTCTGTGATGTGTTTCCAGTATTATGGCAGTCATTAAAGGGCTAAAAAGCACTTTTGCTAACAGATAAAAAAGCAGGTCTCAGTGGCTTTCTTCCTCCATTCTCCATTTCTCAAACTTGAGGGGAAAAAAAAGAGAGATCAACTTAAGTGGTGGCGTGAATGGTGGTGGAGGGAAAACTTGTGAGGAGCGGGATGTGTTAGCTGGCTCTGCAAAGGTTCCAGGATCTCTGCTCCCTGTGATGCTGTTTTTGGAGGAAGAAAGAAGTAAAGAACACCTGCGAGAAGTGGCGCCCCGTGTGGGAACTGGAGTGGTCTGTCCAGTAGCTGCCATCTCCCTTGTTCTTGAGGAATTCAGTTTTCCAGCACATTGTCATTATGTACATTGTGAGACACTAGTTAAATTAGTCTCTCAGAGAATCAGCAAAGGTACAACCACAACTTCTGCCCTAACTGAACTTGTATCCTCTTCTCTTTACCCACCTGCACAGCACAGCTGATGTCTACAGTGTTTAAGTCTATGCCATGCTGGGGTTGAGCTTGTGCTCAACTCAAAAAGTGTGGGAAATGGGATACCTAGAACATGCTTTGCCTTGGAAAGTGGGTTTTTGTGAACTGGGTACTCTGCATTCTGCAGTTGTGTGAATTCCCTCCCCTGATGAACAAGGAGAATAGCTTCTTATGTGAAACCTTATAAAACAGACTTTGTGTCACAGGCTGTAAGGCAGAACGTGTAGGAAAAGAATTTACAAATCATAATGACTTTGCTGGTTCATTGTTTGGAACACAAAACAAGGTTCACAGGAATCAATTTTCTTAGTGACTACTTTCTGCTTATGATTTTTTTACCAAATTGAAGTTGTTTAAGATCAGAAATATTGTAGAAAATTCATGGTAGTTCCTACTTTGAGAAATGTATTTTCATCCTTAAGGTCAGTCTTCAGAGGACAACACTGGTACTTTGGAGAATCTGGCCAAGGGAAGAGATGTATGTCAGGGGGTCTTCAGCTGCCCCAGATAACAATCATCAGAATGAAGTGTGGTCATAGAGACATGAAAATAAAATAATTTAATCCTAATTTGTTTAAAGTATAATCTCAATTTGACTTCACTGTTGAGTGGCTGGAGTGCCACTTAATGTGGCTGTAAGGGAACTTCTAGAAGGCCTAAATCCAGGAGAAGATCTTTGCTTTAGCCAGAAACATCAATACTATGTTTAAGCTTGGCCATCCTCTTTCAAATAGAATTTTGGCCTTCTAAATTCACATGGGGTATGTAAAGAGAGTAACATCAGAAACATTAGGACGGGGAAAACTTAGTAGTTGTTTTTAAATGAGGTTCTCAAGTCTTTTGCAGGTATTTTTTTGAGGAAAGTCAAATATGTGTTTAGGAAATATATGGTAAAAAAACCATTGTGTAGATAAAAGCCATGTGTGACCCTTTGTATCAAAAATGGTGTGGCCAGCAGGACCAGGGCAGTGATTTTGCCCCTGTACTTGGAGCTGGTGAGGCCTACCTTGAATCTGGTGCCCAGTTGTGGGCCCCTCCCTACAAGAAGGACTTTGACGTGTTGGAGCAAGTTCAGAGAAGGGCAACAAGGCTGGTGAAGTGTCTGGAGCATAGGCCTTGTGTGGAGTGGCTGAAGGACCTGGGGGTGTTTAGTCTGGAGAAAAAGAGGCTGGGGCAGGCACTGGTCTCTACAACTGTCGCTGCCGGGGCACTGCCCGATCTCAAGCTGCCCGGTGGCTTGAGTGCGACCTTCTACGCTTGGCTCTCAGCCGAGACCTCTGCAGCCGTAGGGCTGAGCAGATTCTGGTCTCCTTAGCAGCGGCACAAGCAGGTGCAGCTCATCCGAGGGAGCTGGCAGTGTCGATGGTAACAAAGTAGCAGCGCAGCGATGAAGGAGCGGGAGGACTCAAAACAGCAGCAACTCCAGTTTATTGCATCGAAGGGGGGTGCTACAAAGAGCCAGACTCTGAGGGCGAGCAGGGGTTTAAAAGGGGCGAGAAAAGGGGCAGTCCAAGGGGCGGAACAAGGGAATAAACCAATGGGGGCACAATACGTAACCGGGGAACATCCAATGGGAGCAACAGAGGGGTGGAATACATTAACTTAACCAATCAACAGAACCTGGTAACAGAACCTTCGGGTAACTTATGAATATTAAAACAACTGTGAGGGGATGGGGGAGGAGATGGAACCTGATTGACAACCCTGAGTGGCGGGAAACTATCACTGCCTGCCTTCCCCATCCCCCTCAGACTCACTGTTCTGAGGGGAATAATTTGACCACCTAGTTTCTTCATTTAACCACATGGAGAAGGCAGGAGTGGCCGATTGACCCTCACTCTCAGTGACCACAGCCACAGGCTGGGCCACCCCGACATACAACCACCTGGCAAGAGGTTGTAGCTGCGTGGTGGTTGGCCTCTGCTCCCAGATAATCAGCAACTGCAAATAGAGGAAATAGTCTCACATTGTGCCAGGAGGAGTTTTGATTGAATATTGTGAAAAATTTCTCAGTGAAAAGCATTGGAACAGGCTGCCCAGAGAAGTGGTTGAGTCATGTGGAGATAATTAAAAGACATGTAGATGTCATGTAGAAGGCCCTTAGGCACATGTCTATGATGGACTTGGCAGTGTTAGGTTTACAGTTTGACTCTATCTTAAGGGTCTTTTCAAACCTAAAGAATTCCATGATTCTTTTATCTATGAACACAAAACCAAGAATGATATGCTCAGATAACCTGAAACATTTGTAAGCATAGTGTTCATTCTGATAATGCCATAGAGAAAGCCGTCAAACTTTATTAACATGGTTATTTATAAGAGTGATTAAGTCATTTATGTGTTTACCATTAAAAGACAACTGTATTAGTACATTTCTGTGCCTAGTTCTGCAGAAGTCCTCTGCCTTGAGGAGCTTTACATGCTTGTAGGAAAAAGTCAGCAAAAGATTACAGGAAGAAAAATTATTTCCAGGGAAAAGCTGTTTAGTATGGCTCCTGCTAGAATAGATTTTTCTCCATTATATTAGTTTGGCCAGTGTTTTCAGCTGAACACTCACTGGTAGTGCTGCACATGACATTACTTGTCCTTGTCTACATGACTGCATCTTATATATTTCTTTTCTTCATGAGTGTGTTTGCATGTGTTAAGGCCATACCAGAAAAGTGAAAGGTAGGGATGATGGTGGTCATTCTGTAGGGAATTTACTTCAGAGATTCTGAGTGGCTTCTCTTTAGCTCTGTGGTTGTTGGATTCATTATTTTTGTGGTATGTGGGCCACTGTAGTCCCTCACGTGGAGGATTGCCGGTACTCTGTTTCTTGGCTACTCAGTACTTTGGGGTAAACAACTTGAAATCTCAACTATGATGTGATCTTGGAAAAGATAGTTGTATTTCTTCTAGTGTGTTGATTATTAAGGGTTGTTAGAGGCCTGGGACCTTAACAGATAACTTCAAGTAGGAAGGACAACAGTATCTTTTTTTTTTTTTTTTTTTTTCTGAAAAATATAAGTGGATGCAATCCTGAACCAGTCTTGCACTGTTGTCAGTCTTTCAACAACATTTAAGGACAATGTTCATTTTGTGTAACAACTTTTCTCTGGTACACACAAACCTCCTGCTTATCCACCGTCCCTTTGTCCTCAGCAAAGGGACCCAAGGCTTGCCGTACATGTTCCGCAAGACTGTGATAGAGTATTTCAGCCATTCATTAAAATAGAACAGATTTAAGCTTATGTGCTATGTTCAGGAAAAGCTGAATTACTCTTGAAAGCAGGTTCAAGTCATCAGTGCCTTGCTAATGGAGAAGAGCTTGCTTGTGCCTTTGTCATAGCTGCCAAACTATTAGCACCACACAAGATTCACAGCTGGTGCTGTGTATGCAAATACGAGTGACATGGCTGTAAAATATGTTTCGTCATTTAATGTTCCAGTTATGAGCAAGGCATGTTTAAATGGATAATTGTTTTCTTGTCAAAAATGGGGTTTGAGCATAGAATTGTTCATATTAGCTGGTTGTACTGTAATACTCCCAAGACAGGTTTTCTGCAATATCCTTGGTAATGGAAACTTCAAAAAGTAAATAGCACAAAAGTTTTTGAAGTATGCACAGATCCACACTGAGTGGTAGAAAATAAAGTAACTGAAACCACTAGAACAACTCAACAAAAATGGATGGTCGCCAGCTTATGCTCCATGCTTCTATTGGGCAAATGTGTGCTCGGATTCTAGCACTGAAAACTGTTATGTGCTAGGGGACTGCCTGACTTCAGAAAACCTAAACAAAATTTAAAAGCTTTGGTAGGTTATTCCAGCCTGTGTTTCTATGGGTCTATCCAAAAAAGCATAAAATGCTCTCTTACAGCTTTTTAATGTCCTGGGGAAATCAAAGCAGAAGCCTTGGATTTTCAGAGCTGCAATGCAAACACTTCTATAAATATGACCAATACAAGGCATCTCTGTAGTTGGTGAGTGTTAACTGGTGGTGAGTCCTTGATAATTGTGAGTTGTGTTTTCTCAGTCCACTGGTGCAGGCCTTTCTATGTGACTTGCTTGCTTGCTCCTAAACAACCATCCTGTAGCTGTTCATGGGAGGTGTGCAACTTTACGGGTTCATGGTTTTTCAGCCCTGTAGAACTTCATCTACAGTCTCCAATCTGCCCATAACTTACCTCTATGCAGAGCTGTAATCTCCACGAAAATCTACTTTCTATTTGAATTTCTGTTGGAATTGCACAGATATACAAAAGAATGTGGAATTTAATCATCTTCTTTCATTCTCTTCTTAATACTGGAGCTGTGTGAGCTGAGCAGTTTTGACTGAAACCCATTAACTGACACATTCTGGAAACTGCTTACAGTGAAACAGGAAACAAAATGTGCATCCTGCATATGCCTTTTGGCATTCAAAGCCAAAAGATGAAGGCCAATCTTATAAATGTATTTATGACAGGGCAAGTGCTTGAACTGCAAACAAATCTGATGAGTAAAAGAAAAAACATGAATAGTTACCTTCTCTGTTACCTTCTGCAAGCCATGTGGATAGGTCTGCATAAGCTGTCTTGAAGCAACAAACTTTACTTCTCCTACTCTAATGTTCAGTGTAGGCTCCATGTGCCTAAGCAGTGACTGAGAGATGCCAGGCAGCTGTTGTTATGCTGTAACTCACATCAATGACAGGCACCCCAGAAAAAGGCTCTGCAGCCTGACAGTCATTCTTGCACTGAGTTGTCAGCTCTGTGTCACAGGTATAAAGAGCCCTTATAGTTCAAATTCTTCAGTCATAGTGCCACAAAACTTACATGTGCATCTTATGGACTGTGGAAACTTAAAATAATTCTCAGTGCCTGACACTGTGTGGAAGTTGTGTTTGTATGAAAATGAAACCCCAACTCATTATACAATATTTGGATTACACATTTAACCTAAAAGAGTTGTTTTCAAGTAGAGAAAACCCACAAAAGCCAAGGCCTAAATTGTTCCCTCTTCCCCGAAGACTGACATAAGATGCTGTCCAGCAGATGATTTACCATGGCAATTGGTTCCTCCAAGTGAAAATATATATAGGAATTTCCTAGAAAGATAGATCTCTGTAGTGTTTCATGTGTCTCCCATTCCAGAAGTTTGCTTCACTTGGAAAATCCTCTGAGTCATGCTTAGAATCCTTGGAGTAGGGGGTATATGTGATATCTGTTCAGTGACTGTTTTGTATGACTGAGCAGAAAAAAACACTTGAGGGAAAGTCAACGGTTAGAAAAGACTTGACAAATGCTCAGAGTATCTCAGCAACAGTACAGAGTGAAACAGGCTTTGCCAACAGTGTTGACACAGGGGAATTTTTACTTCTTTCCATCTCACAGTGAATCATGTCTAGAAATTTCAGGGATGCAGTGCCAGTTCATATGCTTGAAAATATACAGTGGAAACTTGTGTTTCCTTCTCATAATGTGAATCAGTGGCACTTTGACTCATTTAGAAACAAAAGGATGATTGCCGAGAAATCAGCAGCAATCAGAGATAATCAAGAAGGGAACAATCAAAGTCAATTAATAGTTGGAAGGGAAAAGGGGGGATGATGAACAGCATATCTTTAAAGGATGAACCTTTCATCTAGATATGGAAAGAAGTATCTTTTCTTTTAAAAAGCTGAATTGAGTTCAGGTGAATTGAGAAACAGTATAGTTTACCAATAAATGTATAGTGTCAACATTAACATGGTTAAATAATGGTGATTGTTGTTCATACAGCATTGCCTCTAACCAGCCTTAACAGAAAAAACTCAGTCCTCTAATAGACAAATCCCTAAAGCTCGCTATAGCACTCAGCAGCAGAAACATGTCCAAACCACAGACTGGATGACGTCATATGTTTTAGAAAAGTGCCAATGAATATTTGGGCATTATAACAATACATCTGTTTAGAATTTTTATGCTTTAAAATTAGTTGCATATGATGACTGCCTTTCTTTTGAATTTTTAGGGCTTGGTTTTGTTTGGGTGTTTTTAATGAGATACAGTTGTTCAAGAGCCCTATAAGGCATGGTTAACATTACCCTTTCACTTGTCAAATTGAAGAGCAAATCTCAGGTACTCAGAGTAGTCTACATAGTGCATAAGTAGGTATTCTAAGTAAAAATTATTTTTCTTGAATTGCACAGTGGTCTGTGGATCCAGAAGCAGGGCACAAACACATAGTAATGTCAGTGTTTCCAAGAGTACTCTTGATCTGCTCCTAAACCCCTAGCTTTGTATATGCATTTAGAATAAAGAGAATGAAAACTGAAAGGCTTTAGAAAGACTCCCAATCCCATGCATTTCTAACCCTTCAGGAGAATGCTTGATGAAGTTTCTGGGGGAGTTAAAATTGTAGATCAAACAGAAAGATTTTTGCCTAGTTGTTTGTTTACTCAGGACCTACAAGATTACACTTCTTTGAGTGTTTGATTCCAGATTCCTGGCTTTTAAACACACAATCTGCAGAAGCAAGGCTGTAAAGGTCAAAGCAAGGGTCCATTCAGCTAAACAGGAGATGTTCTTTGGAGAAAAATGTAAGGAAAGGGAAAGATGCTATTTCCCAGTTTCCAGCAATCCACATGATAGAGATTATCTCACTGGAGTCAGAATATCCTCTGACCTGGCAGATTCTGGTAAGAATGAAAATCTCACAAATTACAGTCTTACTGTTTTACGGTCATCGTGGCTCCCTGTTCTATGCATTTCAATTTTCTACTGGTTTGGGCTGCATTGAGAATTTCTGCCCTTAAATCTTCCTGGCAACAAAAAGAGCAGTTGAAAGTTTAGAGTGAAGATGAAGCCTTCTGTTCTCCTGTAAAGTGAAAACAAGAGATCTAAGATTTTATGCCCCTCCTCCCTTTTTGGTTTTTTTTGTTTGTTTACACTTTCAATTTCTTGAAATACTTTATAAATTGTCTTTGGACAGGCATATGTTGAAAACCTTTTGTGTCGCAGTATCAATGACAGCCAGACTCAAAATTTTTGAGTTAAAAACAGTGCTAATTTTAGTATTCAGGTTGTGTTGTAACTGGAGCTGGTTTAGTGTCAGTTAACTAACAAGATATGTTTTTGCCACAGAGATCACAGACATCTTTAAATGTCCCAAGGCATGGCAAAAGATGTCAAGAAACTAAAACTAAAAAAAAAAGGAAAAAACCCAATGAAGCTTGTTGACTCAAGAAATCAGGGTTATTCACTCATGTGTACATTTGCCACCAACATAGTGATAAAGTTTTAGTTTTGCATAGTTTATATCTCCTGCTGATAACTGGGTTGCAGGACACTGGGGACGTCTTTCTAAGGATTCAGCTGCTTGCATGTGAGCTGAGAAGTTCTACAGTTAAGCAAGCAATGATGTATATATTCAAGATGAAAAAATCGTCACACGGAATATAGCCTTAGCGAAAATGAAGGTTTTCCTTGTTAATCTCTCTTGTTGTCTGCCCAAGCTTACCCTAGCATGTCTCCTATTATAAGGCCTCAGCTATTAAAGCACACAAAACTTCTTTTCATTCCATTTACATTATGTCTTAACAGTTCCTCTTTAAATAAACTTTAAAAATCTTTTAATTCTCAAAGTGAACGCTGGTGACAACAGGACCTCCCTTGATTCTTTTGAGCAGGCTGGTCTGTATGTGAGTTTTTATAGGGCTAATTAACAAAAACTATATTTGTTCTTTCAGGATCCTGTTTTGTTGGTAGTGCAATTTTCCCTGACATTTTTTATCATCAGGCTGGGTTTCATAAATATAGGGGAAACAGAGTCAGACTCTCATTGACTTTTAGTCAGATTTTTGAATCTAAAATCTGAATCTTTTATGAACCCTTTCTGAGACAGGCTGATACTGTATGGCATATCTGGGAGCATTAAACGAATGATTTCTGTCAACGGGAAGTATTTCAGAGTGTGTGGGCCAAAACAAAGAAATAGATGAAAAAAACCCAAACAGTTCTTTTCACCACTTACAGTTTGTATTCACTGCTTAGCCAAAACTGTCCTAAAGGTCACAGAAAATATCTTGGACAGTTGGGATCCTCAGACATACACCACTACTATTGTAGTGCAGCAAACACTGTTTATGGGATGTGTAGCATGGGACAACAGAACAGGATTTCTGCTTTGACAAAAAGTTCTTTGTTAGGTAGCTGCAGAGATCATGGGGGAAAAAAAATGACAGCTACATTTGAAAGCTGTTTCGACTTCTACTGTATCCTGCAGTTAAACCCATAAAAGCTCACTGGAAATAGCAACAGCTAATGAACTGTACTTCCTTTCAGCATCATGGGGATATATAGGTATGGAGGTCACAAATGGATTTAAAGGTCTTATTGAAATGCTGTTCTTTTGAAAATTCAGAGTCCCCATTTCTTCTAGTAGTTTGACTTTTGGAATATTACATTTTTTAACTAAGGAACTCCTTTTCAATCTTATTGCATGTTGCATATTGTAATAATGTAAACTGTCACCTGCTAAATTTCTGGCCTCAGACTACAAGATAGATATTTACAAATATTTCCAGTCATAACTAGCTTTCACTCCTCCAGCAATGAGAAAAGAAATTGTCCAGTGTCAAAGTCATATTCTGCCTTCCCCAAGGTTCTTGGCTGAGCATGTACCTAAGTTATGTGCATCCCTGAATCTGTTTCTAGTCTCCAGGCTATGCTATTGGATGGAAGTGCAAGTGTGTGTGCATTCCTCTGTCGCTGTTGGGGAAGGAATTGCTCCGTGAATCTATCAAGGTACCTGTAATCAATAGTGTTTGCTCTACGTCTAGTACCTAAGTTACTCTGTCAAAGTGTTCTTATAGCTGTTGAAATACAGCTCCAGATGGGAGTTGTACAGTACAGCTCCAGGTTGTTTGATGGGAACAGGACTCCTCACCTCCTACAGTGATCATGTTTAAATCACACCTTAGCAGCTCTGGTGTAAAGGTGCTCCTTAAAGGCTATGAGTGCAGCATGGTAAGACAGTGAGCTGTCTGGCACTAATCCTCACATTTGGAGCTGTACTGGACAGAATTAGAGAGTCACAGAATAATTTAGACTGGAAAAGACCTCTTGAGATCATCTGGTCCAACCTACCTGCTCAAAGCAGGGCCATGTAGAGCAGGTTGTCCATGGATGGAGACTCCACAACCTTTCTGGGCAACCTGTTGTGGTCCTCAACCACCTTCCGAGCAAAAATTTGTTTTGTTGTGGTCAGGTAGTATTTCATGTCTTAATTTGTGCCAGTTGCCTCTTGTCCTGCCAGCTGGTCTACAGAGAAGAATCTGCCCCCTCATCTTCATTCCCTCTCATCAGGTATTGATACACATAGATAAGATCCCCTGAATGTTCTGGTTCCAAAGTGAAGAGTTCTACTTCTGAGCCTCTCCACATATGAGAGATGTTCTAGTCCCTTCATCCACTATCTTTGGGGCCCTGCACTTGACACAGTTCAGTTAAATCCATGCCGCTCTTCTACTGAGGAGCCCAGAACTGGTCCAAGAACTCAGGGGCAGCCTCACCAGGGCTGAATAGAGGGAGAATCACCTCTTTTGACTTGTTGTTAGTGCTTTTCTTAATGTAGCCGAGGATGCTGTTGGCCTTTTTCACCCTGAGAGCATACTGTTCCACCTATGGGCAGCTTGGTCTGCCAGAACCCAAGTGTCTTCGTCAGCAAAGTTGCTTTCCAGCCACCCAGCTGCCAGAATGTACTGGTGCCTCAATTGTTCGTCTCCAGGATCAATACTGTGCATTAACCCTTGTTGAACTTAATGAGATTTGTCTCTGCCTATTTTTCCAACTTGTTTAGGTCCCTCTGAACAGCAGTGCACCTATATGTTTTATCAGGTACCCCTCCTAGCTTTGTGTCATGTGCAAACTTGCTGAGGGTGTACTCTGACACAGTATCCCAGGTCATCGGTGAAAAGGTTAAACTGTACTGGTCCCAATATTGAGCCTTGAGATATACAGGTACTGACTTGCCTTCAACTGGATTTCAAGCCACTGAAAGTAACTCTTTGGGCCCAGCAGCTCAGCCTGTTTTCCATCCATGTCAGCGTCCACTTTTCTAACCCGCACTTTGTCAACTTGTCTGTGATGGCAAAGATACAGTGATTTCACTGGAGTTAAGCTAAAGAACATCAGCTGCTCTCCCCATTTTATCTGCCTAGCTAGTGACCTTATTGTAAAAGCCATTGATGCCTTTTTCTCTGGTCCTAAAAATACAAGCCAGACACTGTTAGAGTGATAAAAGGGGTACTTTTATGTGAGTATCCTCAGGTGCACCAAATTCATCAGGTGGAAAATACCGAAGGAGCACACCCTGCATGACGTGCACAATTTTTATAGATTCTGCAAATCAGCATATCTGACAAGAACCCCCCAATTAGGAACCTGCCAGGTGAGGTAATCCCCCCAGTTCTAGTAATTTCTAGATTCTCTGCCCTTTAGGATGAAATCCAGGCCCTGTTTACAAAACTATGTCTTGGAGAGCTGGTTTCAACCTTGGTTTCTGAGGAGAACCAAGATAGCATAGGGATCCTGGAATTTGTTTTGTCTTTCTGCCTAAGAAAATGTTGACACTAAACTACAATATGAAGCTACAAAGCTACAAATATATATATAAGGGATATAGAGAATATAAAAGGATAAAGGAAAAGAAACCAAATGGCATCACCATCAGGTTGGACAAGTGTGTTTTCCCCTCATAAATACATACTGACTTGTTCAATAAACTTCTTGTCCTTCCTGTATTTGAAAACGTGATTCAGGAAGATTTTCTCCCAACAGCTTCCCAGAGACTGAGGTGGAGCTGTGTGTCCTGAAGTTTCGCACATTTCCAACTCACCCTTCTTGAAGATAGAAGTGATCTTTACTTTCTTCCTGTTTCTAGGAACATCCCTCAATCACCATGACCTTTCAAAGGTAATCAAGAGTGGCCTTGCAGTAGCAGTTCCCTTGGACCTTTAGGGCTCATCCCTTCAGACCTCTTGGATTTATGCAGGTCAAATATACTTAACCTTCCCCTAAGGCAGTTTTCCACTGAGGGTAATTATTCTTTTTCCCATGCTTTCCCTCTGGTCTTAGAGACCTTGCATTTCTAAAGGTCAATCTTATTAGTAAAGACTGAGACTAGGAAGGCATCGACTTTTCTGTGTCATTTGCCACCAGTTCCCATGCTCCATTCATCATCAGACCCATATTTTCCTTTGTTTTTCTTTTGCTGTTTGTATACTTGTAAAATCCTTTATTTTTGCTGTTCACATACCTTCCGAGATTCAGCTCCTGTTAGGAGCAACATGCTCATTGCACATCCATGCAAGCCTCCTGGAAGATTTTCCTGATTGATTTCATGCTTGTCTAGACAGACCTTTCTTGAGCTCTGGGAGGTGATCCTTGCATATCTGCCAGCCCTACTGGAATCTTCTTCTTCATGGGATTTTAAACAATGGCATTCTTCCAAGCAGACCCCTGAAGAGACAGAAATGGGTTTTTGTGTAATCCAAGGCTGTGATCTTGATTTTTGCCTTCCTATCCCATTTTAGAATCTGCCCTCCACCACTTTATAGTCACTGAAGCCAAGGCAGCCTCAAACTTTCATGTTTCCCAACAGTTCTTCCATCTTCTTTAAGTATCAGACCTGGCTGAGCACCTTTCCGTCTTGTCTCCTCCACTATGTGTTCCAAGAGTGGAACAATATGCACTGAAGAAGTATCCTAGATTACTCGAGTCCTGCTGAACTGTCCTTCCAGTGGATCATAAGGGGAGTTAAGGATCCCCTTGAGGACCAGAGGCTGTGAATTTTAAACTTCCACTTGTTTGCTGAAGGCATTACCTACTTTTTCCTGAGCAGACAAGCTACAGCACGTTTCCACCACAACAGTGCCCATGTTGGTCTGCCCACTAACCTTGTTGCAGGAGCTCTTCACTGACTCCTGTCATGTCCCAAGGCAGAGCTGTTTGCATTTCAAATGGTCTCATGCAGCAGGTCACTCCCCACATCACCATGCCTGCCTCTCCTTGCTTAAAACCCAGCATTCCTTCATTGCAGTCCTCTAACCATTCCATCAATGTTTATAATGTGACCACTTTGAGAAAGTGTTACAATTTCTGATGTACATGTAACTACATTTTAAATGGTGTTTTGTGGTATAACCCTAGATAAAACTAGCCTAAATCTGACCCTGCCAAAATGATCTTTGCTGTATCTGGTGGATGACAAGCTCCTTCTTCCAAAACCCCTTGAGGCAGTGTAGCTGACAGCTGCTGGGACACACAGGCAGGTGACTCTGGGGGGGAACAACAGAAGGCAGGGCAAGCAAAATCCATTTCTGTAGAACCTCTCAGACTGTAGCTACTTATACACACTTGTTCAGAAAATACATTTGGATGATATGTCTTGTAGGCAAAAAGATAGGATGGAAATACAGATTATGAATCAAATAACAGATAAATTTTAAATTAATTAAAACTGAAAATTGCCTTCACTGTAGTATGGCTGACTACAAAAACAAGAGTACTGAAGATCAGGCTTACTAGTTTCAGATTATTTGTGCTTTTCTTTTTTTTTTCATAATATTTTCTTCTTGAATAAAACAATATCTTTCTCTTGTTTATATTTTCTCTCTTCTTGGCTGCTATATGTTCCCACCATTCTCCTCTATAATGTATCTATTTATCTGGTCAAGATTTATTCACCCAGATAGAAATTTAGAACTGTTATCTTCCACAGCTCTAATTCTGTTACCTGTTAATTCTGTTAATTCTGTCTGACTAAAGTTTTGACTAACAATCTATTTGTCAGAATATGATCCCGAAAAGGCAAGTAGTTCTTCCTGGGGGAACTTCCAGTATTCTTTGCAGAGCAAAATGTACACTGCTTTCTTTTTTAAACTTCCTATTGTTAATTCCTGTTGACTGAGATAGACAAAGAAGTGAGTGTGAGGCCTCTCAACTGCAGACCCCAGGCACTAATTCAACCAACCAGCCTCTGCATATTTTAGCAGATGGTTCTTTCTTAGTACTGCATCTCTAATGGCCCATTTCCCTTATTGGCCAGGGACAAGCTGTAAAATTACCTAATGGTACTTAAAGATACCTATTAAACATATCATCTGCATACCACATTTGAACCCCACACAGTACTTTTTTTCTAACATGATTATTCCAAGAGAGATAGCCACAAAGCTTCTAATTTATATTTCACTTGTTTTTTAATGTCATCCGCATTTTGAATTGGGTTTTTCTTTTTTTTTTTCTTCTTTTTTTAAGCAGGAGCACTAAACTCTCTTAATGCTTACTTTTTACTTCAGCGGTCTCAAAGGAAAAGGAAAAGCTTGGAGTGGCTTTTAAATTATCAGAAATTATTAATTATTTGAGCATGTCACTATGTGAATGACAGAAACAAGATGTTCTTTGGATAAGCCTTACACTGGATGCTGGGAATGCATAAGAGGCAGCACATGATTCAGGGCAATGCACAATCTCCAGAAAATTTTACTCTGATGAAATCAGAGTGCCTCACTTTTTCAGCTGAATTTGATGACACAGCAAATCGACTTAATTTTGGCTAGTTAGGTCTTAAAATAATGCTTTTATTTGTTCTCTTTGAAAACTTTTAATCCAGTTGTGCATTTGATGTTTATTGGGTTTTTTTTGTTGTTGTTGTTCAAAATTTTACTTAGCCCATGAACTTTGCAAAAGTTGTTGGTGTAGGTCAAGTTATTGCAACTTGTGAAATTGTTTCTGTAATTGTCCTCTGCTAATGACATTAATATATTATTATTCTGCTTAGGTTTCTTCTTTTAAAGAGGTAGGATACTCTTGCTTATTGATTTTTCAGACTCATTTTCAATGAAATTAGTGGCAAAGCTTTCTTTGATTTCCAGGTATCAGATGGACCCCATGGCATCTGAAGAGTCAGATCTTATCTATTAATGACATACTGGAATAATCTGTTTAAATTATAGTAGCTTCTTTTGCACTGACAATAGTTGGTTTTGAGTGCCTTGTAAATCCAAGCATCTTTGGCCTATACTATAAAGTAAACATAAGTCTTATGGGGCATATGCAATCAAAATATTCAAATTCTCTTTATATAACTTTTGTTCCCAGTTTGGAATTATGCTGGATCCAAAACCTGTCAGTCAATGATAGCTTTTCTGCAGCCTTCCCTGTATGCCTGTGTGTGGATTCGTGTGTGTGTGTGCCTGCTGATATAACCTGAAATTGGTTGGAAAGTGCTGTCACCTGTGAGTGTAAAGTCCTGTGTACTCTGGTTCCTTTTCCAGAATGTTTTGAAATGGCTTTCCGCTTATGAGGTGAACAGTTACTTCAGGTGAATATTTACTGCAAAATGCAGAAGCACTTCCATGAGCAGGACTTGACCAAGTGGGCTACATGTCTGTGTCTTTTGCTTCCTTTTGCCATTGCAAATACTCTCTTCCTTTAAGTACAGTGTCTTCAAGATAGCATGAAGAGTGCTGCCCCGATGCATCAGTTTTCCATTGATAAGCAAAACAAAAAACAATAGAAAAATATTTGAGTGTCCTTACTGCTGGAAATACTGCCAAAAAGTGAGTGATGTATAAAAGACAGATAACTTTACCTTCCCTGGCTTTGGTCTGAAATGAAAACGGTCACCATGGCCTTTGGAACTGAACCTGATGCAACCACTGCACACTGGGCATGTGCTCGAGTGCTCCTCAGTGGAAAGCTGATTATCCTGTTGTGTGTTTGGACATCCATCAGTATTTTCATGAGCAGGAGGGACCTGACCTTTTCCAGTAAGGCAGTTCTGAGGAAACAAAGGAAGCAAAACTTTGGGTATCTGGGGAAGTCCTCAGTTGAGCCAGAGCATGGATTGGCAGTAACTGAAGACAGAATAGCTCAGGTTGCAGTTACAGTCTTCTGAAGGGTGGCTCTGACTTAACGTTCTGATATTTGGGAGTGGTTAAGTGTGCTGGGAGGGGGCTATGTGGCTCTTTTTTTCTTCAGTTGATGGGTTCATTCAGTTTTAAGATCCTTTAACAATAGTTGTAAAAACAGAGTAGTGAAAAGCGTCTGTTGTGCTACCCCCAGATGCAGTGTTTAAAAGGAAAAATAGTTAAACATGTAAAAACAGATTTAAAATCCCCAAATGGTTCTTGCTTGTCAGCCTGCAAAATTTTCTTGTAGGACTTTGGACTTTATTCTAGGCTGTGCTGTTGAAAATCAGGATCAACTCAAGCAGTCAGGGACCAGGATTCTGTTTTGGTGGGTTTTTTCTTCTTAGTTTTCTGTATCACATCTTCTGATCTTCCACTGAACTCCTTTTGCATGCTGCGATATAATTGTCTTTTCCTATCTCATATAATAGATGCATTTTAATGGAGGGAAAATAACTTATTTAAAACTTATGAATCCCCTCTTGGTATGCACTGACAATATTCTCATACACATACAAGCTTCCTAAGTCATGACAAAGGGTCAGAAAATGCCTTCCAATAGAGGATATAAGGGCTGCGACGTGAGGAGTTAGAACTGCCTATTTCTTCTAAAGACCCAGTGAAAATTAATTTAGCACAGTAATCATCTTGAGAACAAAAGTTTCTTTTGTGATATTAACCTGTCAACTGCAGCTGCTTGTTAATGTCATGCTGAATTTTGTCAGATGTGGGCCCTGTGTTTTTCAGTTAACTGCTGGAATATCTGTGTGCTGAGGACAGGAGGTCTGAGTGCATCACTAAGACTGTACTGCTTGCTACTTCTGATAATGTTGCATCAAGCTGCCTCTTGCAGCCCTCTGGAGAGGGGCCCTGTTGGGGTCCATGCTTTGGGAGAAGTGCTGGAATGCCCGGCTTTCCAGGGTCTCAGGAGGCAGAAACAGTCTGTGGTCGGCTCCTTGGTCCTGGGCAGGATCTGCACTCTCGGACACACAACAAACTGACTGACTTCTCTACTAGCAGTGAATTAAAGAGTCAGGAAAGTTCCTTCTGCTGGCAGAATTCCACGTGGGAGCTTTTATTTCCAAGCCCGCGCGTGAAGGGAACACAGGCAGAAAGACAGGGATGGGGTAAAAACCAGGGGGTTTTATATGGGGGCGGGGATTAAGGGGACTGGGGCCCGGGGACCAATGGGAAGAGGGGAAGGGGTTTCCTTCGGTGTGAAGGCAGGGGCAAGCCAGGAATGGAGAACTCAGAATATATTGACATAATAGATGAAGCATGCTGGGGGAAGTAGTTTCTCCCCATGGCTTGGCATATGTCACGGGGCCCTTAGAACAGCATGTGTCTTCCCATGTCCCTGTGAAATTTATGGGCAACCAGAATGTTTGTTTCCTGAAGACATCAGGAGATAAGGAAAATAAAAGCTGTGCTGACTAGTGGTACACTCAGCATGGAAAGCCAAAACCACATCATTGCCCAGAAATTGTCAGTCCATGGTAAGTATTGTACGATCAAGGCTATTAACAAGTAGGGAGGAATCTTTTTCCATTGATAACTTGGCCAGGCTCCAGTGTTGTACAAATGTACATACTTTTCCCTTATGTTCATTCAATGGGTTAATAAACTCTCTTTTCCCTTCCTAAGCTGTTACTCTGACAAATGGCTGCTACATTTTCTGTCCCAGAAGAGGCTACAGTTTGTTCACTTGCACTATAGTTTCTACTCTCTGAAGTATTCTAATGGTTTTCCAACTAATTTAGAATATACATATATATATATATATATATGTAAATACTGTACAGACTTGCTCAAACACAGTGATCCAACAAACCTAATTTTGTTACTATGGTGAAAATGGATCTTCCAGGGTAGATGAGTTATACTGACACATAATCATGACTCTGCAGCTTTTTATGGCAGCGTTCTCTTTGCAATGCCACAGAGCAGAACACTCTTGCTGTCTTCTGTTAGAAGTAAAGGTAGTGTCCTAGTTTGAGGACAGGTGTCTGCTAAGGAAGGCAGGAGCCTCCCTGGGAATAGGAAATGTAATCCCCTTCCCTCCGAATTAGTATAATTTTTGAAATTAAAGGGGCTTTCAGGCAAGGTTGTGGGAAAAGGAATAACAGTTCTTTACTACTATATATATATATATGTATATATATATATATCAA
>VZTJ01000251.1:119992-161035 GCA_013397795.1 Orthonyx spaldingii
TTGGGCAGGACGGGTGCGATGGCTCCTCCTCGGCTGCAGGGGGCGCTGTAGCGCAGGTCTCGGCTGTCTCTCCCTGGCAGTGATGGCAGGCACGGCCCCAGCAGGGATGGAGCCTGGACTTCTTGTAGGCAAAAACCCCGAAGCTGCAGCAGGGGTCCGGCAGGGCTGGGCAGGGCAGGGCAGCCCGACTCCCAGGCCACGGCTAGCAGGGGCTGGCTCCGGGAGAGGCAGGCAGGCAGCAGGAGCCAGGAAAACTCCACAGTGGTGACAAGCAATGGCAGCTTCCCTCTCTTCTGAATGCCGAGAGGCAAAGAGCCCGAGCTACTGCTCCCCTTCCTTTTTCCCAGCCCCAGCTGTCCCGAGATCTCTGCCTCCTTCAAGAGGGAAATGTCCAAATAAGGGAATAGCTGCTTACAAGTTTTTTTCCTCGACTGGTCTTTCTATTGTTTCCTAAGCACCCAGTCGTTATGGTGTCTTAGCAACGTATGGGCAAAAAATTCCCTAAGATAAGAGAAACAAAAAGAAGGATTCCAAACCCCAACAGGTAGTTTTACTCCAGACAATAATCAGCCTGATAAACCCATTAGAATAGCTCTGTAACTCTTCAAGGCAGAGTTTCTCTTCCATTCCTCTGAAGCAGCAGCAGCAGAACTAATTAGTAAAGGGGAGGAGGTAAGATTGCAGTCAAGTAACAGCCATTGCAAATTTGCTGAAAGTCCAAGGGATCTGTCTTATGCAGTGCAGAAATTTAGGTCTGTGTCCTCTGATTTTAGGAAGAGTTTTAGTCAGATGCTTTGCATACTGTTTCACAGTATTAGTATTATAAGACTTGTCGTATGGTGAAATTGACAATTAAATGGCAAATTTTAATGCCACCCATTTCTTGAAGTAGAGCAGCAGAGAGAGCTATTATGGATGTTCAAATATTGCAACACTTCCAACAATTTTCTGATTTGTAACCTGTTACCTTTAGAGTTCTCTCCAGGACAGCACATGAATGCTTTTGTTGAAGAACTGACAGTGCCTGTTGATTTATGTTACTCAAGAGTAACACTGCTAGGGGTAGTTCCATTTAAAAAGAAAAAAAGTACACCACTTTGCTTAGAAAGCCATACAAACTCAAGAGTGTTTTACTTTCTTCTGCTCCCTCTGATTTAAGAGCAGAAGGGAGGGCAGTTATCATGACAATGTAGGTTCATGGTAGTCTAGATTATTTGTAATATTTTGCAGCTATCTGCTTATTTATGTGAGAAACAAAAGTCCAGTAAAACTAACATTGTTTCCATTGGCCTTTAAGACAGACACTTCCATGACTAACACACTACAATAACATTACACATTGGCTTAGATCAGGATAGGTGGTCTTGCAGTAAAAAGCATCTTTTGCAAATTTTTGTGCTTTGGGCACATGGGAGGAGGAAGAGCGGAAGGGTTTGGTTCAGCTAACTTCTCAAATTTTTTCGATTCTGGTAACATTGTTTTCTTTCTACTTATTATAAAAGTGGAAACAATTCTTACTTTACCAGGTTGTTACATTTTTAAGCTGTGTTTGCAATAGAATAATGTCAATGCTTTTGACAAGGGAGAACACAATCACTTTTTTCCCCACATGTATTTTTAAAGTAGAATGAATTATGATTGTGGTCTGTGAAAGGATTTTCAAATGTGCATCAAATTTTCTGTGCACAATTGCTGAAGGACTTAACAACTGCCCTTGAATAAAGCAATACTTCAAACCACACAAATACAGGAGGTAAAATGGGCCATGCATCTGGAACACTGAAGATTTAACTAGGCAGTCATTTTCCTTGCATGTTACAGACAGGAATGTGAGCCAATTGAGAACTTCAGGTAATGTGGCAGACAAAGGGCCAGGTTCTCCCTCTGGTTCCTTAGCATTGTCTTTCTGTGACTTTATGCATTCTGATTCTTGCCTAGAGAAAATCAAGTAACAAAGACCAGCTGTATAATGACTTTTTTCTGTTTCCTCTCTAACCTGTGCAATCAACCTACTTCAGGAAGGTTGTGATGCGTATTGAAGTAAGAAGATTCAAGATTGTCATATGTCAAATGAGATAACCTTTTTGCCTGTAGCATTCATCTCAGACCTTTAGTTACCCTCCTTTATCCCCACTTAATTTAATTTCTTTAACTTTTAATCTCTCTTTCTTATTTTTTTTTTTGTCATACAAAGAACAGATTTTTTATCAGCAGGATTTAAATAAGGATCTTCATCATGACAGTAAAACATCTGTGTTTTAAACCAGCAGACCATTAGCTTACTGGTAATCACTGCACAAGATGCTCAGCATATATTTCCATGTAATTGTGACCTGCTTTTTTTTGAGCAGATAGCAGTTGTAATTGTGCCTTTGGGGACTGAATGTCATCAGAGGCAGGCCATGACACTCTCTGCAGTTATGCATGTGGAGTATGCAGAGAAATAAGACAAGAGACCAATATCATGATTCACTTTGCTAGCACTGTGCTGTATGTCTGATGATGATAGATTAGATTTGGATCCTCACTCCAGCACAGGAGAAGATCACCTGATAGCAAATTAAGAACATGTAAGGAAGGAAGTTGGTAGCCATAGAGAGCCATGGGTATATGGCTGATTCCAAAAGGAAAGGGAAAATCCTTCTATTTTCTGATTACTTAAGAGCTTCATAAATGTATCAGGCAAGTTGAGTTTTGGAAGTTGTAGAGAGCCCTGCTTACGTGAGGCGTAGCCTTTCCAGCAAGTCAACAGAAGCAAAAAGATCAAAGTAGTATGGGGAGATTGGAGCGCAGGGGAAGCAACGTGGTTGTTCTACTCTGCTGCTGTGGTGCAAAACAGATGTGGTGCTTTAAAGGCTTTAGATGTCCATGGGCAAGGCCAACAAGGAGAACTGCAGCAGCAGCACTTTAACGAAAAAAGAAACATCAAGTTGCAGTGGGTGGCTCTCTGTTAAGGGGCACTGAGTCACCTAACTGCTGGCCTGATAGACAGTCACAAGGGGCATCCTGCTCTCTGGGACCTGTCATCCATGGTGTTGCTGAGAGGGTACTCTGACTTGTCATGGACCTCTACCCCCTCACTTTTTCATATGGGTACAAATGATGCCAAAAGCCAAAAAATAGGTGGGATCAAGGAAGACTATAAAGCTCCTGCAAGGCAGGTGAAAATCATCCCAAATCATCCCCATGCCCAAGTTATCGCCTCATCTGTCCTCCCTATTAGAGAAATTGGGACAGCCAGAGGCAGACACATTGTGCAAATCAGTACAAATCAGATTCATGTCTGGTGCCATCAAGAAGGTTTTGGCTTTTATGACAGTGGGTGTGTTTTTATGACTGTAGCCTGTTATGAGGGGATGGGATCCCCTGGCTAAAAAAGGACAGGAGAGTCTTTGGCAACAGACTGGGCAGTTTGGTGAGATGGGCTTTAAATTGAAGGACTCGAGGAGTGAGGTCCAAATGTCAAGGACTGCAAGGACTGTGCCATTGCTTCCTCCTGGGGAGCAGGTCACAGCAGCCAGTGCAGAGACAGATGTACCTAGGCTGCTCCTGAAGTTGGGGATCAAAGGGTGAAATATATTGTGGGTGCTTATGGTTACAGTGAATCCTCTTACACCCTTTCTGGGGAACCTGGTTGCTTGATTATATTATTTTATAGATGTTATAGATATATATATATATATTAGTGCCTGCATACAAATGGATGCAACATGGGGAATAAATAAGAGGAACTGGAAATGTATGTGTGTTGGCAGGGCCATGATCTCATTGTAATTGCTGAGATGTGATGAGATTGCATACATGACTGGAGTACTGCCATGGATGGGTATGATGGGTGTCTGCTCTTTAGTAAGGACAGGTCAGAGAGGTGAGGTGGTAGAGCTGCTCTTTATGCAAGAGAGCAACTGGAACGTATCAAGCTCTACCCAGCAGACAGTTTATGGGTAAGAATTAAGGGACAGGCACAATTTGGCTGGCACTGTTGTGGGTGTTCACCATAGGCCATGTGATCAGAAGTTGATGGGCTTTCCGTAAGCCCTTAGAAATAACATTGTGGTCACAGGCTCTGGTTCTCCTCGGTGACTTCAACTGCGCTAGTATTTGCTGGAGGGACAACACAGCCCAGCACACACAGTCCAGGAAAGTCCTGCAGTTTATGAAGATAACTTTTTGATGCGAGTGGTGGAGGAGCCACCAAGGAAAGGTGTGTTGCTGGACTTTGTACTAACAAAGAGGTGATGGTTGAAAATGTAAAGGTTGGGGGCAGCCAACACTAACGATTCTGTGATCCGTCACCAGGATATATGGGTGCAGGTTTTCTGCAGGAGGACGTTGTCCCTTAGTGCAGTAGTGGCACGTACAGCCCACACTCCTGAGAGCTATGGGTACAGTCATATTCACTGTGCTTGTTACTGGTTATACCATGCCTATCTAAGTCCCATTGTATTATTTCCCAATTGCATACATAATTCTGAGTTAAAGGAGCTTCTGCCGTGTGACTGAAACATTTGAAAGGTGCTTGCACATTCTTGGAACATATTGGGGAACTCTAGGCTTTTGAACACCAGCTTAACCAAAAGGATCCTTTTGTTATTTTCCTCCATTATGGCAGCACTGGGGCTCAGTCTGCATATGAGTCAAGGCTGCCATTTCATTCATTCAGAAATACTTCTTTCAGAAAGGATCAGCTAGCTCAAGAATGTCAGTAACATCTTTGATTGTCTTTTAATAACCATAATTGAGCAGTCTAGTTTGGCAGGTTTACACTCTGTCTCTTTACAGTATCACGTTGCAGACAGTAGTACAGTCAGACTTTACACTGGGTTGTAAGGGGGAAAGGGATGAGACCAGGCTCACTAGAGATGAGCCTGGGGGTGACATGCCAGACTTGGTGCAATGGACAGCCCAGCTGAAGTGCATCTACACCAATGCATGCGGATAACAAACAGGAGCAGCTGGAAACCATTGTGCAGCAGGAAAGTTATGATGTATTTGCCATCACAGAAACATGGTGGGATGACTCTCATGGCTGGAGTGCTGCAACAGATGTCTATAAGCTCTTCAGAAGAGACAACAACGCAGCAGACTTGAAGGGGAGTGTTTTGGTTGTATTGAAAGTGATGATGATGAAGATGACACGGTTGAGTGCCTGTGGGTGAAGACCAGGGGAAAGATCAGCAGGGCAGGTGATGGCAGTCTGTTAAACCACCAAACCAGGATGATCAGGCTGATGAGGCATTTTACAAGCACTGGCAGAAGTCTCATAGTCTCCAGCCTTAATACTTCTGGGCAACTTCAACTTGCCAAGTGTCTGCTGGAAATACAACACAACAGAGAGAAAGCAGTCTAGGAGGTTCCTGAAGTGTATGAAAGACAACTTCTTTACACAACTGGTAAATGAACCAACTACAGGAGGTGTCCTGCTGGAGCAGTTGACTGTGAACAGAGAAGGGCTAGTGGGTGATGGGGTGGTCAGTGGCTGTCTTGGGCATAGTGACCATGAAATGTTAGTTTTCAATACTGGGTGAAGTAAGGAGGGGCACCAGCAAAACTTCCACCTTGGTCTTCCAGCAGGCACTTTGGCTTGTCTAGGAGATTGATTGACAAGAGTCTCTTGGGACTCGGTCCTGAAGAACAGAGCAGTCCAGCAAGGCTGGATGTGCTTTAGAAGTGTTAAATATTCAGAAGCAATCTGTCCCCACTTGCAAAAAGACAAGTCAGGAATAAGACTGACCTGGTTAAACAGAGAGCTTTGGCTGGAATTTAGAGAAAAAGAGAATCTACTGTGTCTGGAAGAAGGATCAGGTAACTTTGGAGGACTATCAGGATGCAGTGAGACCATGGAGGGAGAAGATTAGAATGGCCAAAGCCCAGCTAGGACTTGATTTGGCCTTCAGTTAAGGACAATGAAAAAGCTTTCTATAAACACATTGGCAGCAAAAGGCGGGCCAAGGTGAGTTTCCATTAGTTGTTGAATGCTGAGAGTAGTGTAGTGACAAAAGATGAGGAAAAGGCTGATGTACCTAATGCCTTTTTTGGCTCAGTCTTTAATATCAAGATCAGTTGTCCTCAGGATATGCAGTCCCCAGAGCTGGAAGTTAGGAACAGGGAGCTGAGTGAAGCCCACATAATCCAGGAGGAGGTGGTTAGTGGCCTGCTATGTCAGTTATAGAGAAGTCTATGGGGCCTGATGGGATCCATCCCACAGTAATGAGGGAACTGGCAGAAGAACTTGCCAAACTACTCTCAATCATCCACCAGTAGTCCTGGTTAACTGGAGAAGTTCCATCTGACTGGAGGTGGGGGTTGGTCTCTACTGCTGTGCCTGCAGTGAGAGGACAAGAAGTAGTCTTAAGCTGAGACAGGGGAGCTTCAGATTAGTAATTAGAAAAAAATGTTTGCTGTCAGGTTGTCAGGCATTGGAATAGGTTGCCTGGGGACGATAGTGGAGTTGCCATCCCTGGAAGTGTTCAAGAGGAATCTGGGTCTGATGCTGGTGATGTGGTTTAGTGTTTTAGGGACTACAGTCATAGTTGTGGGTGGACAGTTGGACTGGATGATCTTGTCGCTCTCTTCCGACTTTGATGATTATGTGATTCTAAGGCAAAGACTGCTGTGGCTGAGATGAAGGACAGAGAACAGGCTTCTTAACAAATCAAATGATCTAAATCTGAGTTAGTCCATTTCCAAGAGCCACTTGTAATTATTCTGTTCTGTGGCTGATTTATTTATAACTATAGAATTGCAATGGGAACAAAACATTGGGCCAAATTCTGACCTTAGAATATAAATCTAGAATCATTTTGCTCTGATTTTTTCAATTTGATGGCATTACCTCGAGTTCACTCTATTGTAATTGAGGTCAGAATCTGTTCTCTTTTCTAATTTTGAGCACAAAGAACAGCAGAGTGTACGTTCAAAATAGAGCTGCAGCCACCTCAGTATGCTCGTTTGTACCTTGAGGCTGACCAGATTTCAAGCCTCTTCTGTGTGCCAGGGACAGGCAAGACTGACAAGCTCTCCAAGGCTGAGGAGGCTAGGTAGCTCACTACACAGTTATCGGTTGCTTTCAGTGATACCAGGAGATGCTTTTTAACTCTTTAGGACACTGTGTCAGTTTGTAAATCAGTTCTGCCAGAATGGGAGAGAAATTAGAGATCCATTACCAATTCTGCTGTGCCAAAAAGGTATATTTGTGATAGCAGCAATATTTCACTGTTTATTTAAGAGTAAATGAATCAGATAAAACTCCGCAAAATTAGACAAATTCTGCAACAGCAAATGAAGCTACACAATTTGTCTGAAATCTTGATTTATGTGAGGAGCAGGGGAAAACACTGCAAGTTTCTTTTGAATCCTAGGCTGTTCTAAACCAGTTATTTTTTTAATGTGTTGTTTATATGTTCTCAAATTGGCTGTGTAATGCATCTAAAAAGCTGTCAGATGAAAGTCCTCTCTCACAGCAGAAACGGTGCTCTGTGGGTATTGCACTTACGGCATATAACTGTGAAGTGGGAACCTGGCCTGAAGAGAAGTTAAAGGATTTGTCAGCTTGGTTTATTCAGTTATACAGAAAGGGGAACATCTTCATTACAGTAACATTCTTCAGTAACAATCATATGTCAGCTCTTGGAAGATGAAACTAATTATTCTCCATTCTGGCTTAGAAAATACAGTGCTTTCAAGAATTCATCTCTCAGTTCAGCAAACCACCTTGCAGTGAAAAGTGCCAGTTATTCCCCTTCCCCGTATCTAAGACTTAATGGGTTTTTTGGTATGTTTTTTAATTTCTGGTTTGGGTAGATTTTGCAGAAATGTAAAGCAGATTGCTGCTGTAATCATTCCTGAATTTAGCCAAGCTCTGATGGCTGAATGTGATCCCATTGGTTAATAAGCAACTACTTGGGGTTTCTATTATATTTTTGATAGATTGTGTTTATTTTGCCCTTGGAAATAACAACAACTGTTATAATCCAGGTGCTTGGCTAATTATGTGGAGTTATGATTTAAATATTGCCAAGACATCTGTCCATATTGTCATTCCTGTAATTTAACCTCATGTTCATGTCTTGAACATTCAAGCTTTCTCCTCCGTGACCTTCTATAATAACTTTAGCATTTAAATGAATGGATGTGACAACAAAAAGCAAACATTTCTTAAGAAGATAAAGTAGCTGTGCTTTGATAGAGGCAGTTATTTTTCTGATCCCTAGTTTGTACATCAGGAATAAGAAGGGCCCTGCATCTCTAAAGCTGCTTAAAATTATTTCAAAAGGATTTGACTCTTGTGAACCCAGTACAGGCCAAAAAAACCCAAGACATTTCCCAACATTATCTGCACCTCAGCAATGGCAAATGTAGAAGCAGCTCAGGGAAGCTTCTGCAGGCTGATGCGCTTTCCTGCTCATGTGCTGGTGGGCACACCAATGTTCATATCCACAGTGGACATATTCTAGTACTTCCTTGGCTAGAGACTCCAAAATAAGGTGCATGTTTATGTTGATCAGATGCAGACTGGTTACAGCCACAGTTAATAATTTACGTCATCTGTAATCAAAAATCTGGTTTTGGTGTGGAAATTCTCACTGTATAACCTCACATCACCCTCAGGGAAACTGGACAATGTGTCCATTAATTCACTGCTCTTATGAGTGCTGAGCAATATGTAATGGGAGACTAAAATCTGAAAACTAGAAAGCTTACAACAGTGTTAATTTAGTATCTCCACCTTCTTTCTGCCAATTAATGTTTTTCTTGTTCAGAGCACACATTGGACTTTTAGAGAGTATGGAACTGGGTGGCTGAGAGAGTTTTTTTATTTTTTAAAAAGCAATAGCTGCATTTATGTGGTTCAAATCCAACTAAAACATGAATTAGATAACTAAAAAATCAGGAGACTGTGTAACAAAGCAAAGTAGCAGTATAGTTCCGAGCATGGCACTGAACTTTTTATGTCTGAGAGACAATCATAGAAGGAGATGAAACTCTTAAGATTTTAGGGACAGCTTAGTGGCACATAATTCCATGCAAGATCAGTCTTTAATGAATAACAGCTCTGAAGAAATTATTGGTGCCCCATTATTGATGCCTGACAGTTTATTAGCAAATGGTGTTTTTGCAGCTGCTCTCCGGCTACAAAGTAGTGTAACTTTAAAAGTGTTTCGAAAGAGCCATTCCTGTGTCTCTTCAAGAGGTTTTCTATTAAAGGAGCAATCAGATTGGTACATGTAAGTGGGAGGAGGTTGAAAGCAAAGAGATCCTTCTGTCAGTTATTTCATATTCATTATTAAATTGATGCTGTGAAACGCCACTGTTGAGTACCATGAGCAGGAAGAGTGTCTGTTACTTCTGAGAAGAGCTCTGTATGTGTCACGTTGGGGAACAGTCATTGCGTGATGTAAATCCATTGATGTTAATGGATCAGTGTGCACTGCATTGCAGATCACCTTTCTGAATGCTGCAATACTGGATGTATTCATCAAACTACACAGGGGAAAAAAAGAACTTGTTCCTGGCAGTTGTGAGCCACTAAAGTTGTTTAAGTATTTGTCTATCTTTGGTGCTAGTTGTCAAATAAACGTATGCATAAAATGATCTTCTGGATTGGAAAGGAGGCCTAGGAAGTCATAACCTGGTTTGCAGTTACAATCTCACACTTTTCTGTAAAGCTTTTGTCTTGGGAGGATGACAGGATGGTTATGACAGCCTTGCCTTCTCTATTCACAGGTGTTCCCTTTCCAAGGAACTTCCTCCAGATCTGCAAGAAGATACTCTGTCGGCTTTTTCGGGTGTTCGTTCATGTCTACATCCATCACTTTGACCGTATCATCCTTATGGGGGCTGAGGCCCACGTCAACACCTGCTACAAGCATTTTTATTATTTTGTGACAGAGCTCAACCTCATAGACCGCAAAGAACTAGAGCCTTTGGTAAGTGTGAGGTCTGGGGAAAAGCTCTAGAAGATTTTCCTCCTCCCTTCACCAAGTCTTTCTCATCCTTGTTGCAGTGACTTTCCTTTAGGAACAAGGTCTGTCATTCAACATAGATGATTTAAAGGGATGAACTCTGCCTCTCTGCATAGATCCATTCCTTCTACTGCAGTATTTGTGAAATGCTCAGTAGGCTCTGTAGAAAGAGAAAAGTGCAATGTATTTTGTATGGAAAAATACAAGGTAGAAAATCCTGGCATTTGAAAATAGAACTTCATTTGTCTTCTGCTTCTTTCTGTAGTATATATTTAGTATATAATTGTATTCTGTCTGTGTTCATTGGTCAGTAACAGCATGGCAGTAACTCATAGCAGTCACTTAAATGCATGTGAAGTGAACAGTTATCTATCTAAAGGTAAATTGTGAGGCTTTTTAAGTGTTTAAGTAGGTGTTTGTGAAGGTATTGAGTGTGTTAGATCCAGAGCACACTCTGAATCTAAGTGAGATAGATGGGGTGAGACAGAGGTTCAGATAATTAGCAGGGTAACAAAACCAGGCATTTCCTTGTGGACTGAAATAGATTAAAATTAAATTCATTGTTTCCAGAAGCAAGGGCCCAGAAATGGAAATGTTTTTGCTGTTGTTTGTAAATGCAAATTTAAAAAGTATAAGCAGAGAAGGAAAAGTAAGGGACAATTCAGAAAGCAGTTCAAATCCTCACTCTGTGTGTTTAGCCAGCTTTAAAAGAGCGCAGGCAGACATTTCTCCATAGGTGAGAGTTTGGAATATGCTGTATAATACAGCCTATTAGAAAGTGCTGGAATCACTGGGATTTTTTAATTTTTTTACACAGAATCACAGGACAGCTGAGATGTTAGCTGGCACCTGTGGATATCATGTAGTCCAAATCCCTGTATCACCTAGAGAGGCTACCCAGGACCACATCATGTTTTCGTTGTTTCATATAAAGGCACAGTGCAAGGCCGTGCATAGCACAGTTGATATGAAACAATTCTGAGAGCGTGGCAAAGTGACCTTTACCTGCATTTCTGCAGGAACTGGAGCTGTTGCAGGTGTGGTTCTTGTATATACTTACACCAATTGGAGGGGAGTCTGTGAAGTGAGACAAAATGTGTCATCTTGTTCTAAATAGTTTGCAAGGCCCACTGAAAGCCACTTCATTTGGCATGTTTTGTAAGCCGAAATGCATCTATGGTTTTTTCTGCATAGGAGAATTTAATATGGTGTATAAATACGTCGTAAGGGATAGAAGGCAGCTCTGCAAAAGCAAATTTTTCTGCCAGGCTAGTGATGCTAGGTTAGCTTGTGTCTATTAAATGCTGAAGTTGAATCGTAAGCAAGATACAAATCAGAATGTCTCAGAGATAGGAATAGAGGTGACCTTAAGTGTGTCACAAGAGCTTTAGAATACAGAGGGCACAAAAAACATGTGATGCTGCAGTTAGTGGGTATCAATACCCCTGCACAAAGCTGACACATGAAGGTTTGGGGCCAGAGTGGTGCAGGAGGCTACTCAAGTCCAGCAGCAGAGCAAGATAGAAATGTGCTCCAACTGGTGTGTGCTTTCCTTTTGTATTCCTCCCTTCACAAAATTATTCTTTGGATCATTGCATGATTATTAACTTTGCTGGGATTCACCATTTCTCAAATAAATGTTTCACCTGCTTCCCCTCTTCCTATCGTTGACTTGGGTGGGAAAAAAACATGCCTGTATTTTTCTGTGTAGCTGAGCAAGGAGAAGGGAAGGAGTCGCCAAACAAACCAGGCATTACAAATAGTCTTGAATTTTAATATGGTAGTTGAGGACAACCTGTGGACTGCCAGGTTCACCATGACAGGAAATGAGCCTGCATTATCTCCCTTAATTAGAAAATTGGCCACGAGATGATTAAATAAACAGACTGCCACATGCTTTAATAAAAGGGAAGACAACTGATTTATCAATATAACTTTAAGAAGGGAGAATAATTGGGGAAACTGGCAGTAGATGAATCATAATATTAGTCTGCAGAACTTATGCTCTATGTTTAAAATAGATTTTATCAGTCTTTTGCAACCCAGTACAGCAGTTATAAAATCAAATGAAGCAAGTAATTCAAACAGGGTTCTCCCTCCCATCTGAGAGTTGCATAACTTGTCCTTTGTGCATTCAAAGAGGGGGTTGTAGTTTAAAATGCTACATGTAATTTTCCCATACCCATCAGTAGGTTAATTTGACAGATTCCTGAGCCTTTCATAGAGTTGTTTCATATGGGGACAAAAAAGCAAATTGACATGGTTACTGACTCCACAGGAGGTCCTGAGGAAAAAACACATGTCCAATTGGTTAATTTATGGAAAAAGAAGAAGTCTGAAAGTGTATGATTTCTTTTCTGCAGCCAACAGTCAGACAAGGCAGCACTATGAGAGCCCTCAGAAGACCTTTAAAGTATGCCTCCATGGGGAGACTATGGGGAAACATACTTAGCTTTAGAATGTGATATTTGTTTTGTGCTGTCTCCCTGTGTTACCAGCTTTATTTCCCAATGTCAGTAGCTCACCTTAATTCACTTCTGAGCCTCTTCCCATGGCCAAAGCACCATAGGTATAGGGGTACCTATTACCTCCATCCCACCCTCAGCCTTTGTAGGTGGCAGCTTGTCAAACTTCAAACACAGCATCTGAACATACTTTTTAGTGAGAATCTTCATGCAGCTGCCTCAGCACATATACTTGTTCTAACATTAGCACAGCTATGGCAAGTACAGCCCCTCTACTTCTTCCTGTGACCCCTTTTCTCTGACAATGTATTTCACAGTATGTAGGACTTAAGAAATATACCATATAACTTTATAAGCACATCATGAGCAAAACAATCTTGGTTCATGGAATTTACTTAATTTATTTCCAGTTAACAAAACTTGTGATTACTGATCTATGTACTGAGGAGAAAAAAGACAATTAAACAAAACAGTTGGCAAAGAAACACCTTCGTTCCCCAGGCTCTAATTCAGTAAAAAACTCCTCCCTGCTTGCGGCCCTCCACTCACCTTGAGTTTGCTACATTACATTCAGATATTCCTAATCCCTTTGGTGAGGTGCAATGCAGGAGACTGGGGAGGTGTCTATTGCTTCTTGCTTCTTACTTGTGTTCCTCCACCCCGGCGTGGGTTCCCTGCGGGACACAGTCCCTCCACAGTGTCCCTACTCTAGTGTGCAACCCATGACCCACAGTCCCTCCAGGGCTATGCCTGCTCTGGCACATGGCTCTTCCTTCCAAGACTGTGTCAGAGGAATCCCATCCCAACAGTGCCACCATTTGTCCTCTCCTTTTAACGGCTGCTGCTTTCCTCAATATCTGTGAGCAAAGGCACCATGTGCTTCTCTAGTTGAAATTTTGACACACAGTGGGTTTATTGCAGTGGTGTTAGGGGCAGATAAAAGTAGCTGGCTGGCACAGGACAGTACATGACCTTCTGCCACAATAACCCACCCCGCTAGCCCCCTGCCACCAAAACCCTTCCAGTAAGGCCCAGTGCAAAGCATCCTCTTCTAAGTCACATGTGATCTGTTGAGTAAAACCTTACTTTCTCTTTCAATTTTGTTTTAGGTTTTTTGCCTATCTCTGGGTAATAGTTCTCTTCATCACTCTTCTTATGTGAAATATAAAAATATTTAGCATTTGACAGAAGTCTTATGAACCTGAATTTAACAGTGAAGTACTCTGGTGCCACAGAGTAAGAGTTGTACCAAGAGAAGAGCTTGCTCCTACTTCTACTTCCTACCTTCAGCAGCAAACTGGATCCTTGCCACATACAAAAGAAATAAGAAGAGCAAAGCTTTCTGTGTTCCTTAACTTGGTGTTTGCTGATTTGCTTTGCTGTTGCTCTAGAGGTTACACTGGTGGAAATGGGAAGTGAGCAAGCTTTGAGAAACTTGCTCTACTGGGGGCTGATGGGTCCATATGTGGAAGGGAAGAACATCTTCGGCCATAGGCTTGCCAAGCTGGTGAGGAAACCTTCACACTAAGGGTGCCAGTGGGAGGGGAACCTCAGTCCATCCCACTCCTACCAGTTTGATGCCACTGCAAATCAGTTAGTTTTCCAGCAGATCCCTAAATAACTCAAAACTATTGATAGTAGCAAAATTTTCTTCTGAGGTCAGGGATAATGGACAGCAGAATGTAGTCATCTGCTTCACTCATTCTTCTCAACGTTTTTTGGGTTTTTTTTAATAAATCACATCCTATGAAAACATTCAGCTTTTTCTCAGAAGTATTTTTTATAAACATTTTTTCATAAGAACAGAAAGTAATAATTACACTTGAATGACAAAAAGTAGAGAAGGATATTGCTTACATGCACTGTTCTACTTACTGTTGAAATGTTGCTTTCGTTTAGATGCAGAGACTGTCAGCCACAGTAGCAACTGGCTAGAATCAGGGCTGGAAGTGGTGACTATCAGTGGAGCTGAGTGTATAAAAATGGTGAAGCCAGGCATTGCCTCCATGAGCATGGAGTTCATCTGCAAGATAAACAAGGATATTAGGATTTTCTTGCTTCATTATTGGCAAATGTGCAAAAGCTTCCATTGGCTATATAGCATGGTTGGTTTCTGAAAACATTTTCATCTAGTATTTGGAGTTGCTTAAAAGTAATTATAACATGGAAGTCAGGACACCAAATCAAGAAGTCTCTGTTTTCATTCGAGTTCCTCCAAGTCTCCTATTTCAGGGTAGGCCAATTAACAGTAATGTAGTTAAATAGTGCTTGGTGAACACTTTTGAATTTCTCTTTTATGCTTTTTGTTTTTCCACGGTTACAGAAAAGCATAAATATCAGTCCCCCAGCTCCATAACTCTGTCACTTTGCCTCTGTGCATGAGGCCCAAGTAGCTGCTGCTACACGTCTAATTTATGTCTTTTCACTAAATAATTAGCAGCTTTGCTGCATCTTTGTCTATACCACAAAAAATTGTTTGCCAATCAGGCAATTCATTGCCATAAATGTCACAGATGTAGTAGAAATACTATAAACATAGCACATCTGGCACTCGCTCCATTCAGTTCTCACAGCAGAGAACTGTAGCAGGTCTAGCAAAACATGGCAAAATACTGACATTTTGACACAGGTGCACTCAGATGAAGCACAGCTGAGTGAGACAGGATGATTAAATGAGACTTTTTATGCAGACAAAATTTTCAAGCATATATTTTAAAATAAAAGTATACCTTTTTTAATTCACTGGAGTTTTTTCCAAAATACTGGTTTGTCTCCTTAGTTATTTTTTTATGTTTATGGTGAAAGTTAGAATTTGCGCTTTTCTAGTTCATATTCTTCGTATGTCCACTTATAATCTTCGTGAAAGCACTGAAGATATCCGCAAATCAGTAGAGTCTGAAATACAAATTATTTGCCAGTCAGCAGAGGACAATTGGAGCTCAAGAGTACAGGAGAACTAATTTCATTATAGTTACTGTGTTCTTGTTGTCACTATGCTTTATAGCTACCCAGTTTTCCTTTTATACTGCTCTCATTGCCATCAAAGTACAGCCCTTCAGATCCTTTCACGATGTCCTGTATTATGGCATTTAGAAGAAGCAGAACAACGGTAATATTAACACATTGTTTTAGAGATACCTCCGGCTGTTTGTCCTTTCAGACTTCCGAGTGTGCTGTGTGTGCTGCCTGGATGGCTTGAGTTTTGGGCAGGGAACATGTAACGTTTAGTCTTATTTAGACTTGTTCAGTCACTGCTGACAACTAGAAAACAGTATTTTTTTCTTTCAGAAACCCAAAAAACCAACCAACCAACCAACCAAAAAACCCCAATAAGCTAGCATTTCCTGCCCCCAGTCCAGTTATGGTGATAATTTCCAACAGGATTTTCTTTACACTGTACAAGCGATGAGAATTTCTCAAGAAATGGATCTGATCACTAATTATAGAAGAAACCAGTTATAGCTAAATGCCATCCTTTCCATGTCCTGCAGGAAATTAGAAGGAAATTGAGAACTCTAGGCCTTAACATTGCTGAAAAACGGAATTCTCAACTCTGGTGCTCAAAGAAAGCAGAGCCTTAAGATGCACTGTTGTCCTGGTTTTTCTGAGCATGTAATTTCTGGCACACATGTTTTAGTTACTATTTTTACGGCATCAGCTGCTTTGTTTGCACTGAACTCGAGGCAGAAGGATTTTTCTGGTGATCTTTTGGTTAACTGATCAAAAACTGCCTATGATTTCTTTTCTTTAGCACTTAACATCTCAGTCCAGTAGTCTAGCTTTCATAAGAAGGCAAGTGTGAAGATAGTATTAAGAAGAAATTTCAGAAAAACTACTTTACTTAACTAAAAGTATGTGTTTTCTTAATTTTAACAGTACTTGTTGAGTGACTCTCTTAGTTTAATTGAGTGTTGGATTAGACTGTTACTATTCTCTCTAAACCCGCAATAACCAGAAAACTGAGAAACATCAAGTCCACTTTTTCTAATTGTCAAAGAAAATCTCATGTCACATGAACTTGGAAGTTCTGCAAAGGAAAAAGAAAAAAGAGGAAATATGTATTCATTGTCCTATTTAATTAGATGTTAGTGTATAAAAACATTTCTGCAAAATACCTACTATATGCAACAAAATTGTAGTTAGTAGTAAACTCACGTGACTCCTGATAAATGTTATGCAAAGTTTTATGCTAGAGATAAGTTTTAGTGTTTGCTTATTCACTCTGCATTACCTCAGTGTGAAAAGCAACACATTTTAAGTCCATTTAGTAGGGTAAAATACACACAAAAAAAGCAGAAGGTGAAAATACCTCCTTGGAATATGATGCTTTTAAGCAAGTCAGTCATCCAAATACATGTTCTTTTTATCTAGCTGGGTCTAACTACTCACAGGTGTGTTTGTCAGGGTAATTTCCTGATCCTGTTCCTGCTGGAAGTCAGGTATTTGATAAAATACCTTTGTCATCAGTGATAAGGGGTTACATTAGCAGACAGGAGTATTATCTGTGTCCTGCAAACATCTCCATACAAATTCAGGAGGAACCAAATAAGATTATTGTCAGCCTGTCCTTAGCTTCAAAATAACTACGCTGAAGCCAAAGAGATTGTCTGAGAGATTAATTTAATGCTGTGCATCATGATAATTGAGACTCCTTCAAGTGGAAGATGTCCTACAACCTAACAAAGGAAATACCTGAATGATCAGTACACCCACTGGACAGCAATTACCAGTCTGTTGGGGTTTTTTTTCTGTCAGGATACAGAGAGAGGGGCAACTGAAGAAGTAGAAAACTTTTTTTTTACTAACTTTGAAGAGTATAATTTCTAAATGAATATTCAGGGCATGGTTCTAACTAAAAATTCCAATTTAAAAAAAAAAAAAAAAAAGGACTTTAAAAGATGACTTTACTGCTACAATTCTCTTGTGAGCCTTCCTATCCTGATCAATCATCTGTCTGAATACAGATTGGTTGTGTACTACAAGATCACAGACCTCTTGATCTGTGCTATTCCATTGTAAACAGCCTCTTTTGTCATCAGGATACAAAGAGCTTTGTCCACAGGTTAATTATTTGTTAACTATTGAAATGTTTGTGAAGAAAGCATGAAAAAGCAGCAGATGTCATAGCCATTTGTGCTCTGAAGAACAGATCTTTCTCTTCTTCATCTGCTCATTCTGCAGTTCTGATTTGAGCTATGAAAAGCCTGTGAGCTGGCTGCATTGATACCTCACTGGGCCTCTCTGTGTACATACGGCATTCCCTGTGGCTGTAGCTTGCTCTCCTGCCCCTGAGAGTAGGGAGGAGAAAGGTGTGTCCCAGCAATGCCTGTGTCTGCTCAGCAGAGCCTTCTGGTCATGACCCTCAGATCAGAAGGGCTGTTTGTGTATGGCCTTTCTGCCCAACGCTGTGTGTTGCTTCACTGGGTGGTGGAATAGAGTCTAAGTTCCTTACCTGTAAGAATGTGGTTAATACTGGGCAATGGGTTTTTTTGGCTGCAGTATTTGGAGATGGGAGTGAGTCCCTGCAGAAGATTGTTTTCTCTAAGTCAGTAAGCCTAGTGAGTGGATTTGGCACGGTGTCCACTGCTGGCATGTCCTTGCTCTTGGCCACTTGGTCAGGCCATCATCCAGGCTGACGGGTGCCTCCAGGCAAGGTATACCTGCCTGCCAGCAGGTAATACTTTATCCACTTGTCTGCTGACACACTTGTATATACATCTAAAAACTTCGCTGTGTTTAAAACAGTTGTCAGAGGGTTAAAATAAGACGTTTCCACCTCATCCTGAGGCTTGCTAACCGGCAACAAGAGGAGCTGAGGAGAGGGAATGTCAAGCCATGCATTGCTTCAGTTTGGAGAACTGGAAGTGAGAATAGGAGCCAGGTACTGAAGGAGGATTTAAGTCTTTAAAGCAACACTGGTTTTAGTGAAGGTCATTATTGCATTTATTATTTTTTCTGGTGTTTCTTATAGAATATATCTATTACTGATAATACTTATTCACTTCAGGCAGTTTCTCATCAACTTTTGCACAGGACAGGCCTCTGGCTCCTATTGTATACTGCTACAAATGTGATGTTTGTTTGGAGGGTTTTTGCTTTATGTTTTGTCAGCTCTAGATTTTACTTGCATAAGCATAGAAACACGATTTTCTTAGAAGAACATCATTCTTAATGGGGAATTCATTTTTCTCGTAACCCATTCAGATGCAATCAACATCTTACCATAGGTAAATTCGTCATATTAAAAAGAGATTTCTTTAACTACTCATGGCTGTAAGATGCTGCATTTTTTCCTTTCTTTTCCTGCTGCATTTAAAGGTAAACTGAGGAGTAAAAATTAAAATAGTTAGGTGTAGATTTATGTGCTGAATGTATCTGAAATGCATGTTGGAGCATTATAGAGAGGAGAGGACGACACATTTTTCCCTTCATCTGTGAAATCGAATTGGTACTTCCTGAAAAATACTCAGAAATGTGTCCGTTCATGAAATCACAAATACTAACAAAAGAGATAGATTTCTGGTGCTTACAGAGAGGCTTGTTAGCATTGACTCAGTGACTAAATAAACACTTCAAGGACTTGACAAAGAATAGCAAGTGTTTCTCTTTATGTCCCTTAGAAGTGAGTTCTATGTTAAATTCTCCTCTGTTACTGATCTTAGGCATAATTCAACACATAGAATGGGTCCAAGCTTCTGGTTTGGATTTTGGATTTGAAAAACATCATTTACTTCTGCCTTCATTTTTTTGAGTTAACTGTGATTGAGTTCTCAATCCAGAATTGAGAGCAGGAATAAGTCTGAATTTAGCAATACAGAATAATGCTTTGGAGCGTCTTGTAATTAATCTGCTATCAAAAGCTCTGGTATGGAGAGTTTCTGTTGATAAGGTTTTTGGTGTTTAGTCAGTGCAGAAAGACTTTAAATATGTTTTCAAGTGCTCCTGTGTGCCTGTCTGTGTCTCTGTGTTTGATTTTCTGATTCCCTTGTCTGTCTAGCCTTTATATTTCATTCAATGTCCAGCTGGGACTGGGTATCACAGTACTTAAGCCAAAGAGTCAGAATTTCCAGTCTTCCTGCCTGCTCAGAAGAGACAGTTGCTAGCTAGTTGTCATTTGCTGTCTTTGGGAAATACCCTTATGCTCTTTTAATTGATAATTGTTAGTCAAGAACGTACTTCTACACCTTGGCCAATTTAAAATGAACAGTGCAGTTTCAGAGAAGCACAAACCTAAGAAGACCCAGGGAACGCTGAAGAAGATTCAGCTTTAAGTTTTTGTTAAAGACAGTGCTAACCTAAGGCTGTGCAGCAGCAGAATAACTAAGGAGTCAGGTCTTTGGTGAGGTTTGAGGGGCACTCTTCTGCAGAGTTAAGTGGAGGGGGAAACCGTGTGCTAAGTTCTCTGGTGCCCACCAGAATCACCGAGAGAGATTCCAGCAGGCTGTTGAAGAATGGGTGGTTAATTTTTAAACGTAGGTATCTCAGAGGGGGCAGCGTCTGGCAAGTGGGAGCAGCTTGCTCTGTAACAGGCTCAGCAGCAGGCTCTGCAGCACACAGCATGCCTTGTGTTGCCACCCAGCCAAGATTAGACACTGCAGGTGTGACCCTTCCTCTCCTTCTCACCAGCATTTTGAGTGAAGCTAACTTTTTCTTTGCCAGCATCCTAATTATATCAGTCTCTTCGAGAAACAATTTCCTGGTTGTTTTTCTTCTCTATTGTAAATTCTTCTAAGAAAATAACAAGTAGAAGTGTGTCACTCACACAAGTTTGTACCAATTCACTATCACAGCAATCATGGGCTTTTTTGATTTTTTAAAGCACATTTAATTCATTGTTATTGGGTGAAATCAGTAGAATTTCATGCACATACATGCAGGAATGCAATGTGACTGTACTTGTGTACAGTCTTTCATTTACCAGTAACAATATAGATCTATACAGAGAATGTTTCTGTGCATCAGAGACATTAAGGTCTTTTAAGGTTAAACATTTTTCTGACTTTAAACTTTGGTGAGATTTCCAAAACTCTAGCCAACCAGCTGTTGGGAGAGAAAGCCTTCTAAGTAGAAGGAGGGAGAAAATTACAGAGCCATTTGCAGCAACATTCTCGTGACACAGTGGGGAAATAGGATGTAGGGAGGAGACTATGGATGTAACTGTATAACCAAAAAAATTTACAGAAATTAGGGGGGAGAGAGGCTTGGAGAGAATTTGTATTGCTTAAAAAAATAAATTCTGCCTCTACAGAGAAGTTAGAAATGGCACGATAGTTCATGCTTCATGGCTGTCATGGCAAACTGGTTTAAAGCTCTCTAGCTTACATCTTATGCATAGATCATCTAAGTTCCTACTCTGTCCTTTTCCTGGGCACATTTATCCGTATCCAGACTCCTGCCTCTGATGCTATTGCAGTTTGCCTCCCATTATGCCTGAAGGAGGGTTGCCCAGTTTACAATGGCTCTGGTATGGTCCACATTACTCCCTGGACTGGTTTTTATAACAGGATAAGATGATACAGTCTGACCGAAAATCACTGTTCAACAGCAGTTGCAGAAGGAAGTTGTAGTGTTTTACCTCACAGATCTATCAGCCTTGATTAAAGGCAGTACACTAGGAACATGCAGACACTGAGTATGTGTAAAATTAGGGACCAGCAAAGATAAAAACTGCCTTGAAATGCATTAACACCTAATTAATCTTGAGTAGGAAACTCTCCAACACTGTGCTGAATTATATTTGGTTCTGCATTTGGTGTTTGATGCTCTAATGAAATAAACCTAATCACAACTATTTAAGAAAAAAACCAAAACAACCCAAAAAAAAAAAAAAAAATAAAGAAACCCACAAAATATTTAAGGCAAAAAGGAGATAGATTTTTCCATGAACAGTCACCTTTGTCACCTTTACCAAGTTAGAGGAGAAGCCACTACTAGTTCAGCTTACTGTATAGATCACTGTGGAGACCACATATTACTGTATACATTCCTGTGCTAATTACCATTGTCTTTATAAAAAATAACAACATTTCATTCTGTAACATGCATGGCAACAAAACAAGAAGTAATGCAAGATGAATATACAAGAAAGAATAACTAGTTAAAGGTCTGGAAGGAGAGGAAAAAGTCATACAATTATGCGTAGGATTCTAGGTGGAGAAGAAATCTGTTAAACACAGAGTAAGATACAGTTGCAAAATTGTCATGAAGCTGTTTGCATTAGATCTTAACGACCTTATAAATTATAACAAATTATTCAAGCAAGCTAAGAGGTTTTTCAGCAACTTCTGATAACTTGGTAAATCTCAACTGATTTTCCAAGGTAAATGCTGTGTGATCTGGTATATGTGGATGGCTGTTGGGCAGATAATGCCTTTCCAGAAAATCTGCTGACAAACATGAAGTTTCACAGAATGGGGCAGCCAGTTACCAGAGAGTTTGTATCAAAGTGCTTGTAAATCAGATCAAATAAAATCCTATGTGGATCCCAAACCCCAGTTCCTAATGGAGTCTGTGAATGGTCCAAACCCCCGTCCTAGAGATGAATGCCACAGGTCTGGTCAAATCCTCAAGGTTTGTGTTCCTGTGCCCTTTGTTGCCTGTGTGTAGGCAGAAATAACTAGGCAGAGAAGGTATATCTAGGACTCCTGTTGGCTGCAGGTTCAATGAGAATGATTTGAATCCTTTTTCTTATGTTAAATTAAAAGGTTTCTGGCATTTGCAGTTGATTTATTTCTTTGAGCAGGGGGATGTAGCACTATCTACCTGACATGACCAGGGATTTATTAGGTTATAAAAGCTGCCAAAAGTGACAAAATGCTATATTTTACTTGTTCATTGTCCTTGAAAGTGACAGAAAGGGGCAGAAACATGGTGCCTTATAAAACCACATGGATTTGCAGAGTTGCAGAAATATTAACCGTGAAGGGGACTGTGCACACTTTATCACAAATGCCATTTGTTCTTTCATTTCCCCTTCTTGTTTTACAGAAAGAAATGACAACCAGGATGTGTCACTAAAAACTACCCACTGAAGAAAAGCAAAGTCCAATTTCCTTCCTACCGCAGAGTTCAAGAACATGACAGCCCTCATGGACTGAGCCTGCTTGTTAATCCCTGAAAGCAGGAAAGTTGGGAACCACAGTTACTGTCACAACTGCTTCTCTCCACTGTCAATGTTGTTAACCCTAAATATGCTGCTAGGAACCTCATCTGAGCAACATGGATTATTGAGAAAAAGAAGAATCATTAGTTCTAGATTTATTAGGGATAAGAACCTGTTCAGCCACAAACAGTGACAGACAGTGCTCCTGCTGCTAAAGCTTTACTGAAAGTCAGGTCCCTGCGCTGACCTTCAGACTGGTTGTTTTGAAACGAAATCTGCAACCTTCTTTTCTTTTTCTTTTGTTTCTTGGTATGTGCTTTCTTTCCTAACTGCAACAGACTATTAAGAGGTTCTGGAATCAAAGAAGACTTAGCCTTTAATGCCCCCTACCCTGCTCCAGGCCACCCAAGGCTGGGCCACCATTGCCACGTGCCAGCAAGCCTTGTGTTTCCGGGAACACAGCCATGTCCTTCAGCTAACAGGCAGTTTATGCTTCATTGTCACTCATAATTTAATGACAATGGGAGGGTTTCTGATCTCAACTACATGAACAGGGATCCAGATATAGCTCTGCAGTGCTGAGGTATTTTCCTTGAGTTCATGCTGTGACTGACAGCAAATGTACTCAGTATCTCTATATTACATAAACAAAACCAGCTACAGTCATGATTTTCCTGAAGTACCCTATGAAGTACACCAATCTCTCGTGTGATTTCATATCCTTCTATCCCCTCAGGAAAAGGATCCTTCTCAGTCACCCTAAAGTTTCATCCTTTCAAAGAAAAGGAAATATAATTTGAGTAACTTGCAGGAAGGTACAGTAATGATGAGTAGTTAAAAAGGTTAGAGCAAGAGGGGCTAATTGAAGGTCTCTGTTGCAGCTAAACAGTGCTCAGCAATGTGACTTGCATTATATAATGGGCTAACACAACATTTTTTTCCAGAACTTAATCCGACTTATTTAACACATGTATGAACAGCCTGGAAGGACCCATTGCAGTAAATCAAGTCTTTTACGCCAAATATGCCCTGAAGAGGCTTTCTTCTGAAAAAAAAATAAAAATAAAAATTAAAGTGATACTTAACAGAAGTATCACAAGAGAAATACTTCTGAACAAATGGGAATCAAGTGGAACACAGCTATGTATTCTGTGCCTTGTAATGAATTTTGCACACTGGTGTTATTGTGAAAAGTTACTTTTTCCTGAGTAAATGCTGAACCCTGTTCCTGCCTTCTCCTCAAGTAAATTGGGTATGTTTACATCTTCTGAGACAGCAACAGAAGAAAATTTCATGGAGTATCCTGTGATTGGAACATTTGAAACAGAGGGGTAGGAGACATTAAAGAATAACAATAAAGAATTCTAGCTAAATGTTGTAGCACATTCTGATTTACTTGCCTGCTTGCTTAAATCAGGGCTTGTAAAATGTCAGCGATCACATTCTTGCTGGGAAAAAGTGCTTTTGTCTGTGAACATTTGGTCTACCTGTGGTGGGGGCTTTTCTGCATCTCTAGAACTATGCAAGCAGCATTATCCTTTGCTTTCATGGGGATGGACCTAAGTGTTCCTACCTCCTTTGGTAGTCTTTGCAATCAGGTTAATTCTCTGCAGATTGGAATGTGCACACAGATGATTTCTGTCCTGATGGTACTTCTGTGCGATATAACTAGCTTCTGGAATTCATTGCCACAGCTGCTCCTGAGCTTGCCTCATTTTAAAGAAGATGAAAAATGTAACATCTTTAGAGTGGTTCATGTAGCTGGCAACTGCCTGGAATTACAACTTCAATTGCTTATAAAGGGTTTCTTGAACTCCTCCAAAGTGCCTGGGCTGTGGCACTGTTTGAGATGGAGCTGTAGCCGATGCCGTGCTCTTGAAATTCACTGCCACCATGGACAGTTGCCATGTTGTGTTCTCATGGCTGGGCAGCACTATATTTGAAAAATTAACATGAAGATGCAAATGTGTGGAATTTTGTGTGTAAAGATCAGTCACCACACAAAGTGAAAAATGTGGTGTTTTATGCATAATTTATTTTTCATTTTATTACACTACGTACCATATGGTGTTTTGAGATTATTCACTGCAGCTCAGTCTAAAGATTAAGCAGAATTTTTTCTCAGTTACCTTTTTGTGAATGCAAAACTTACCTGTTGGAGTGTTTTCCTTTTCTTTTAAACTGTTTTTTTTTCCCCACAAACCCATGCATTTCATTTTCTGGTATGGTACACTGTATGAGGCAAAAGAGTGAAATGCAGGTTTGAACCCTAGAAGATTTGTGTTTGACCTGGCCAAAATTCCTGCAATGGGAAAAGCCCATTATAACACAGGAGATGAACCAGCTGCGAAGGAGAGAAAAGTGTGCTTGTTTTGGTTGCTTATTATGCTCAGAAGAGCATGGAGTTTCCTTACTTCAAACGGCAAGGTGTGGCCTTCCACTGACTATCTCCCAGCAGGTACTCTTGGTTCCACCGCACAGCTATTCAGATGCCACCTGGCCATCTCATGCCATGGGTCTTTCCTCCTGCTCTGCTCCCTGGTAGCTGATAAGCAAATAAGAAGGTTTGGAATGTGGTATCACTACGTAAAAGTATCATTTTACCCATTCCCATAGAGAGAGAAGGGCAGCTTCCTCTGGAGTCTTGTGATCAAGGATTCCAGCTTCATCACTATCATCACTAATTTGCTCAGGGCTACAAACAGACAGAATCATGTTTTGGTTGTTAATGCTTTTTCTACCTGATCTTATATTATGTATGTTCCTAATAATGCCAGCAATTCCATATTGTTCTGGGATTGGGAAAGGTGAGGGGAGGAGAGGGGAAAAGGGATTATTGTTTGGATTTTTTGTTTCATTGTGGTTTTTTAATCACCTTTCTAATTCTTCAATCAGATTTTGTTTTCCTTGCCTAATTTTTTTCCTGCTACTTAGCTTTAGAGATGCTGTTATGTTAAGCTTGAAGGCACTTTTTAGTGCCTTTATAGAGAAATCATTTCAACTGACTGAAACTCAGCATTACTACAGAGTGTGAAAGGTTCCTATGACACCTAATTTGTTTTCAGTGGTTAAAGACTTAAGAGCTTTCATTGATTGTCTCTGTAATAAGAAATTTTGTAATGAACTTCTGCTTTGTGTGAACATAATTAGTGACAATTGTAACATGAAACAAATCTGAAGCTAACCTCCCTTAGGTATTATGAACAATGAAGTCCCAGGATCTATTGAAGGGTGGGGTTTTTTTGCTAATTCACAACAGTGAAATTGATGATTTCTATCAGATTTGAGAGAAGTTGGGGACTTATGAAAGTTACTAGTTTTCTCCAAGAACTCTGGCTCTAAGTAGCAAAAAAACTTACACCAGGCAAGTTATTGATTCTCCTGATGAATGGATTCATTAAGGACAAGGCAGGGAAAGAGAAGGAAAACAGATAATGTGTGACTCTACAGGGACCTAGAGACAACAACTCAAGATGTGCAGAAACCTAATGGGTGAACGTTGTCCTCAGTGATCACAAATTCCTGGTCTGTGGAGAGCATACAGAGAATGATATTCGTTGTAGTTGGGAAGCCGCTCTTGTCAAGTTTTTATTGACAACAGACTAAAAGGATCTTTTAGTATCTTTGGGTTTGATAAATGACACATTTTGGAACTCCCTCACAAAAAGCTACTCTTTCCTGTCACTTTTTACCTTTTCTGCATGTTCTTGAGGTTTCTCATTTTCCGGGTATGAGGTCTCAGAGCCAGCCTTCAGGCTTTCAGTGTTCCTTTTGCTTCCCCAAGGACAATGCTCTTACAAGAAATAGCTTTCTCACCTCCCTCCGTGCCTCCAGCAGGGCCACCTCTCACCTACACCCTCTGAAGAGAGACCATCAAGGGCTGGCTGTTTATCATCTCTTCAGAAGGACAGAAACAAAAGAGCAGGAGGTACCTGCAGGAGCAGCAAAGCAGGAGTCACTGTGTGTAAAAGAGGAATGTGACTGCCATGGTAAAGCATGCTCTAGGGGCTTTAGAAAGGGGATAACACTGGGGCACCCAGTATAGACAATATATGGTCAGTATTTAGACTTTTTTTCCTATATATTGGAAGAAATTTTTAATAAAATACATTTTTAATAATTACGGAGACTATTCCAAGGGCAAAGCAAGCCAAATCAGCACTAAGAACCTGGTGGTGGTGTACATTTAAATAAAAAATTATCAAGGTTGATTTTTTCATGTATTTTATGCTAAATAGGCAGTGATTTCCAAGATTTAGCCAAATATATTAGAGCTCTTAAGGTAGGTTCTGTTCTGTGTTTTAATAAGTTTTCCTGTTTTAAAGACAGATGTAATTAATATAATTAAAAGTTATAATAATTTTCTCCCAGGGAAAAAATAAATTACTTGTCCTGTCTAATACATGCATGTCTGTGTATTTGCATGTGCGCATATATATACATTTGTATATATGTGTGTGTGTTTGGGGATATGGATGTGAAAGCATCAGCATATGCTTGTGTACACTCCTTGCGTTTCCCCATAAAATCCTTTTTTTTAAATTTTGGTCATTTTTAAGGGGAATGCATCTTTCTAAGAAATAAGTGGTTGATTCCTTTTCTTCCTCCATGCATCAGCTCTGTTTTGGTGTGTTAAATTTTTTTTAATGAGGTCACATTTGTCTCAGACTTTTTTAGTTCTGCTTGTTACTAAATAATTGTTCAACTGTATGGGAAGAGAGACTGACATTAACTGTTGTAGTCATTAAAAGAAAAGGAAAGTTTGCTTTCCAAACCCATCATAATGGATGAAGCAATGAAATACAAATATAAATACAATAAACATAACAATGCAGAAGTGTTGTGAAGTTATTTGGCGTCTAACTCTTCAGCAAGGAAAATGCACATGGTTCCATACCACAGAGTAAAATCCCCTGGCAGGCTGGCAGGACTCAGAGATGAGTGAGATCCATCACTGCCAATGCCCCAGCTTCACAGTCCTCCTGTCACCAGTCTGACGCCAAGAACAACTGACCAAATGTTTTGCTAATGCAAATTGGCCGGCCTCTCACCAGCACTGTGGGATCAGACAAGGCATGTGAGTAGCCATTCCTTAGCTAAGCTGGCCTGCTCATTTTTGCCTGTCAAATCTTTGAGCTTAGGTGACTCATGGGCTTCATCATGTCCTTCAGCTGACTATGGATGGCACACTCCAAGGGGTGTCCAGAAGTGATGTGTAAGTAGTACCAAGCCAGTTAAAGGCAAAGTTTTGTCTCCTAAGAACAAAACTAAAGAGCTTGGGTTAGAATTTGGCTGCCACAGAGGTAAATGGAGGTCTAATAGGGCAGTAGAAACTATCTCCAGCATACAGACTTGGAGGTCACTGCATTGTTCTCTTTGTCCTGATTCCTGCAGCACAGATAACCACATACATGTGCATAATTACATGTAAAGCTACTGTACCTAACACGAGTGAGGCATGGAGCTTGAAGGAAGCAGGAGGAGTGGGGTTAAGAACGGCTCTGTAGAGACAACACCCAACAGGAGAGCTGATGCCGGACTGCGGGTGTTTCTCTCTGGCATGGGGAGGATCTGAAGATTGGAGATGCTGGGACTAATGCAGTAACTGGAAAATAGCTGTTGAGGGAAGCTGAGGAACTTGACAAGCTGAAAGAAGCCCAATGGCAAGAGTAGCAGGATGTTTTGCAGGATAGCATGTGCATCTCCATATGCCAGAGGGCTGTGCCACGATTCAGAGGGCACTCAATAACTTGTAGGAAAATGCCAGGAGAAAGCTCATGAAGTTGAATAAAGGGAAAGTCCTGCAATTGAGGTCCTTCCCTTCCTGAGAGGACCAGATTCAGCCTGTATATGCAGGAGGCACCCAGCTGGAAAGCAGTTTGGCAGGGAAGGACCCAGGGCCCCAGTGGGACACCAAGCTGACCACGACACAGTAACCTGCCCTCATGACAAATATGTCAAATAGCCTCCTGGGCTGGATTAAGAGGAGTGTCACAAGCAGTTCAGGGGCTGGTCTTTCCATTATGATCAGCCCTGGTGAGACATGCCTGGAGTGATAAGTCCTTTCCTGAGCTTGTCAATACAGGAGACAGCACAGACTGAAGGAATGCAGAAAATGGCCACAAGGATGATGAATAGACCAGGGCATCTCTCACACAAGGAGAATCTGAAAGAGATGGGACTGTTTATCCCATAGAAGGTCAATGGGGGATGTTATCCCTATGTATAAACATTTAATGAGGTGAGCGAAGAAGACAGACTCCTCTTAGCAGTATCCAATGGCAGAAGCAATTGGACACAAAGGACAGGAAACTCCTATTAAACACATGAAAAACCCATTTAAAGTGACTCTGCTGTGAGTGTGGCATTGGAATAGGGACCACCAGTATTGCCTCCAGTCCAGCAGCATGGTGGGCCTGTGACCACAGCAGCCTATGTAAGCTGACCAGCAGAGTGATGAGGCTCTTCAGTCTGTTATTGACAATTCTCCTGTCGAGGGCAGAAGAGACAAGTTCTGTCAGGGCAAAGCACTGTAGGAAACTCTGTTCTGTACAATGTTGTTGCATGCCACCCTTATTTTCCCTATCCTGATTCCATATGGCAGTGAAAGCTGAGCAGCAAGTCACAGGCACCTCCCTGCACCTGCCAAGAAGCAAAGGAGCACAGCAGAAGTGACACTGGCTCTTGCAGCCCACATGCCTTGCTGCACTGCACAGGTTGTCTCAGCTGTGTCATTGCCACCGTAACAGGGATGATTTTCTCCTGCTGCTGCTCAATATGATGGCAAAGGAGGATTCAGCCTCCCTTTTCTGTTCCAAACTGATCTTCATAGTCCTTGAAGAGAGTATAAAATAAAAGTGAGGCAAACCCAGCAGACAATGGGGTGAAAAACAAGCAGATCTTCCTGATTAAAAAAAACAGATCTGGCACAGAACAGATGGTACTCATGGTTTGAAACCTTAGATTGTGTTTAATATGTCAAGGCAATTAGAGCAGTTCAAGTAGATTGACAGGTCACCTGAAGGTGTCACCCACCTGGTTCATGCATTTTGGGAAGTGGAGCCATTCTGGCAGAGTGAAAGCCACACACTACTCACACCCCTAAAAGCCATACTGTAGGTAATTACTAACAATTTACTAATAAATATGGCACAAAGGGTAGCAGTAGTTAGGAGGGAAGCTGCATTAACAGTAGTGCTTTCAGTGTAATCATGTTCTATACATTGAAAATTAAAAGAAGAAGCCTCACAACAACACAAAACCAAAACCAGACTAATTATGAAATTTGGCATTGGTATCAGCAGGAACTGTGTCACAGATTACTCCTAGAGCACCACAAAATCTTATCAGGTTAGTCAGCTCTGCAAATCTTCTTCAAAAGTAAAAAGACACTTCTTTATTTTTGTTCAGTGTTAAGCACATTTCATGTTACTTTCTGACTTAAAAGGGGCAAGAGTCACCAGCTCATGTACTTGAAAGGTCTCATAGCAAGAGACTGGCTTCTAAAAAGTGACATCACTTTCACCAAATGAAGGAAGGAGCTTGCTGAACACAACTAACTTTATGTGGATGGAGCAGCAAAACATTGAAATGGCTGGGAACGCACTGAACAAAGCTGTATCCTTTATTGCTGGTAGTCTCTGGCTCAGTGGTGCTGTCATTTTAGACAAATCATCAAACAATTTGTTTTCTGCACAGTGGCATCAATGTCCATTAGGAAAAAGAGAGTCAGTGGATGCAGTGATAGTAACAGAATTCTGGCCCAGGTTTGGAAGACCTCCTGAGTATGCAGATAGGTCTAAAGTCAGCTGTGAGTGTTTATCCAAGTCTTGTCTCACCATGCTGTGCCAGAGTGCACATCACTTATGGTCTCTGTCTTTCAGCCTCCCCTCATCTCAAGATGTAAAAATCAGATGTTTCCACAAACTCTTCCATTGTGCTCCCAGAAGACAAGTGTTTAGTAAACTGTATGTATGTTCACTTTAAACTATGTTAACAAAATAAAGAAAACTAGTCCACCACCTCTTTCAACTTTCTGAGGCTTTATCTTAGAAAAATTACCAGAGAAATTAGCTAACGGTGCAGTCTAAAACCTCTCACAATTACCAGTAGCTTCAGGGACACACACAGGTAAGACCTGCAGAGTTAAGTCCAAGCATTAGGTCAGCTGATGTCCCAGCTGGCACTCCCGGCCATATAAATACTATGGCCAATTAATCTACCTACTGGATTGCCTAATTTTTAGGGAGCTATGACATGATCAAGTCGGAAGAGACAAATGATATTTACTAGTTGAAAAAGTCTTTAAACCCCCAAAATCCTAGTAATCTAATACACTGCATTTGTCCTCCTCAAACTGGGTGGCATGCAATACCTAAGCAAGACCTACAAGAAATCTTTTGACAAGGGCTCTTAGTGATAGGACAAGGAATAATGAGTTTAAACTGAAAGAGGGCAGGTTCTGTGAGCTTGCTGAGGCACTGGAACAGATTGCCCAGGGGTAAGGAGACACTGGATGGAGCTCTGAGCAACCTGCTCTAGAGGGAGGCAGGGAGGGTTGGAACTAGATGACATTTAAGGTTCCTCCCTTTATTAACCAAACCATTCTATCGTTCTATGATTTTGTCAATAAATTTCTGAGATGCAGAGCTGATTTCCTTAAATAAGCAGGCCTCACTGACAGGACACACTTCATTAAGCATTCCTCTGCTAGATTTTCCTAGCAGAAAAAAATCAGTATGAAGAAAAGAAAATTGCACAAAGATTACTGTTTTGTTTTAGTAGTAGTGTTTGGAGCCCATTTATGAGCCAATCTTCTGACAATTTTCTTCTAAGCTGATCATCCATGGCAGTGAAATCAGACTTGCCCAGTCTGTGTTCCTGCCTCAGAGTTATTTGGACATGACATATAGTTATAAGAATGGGAGCGAGGTTGAACTTGTTGGGGTGGCCCAGCCTGTGGCTGTGGTCACTGAGAGTGAGGGCCAATTGGCCACTCCTGCCTTCTCCATGTGGTTAAATGAAGAAACAGGATGGTCAAATTATTCCCCTCAGAACAGTGAGTCTGAGGGGGATGGGGAAGGCAGGCAGTGATAATTTCCCGCCACTCTTAGGTGTCAATCAGGTTCCATCTCCTCCCCCGTCCCCTCACAGTTNATGTATTCCACCCCTCTGTTGCCCCATTGGATGTTCCCCGGTTACATATTGTTTCCCCCATTGGTTTATTTCCTTGTTCCTCCCCTTGGACTGCCCCTTTTCTCGCCCCTTTTAAACCCCTGCTTGCCCTCAGATCACGGCTCTTTGTAGCGTCCCCCTTCGGTGCAATAAGCTGGAGTTACTGCTACATTGAGTCCTGCTGCTCCTTCATCGCTGCGCTGCTACTTTGTTACCATCGACACTGCCAGCTCCCTCCGATGAGCTGCACCTGCTTGTGCCGTTGCTACGGAGACCAAAAGCTGCTCAGCCCGGCTGCTGCAGAGGTCTCAGCAGAGAGCCAAGCGTACAAGGTCACACTCAACCCACCGGGCAGCTTGAGATCAGGCAGTGCCCCGGCAGTGACAGAACTAATGGAAGAGTCTGCATTGACTCAAAAAAATCAACTTTTAGTATCACTGGTACATGATCCTGAGCTTTGTGATATATGTCTGACCCTCAAAATGTCTGTTCCAAATAACCCACAGAAAACTGAATTTTACTGGTAGATGAATGCCTGAGTGTCTGCCCAAGTTTCTGTCTCAAACAACCTGAATGCTCCTGCAGATGAGCAGGAACTGTAATAAATTGCTTCCTTAGTTTGACATAGCATTTTGTTGCTATCAACCAGCATTTCGCAAGCTGATTTTGTTCAATAGGTCTACATAAATCATTCGTTATGCCAGCCCATTGGAAAAAAACAATTCCAAAATACCAAGTACAGCAGAGGAAAAAAAGAGCAAAACAGCTAAACAAGCTGATGGATTTACTCTGCAGGCGTTGAGTGTGATGTCGAAGGCCAGCCTGTACTGCTGTTGTTTCTGACACTGCTACTTCAGGTGCTGGGAAAAAAAAAAGTCTTTAATTTGTTACTTCTGATTTTGTGAGCGCTTGCATTGCCACAACTTGCCATTATCCAAACTGGCCTCTGAAAAGTGGTCAAACTACTGTAATGGGAACATAGCAAAACTCAAAACTCACACCATGGCTGAAAAATTGACCTCTATAAAGCAAGTGGTATAAAAACCTTGCTAGACCCATTTACTCATTCACTGACTGGAATGACAAATAAGGCTGAATTTTACTGCCATTTCCTGGTCTTAAGTTTGGAGGTGGTTTTGCAGCATTCAAAGTGGACCTAACACATTCATTTGAAACAGTTGCTCTAACAGGTTGGCTATTTCCTGTGTCCATGGCCCAGCCAAAGGCTCACTATTTGATCCAGCTAGGATATGTTATGGGCCATATTCAGAAGGATGGAAGAAATTTCTTCTTTCCTCAAAAGGAAAGAGAGATATACAGAGCAGAGAAACCCACAGCACAAGTGAGTGAACGAGAAAGGTCTTTGAACAAATGAAAGAATAAAAGATGATTAAGAGACCTATGGTATTTAATTTTTCCTAGTGAAACAGCTGGAAACTGTTACTCACTAAATGTTTTCGAGTCCAAACTCTGAAACAGTATTTTTTTTTTAACTCTTCTGGTTCCTATATGAAAGTAGAAATATCAGCTGTTGCCCAAGTACTTTTATATTTAAATAAAGGAAAACAAGAGTGTCTCTTCTGTAGTTGTTTTACTGTACACAGTTTAAGTTATTCAGGTTAGGTTTGGAGGTGGTTTTTTTTTTGGTTGGTTGGTTGGGTTGTTTGGTTTGGTTTTCCTTCATTTTTTCAGGCATCTCTGCTGCTCTGCCTTTGGCCTTCTGTCCTAAGCCTGGGATGAGGCAAAAAAAATCAGGAAATGTCAAAATCCTATTGTCTTGTTCTGTCTGTAGGCAAAAGCCTTTTTCTTGGATGTCAAACCTAAGTCCATAACAGTGAATTACTAAAATTCTGTTCAGGGTAAAGCTGTGGCAAGGAATCATGTTAGAAATGGCACTGGAACTCCCATTCCTTAAGGCTGCTGTGCAATCACTATATAAATATATATATTTATATAATTTTAGTTATGAGATAGAAAAATCTATTTTCTTTCCAAGTGAAATGCAACATACTCCATTTGCTGACTTTAACTAAAAACATAATTCTGTAATTGATGGACAGAAAGAAATTCATAAGGAGAAATTAGTTCCTAGACTAGTGTGAAGTGCCTCATTTTATTCTGTTCTGCAGTTTAACTCCTTTTGTTTTTGGGGCTGTTGTTGGGGATTTTGTGTGCGTGTTTGTGGGGATTTTTTGTTAGTAACAGCCTCCTCTGGTACTTGTTTTGGGAAAAACCAAGAAAAGAAATCATAGAAAATAATGTCATTTTGCCCAAGAAAATTGTCCACAGGCAGGACGTATCAGCTGTGGTACACTCAATTGGTTCCCTTCTGGAGCACTCAATGAGGGCAAAGAGAGGAGGAGATAATCCGAAGTAGAATATATATTTATGTGGGAATATAAAGCATTTCCAAAGACCATCACGGAAAATTAGCAGGATAGATCTCATTAACTTTGTTCCTCTAACAATGCTTATTCATTAAGATGTCAGGCAGTATAATTATTCATAGAAAAATGAAAATGAAGAGAAACTGTGACCTATGGTAAGAGGAAAAAGCAAATAATAAGACAATTAGGTTCTTGTAGATCAATTGTAAGACAGCTATGATCTAGTATCCTGAAATTAAACCTTTTATAGATTATCTGTATAATACAGATGCATACATATCTCTTAATTCCCTCTGTATGGAAGCAAAATATATACATAACCAATCTGGATAATTTTGGTGTCATGTTGTGGGGCTTTTTTCCCACCGTCTCTCATTTACCATGTGTTCAGTTCTGCTCACTCAGCCTCTCAGCTCAAAATCACATTTGCTCATGTCTTGTAGTACAAATGCCCTGGTAGCTATTAACATTGCTTTACACCCCCATTTATTAATTAGTAATCAGTCACTCCTAGACTGCTTTGGATATGAATCCAAATCTTTAGTACCACCCACACAATGCTTAGCTTTAGCTTTAATTCCTTTTGGACAGGTCTGTGCACTGCCTGTGTAGGGAATGACTGCATGCCAGTTGCCTCTGTGTTGCTTCTTTCCTCTGGAGTGAGGGAATTATCACTCAAATGCAGCCTACTTCAGTCAGAGGTTAACTTTTCCTCCAGAGAGAGGTGCACTCATCTCTGATGATAAAAAAGATATGAAATTTTCCACCAAAGAGAGTTCAAGTGCTCATGCCCTAGTGTAAGTTTGGAAAAGTAGTGACTGTTACAATCAAAAGTGTATACTTCTGGGAACAGAGGTGGCTGTAGGATCATAAGTCCATTTCACTGAGTCAAAAGCCATTTTACTGAATTTCCAAGGGCTGCAGACTCAATCCAAATGTGCCATACCAGACATGCTCTTTCTTCTCAACTTTGCATTATTCTGTCAACTTTAAAAATCTTGCTTATGTGTATAAAGTGAGTCAACAGTACTTCAGCTAATGCAAGTGCTGATTAAATAAATATTTACAAACTACGGACTTCTATTGTCCTAATATAATTATGTTGTTTCTCAGTTGCTGGATTCTATTCATATTTTTGTTCTGCAACTTGCCTTTCTCTCGTGTGTTTTTTTTTTTTTAGTTTACCTTTTAAAAATCTGGCTTGTCTTTCTGTAGTCAGGACAGGGAGCCATGTCATTTACTTATGTGAGACCTTGCCACTTCAGACCTTGTTCTTCATTTGTTCTTTTTTCAATTCAGCTAAGCTAGAAAGATTCTCTAGCCTTAAAATTCTTTAAAGTGCTCTGGCACAGGGCCAGTCACATAGTCAGTCTGACAAACTGTTACAGACTAGGAATAGGATATATTTCCCAAGTATTTCATTTGAATTTAACCATGCCAAAATTACTGAAAGTCTATACTCTGCATTCTCTTAACAAAAGATATTGGGTTTTGAAACAATTACATCTTTAAACAAAAAACCTTGTAATCATAAACATGTTTGAAAGAGTTGTAGCTTACAGTCAAGAAAAAATAATAGGTGAGGACTGAAAGTACATATAAGTGAGGCTGATCTAGAATTTGGAGACTGCTGAAAGGCATAGTCACAGGTGACTCTAATCTGCCCAGTTATGCATTTTCATCTCATTATATTTGTGCATATAACTGACTGTGTCAGCGTTGAACATGAAAGTCCAAGTATCTCTGTTGATCTAAGGAACAAGTTGATGGATTTCCCTTTTTTCATCTGGTTATTATTTTTATGAGGAAGATAAAGATATGAGTAAGGTATTTTTGATCATCTTTGTGCTAAAATATGGAAGCTGTACTTCAGGGGCCAGTGAGCACTGCAGAGATGCACTTTAAATATCAGTCCTTGGAAATAGCATAGTTAAACCAAACTCAGTCTTTACAATAGCTGTAAAGCTGGTGTCAATCCTCAAAGAAGCAAAATGTGCTTTTGATGACATAGATCAGCCAATAAAATCAGACAAGATCCTTTGGACGCTGAATAGCTGTGGTTGCATTGGGGTCATTTTTTTGATATAGGAAAATCCCCTCTAGGCCTCTGCAAGAAACTGACACTGCAGACTGGAGCTTTAAAAATGGAGTCTAGGTGAGCAGATATGGATGTGAAAGAAACACATAGAATCTCAGGTTTCCTTTTTCTCTAGGCAGTGAGTCTCAAAGCTAGGGAAGAAATAGCAAAGATGCAGAAGCGACTGTTTCTTGTGTTCTGTGACTTTATGAACTGCTGTTTGCACATGGACAAGGACAGGCAAGGTTTCTCAAGAATCTTCTGGAGGCAAAATGGAAAGTGGCTGCAACTAAAAGAACAGCCCAATGTAACAGGTTTCTCATCCACTAAGCTCCAAAGCATCAGATGGCCCCCAGTCATTAATCTCCAATCTCAGAGTTTTTCAAATGAAAACTAAGTAGTATCATACAATAATTTAAGTAAGAAGGAATCCTTAAAGGTCACCAACTCCAACAATCCCTGCAGTGATCAGGGACATCTACAAGTAGATCAGGTTTCTCAGAGTCCCCTCCAGCTGATCTTGAATGTTTCCTGGGATGGGGCACCTTCCAGACCTCTGGGCAACGTGTGCCAGTGTTTCACCACCCTCCTCATGAACAATTTTTTTCCTCAGACCCAATATGAATCTACTCTCTGTTTAAACCATTTTTAAAACCATTTCCCCTCACGGTTTTGCAACTGTTCCAGCTAAAAACACATATGCCCACGTTTCATATATGCCCCCTTTGAAGTATTTAAAGGAGGCAATAAGATCTCCCTGGGACCTTCTCTTCTCCAAGCTGAACAACCCCAACTCTCTCAGCTGTTCCTCCGAGGAGAGGTGTTCCACCCTCCAATCATTCCCATGGCCCTATTTTGTATTTCGGTAGTGCACTCATCTTTACCTTGTGGCAAAAGAACTGCAGTAGAATGTTACTGAGTAAGGAGGCCTGAAATGGTGTTGGTGATGGAGGAACCCAGTGACACCATATACAGGCAAGCAGTGTGAGATTTGGCCCTAGGAAGCAGTGGCCTGTGGGGGGCTGACTGTGAGGATCCGAGGGGACTCAGCTTGTCTCTCTTGCCCCACTCTGAGAGGTTTCTGCCAGCCAAACAGGGACAGCTGAGCAGGATTTGTGCCAGCCCCATTTGCTGCCTGGCCCGCTCCAGTAGATGAGAAGCGCTCCAGGTTTGCTGCCAGGTATTGTGGCAGACAGGGAGCTGCCGACCGGGTCACTTCCTTGGCTGTTCCTGCTGGGAAGGATGATGCCAGCCACCATAGGAGGGGCAAAGGATGCCAAGGCAGACACTGCTCTCCCTGCACACCAGAGCTGAGTGCATCTGCGCTCTGCCGCTTGTGTCGCTGCTCCTCGCTTGGTGCTGAAAACCTGTAATGCCCCGTGGCCCTGAGAACAACGCATGGGACTAATATTTTTCAGAGCTGTTGACAGTCAGCCTGCGCTTAAGCTGTGCAAGCCCCGGCGCTGTGCATTGGCCTGGCACTGGGCGTTCGGCACGGACAGTCCCCTTTGTGGCTTTGAGCTGCTCCGGCGCTGCCCGAGGCTCTCCCCCCTCACAGAGACGCCTTGCCCCCGCCCCGCGCGCCCCCTGGCGGCTGCCCCGCCCTGCTCCTGTCCCGCGCAGGGGCGCCCCCTTCCCATGGCGCCCCCCAGCGGCAGCCGCCCCTCCCTGCAGGCACGGAGGAGGGGTCGCGCCCTGCTGCTTCTCCTGTCCCCTGGGACCCTTCTTTTCCAAGAGCCAAGAAGCCTTGGAAGGAAGCGTTTTCCAACCGTTTCCCTCGGCTTCACTTCGTGGGGGCCGAAGCTCTCCCCTGAAGGTGGCACTAGTGCGTCCATAACTGCTGCCGCCGGAAAAGCCCCCTTCCTTCTCCTGCCAGTTGTCATTACTGGTTCCAAAGCACTGCCCGGCTCTGGTAGGAGAAACAGCCCGCGGCACAGTGGGTTCCATCCCTGCCCAGCCGGGGCTCTCTGGCAGAGAGCAGCAGCAGCAGTGCTTGCCTTGCCTTCACCTGGGAAGCCAGAAGCCTCTGTAAATCAGCAGGTTCCCAGGTTGCATCAGCTGCTGCTGCTGGTTGAATCCTGCCAGCTCTGACTGCTTCCAAATGTTTATAAAGGCAGTGGTATAGACATACATGCGAAGTAACCATGACACTGTCCAAGAAATGTGCAAAACTCTGGGGGTCTCTCTGGTGTTATTACGGCTGTCATGCCAATAGTGCCTCCTCTACTGCTTCTGTGCCATGCCATTGCTGGGCCATTTTCTGCCCCCAGCCTTATTCCCTGGCTGCTGTTAGTTGCATCTCAAAGCACAGTTGTCCATGCTCATGGGTTCCAGCTCTCAGGCTGAAGCACCAAGCCGTGCTGTTGCACATGAACAAATGGTCTGTCTCCACTTCACTGTGCTGGGAGCAACCACTTTTGCTAAGAAGTAGGACATAGAGAGTAGACGAAAAAAATTGTTAGAAACTGTTGGGGCAAGGCAGGCTGCTAGAGCTTTCTGTTCCTTTCCTTTGAAGAAACAACTGTGTTTTGTGAATGGAGCACAGAAAATGGTTAGCAGTTCTCTGGTGAGTGTTTTGTATGCAATGCATGTTTGAAACTATTTCCTGCTCTCCAGTCTAGAGGAAAATGTTGTCACTCACCAACTTTTTTAAGCTTCAGGATTATGACATTAGTAAGGTGCAAAAGTGATGTCTGTAGATCCAACGACATTCCTTATCTAATCATGCATTTCTTGAGAGTTGTCCTGACTTCCAGTCTGACACACACAGGAAATTTACATCAGGAAAACATGCAGCCTCCCAGGATGTCACACTTGGAGTCTGACCAGCTGCTCTCTCCACTACACTTGGTGGGCTCATGCCAGTGGTGGTCCTGGGTGGGGGAAATGCCTAGACTTGTGTAGAGCCCTTCAAAAATACTGACATCACTGCAACACCACGCAAAGAACAAAAGCCCAGATCTTTCTCCATTCTTTTTATTTTTTAACTGAGAAAGAAAATCACAGGTGATTTTTCCAGGCACTTGCTGTTAATGCTCAGGAAAGTATTTGAATGAGGGAGAAAAAAACTGGTTTCAAGGAGAGAGGAGAGGAGCTTCTGAACATTGGAAGGATTGTGCTTGCTCTGTTTTCCTGAGCCTGCCTTCTTAAGGCCTGCCTACCAGCTGAGCTGTTTGGTCTCTGTCCTGTAAGTCCCCTTTTAGGTGGGACTTGCCCGTTTTGGCCCACTGGTTTCCTCCTACCACTATCTTCTATGTTACTCCACATTGGGTTTTAACTTTCCTTCTTTCTGTGCGTCCATTAGAGTCAGAACTCTTTAACTCACAGCTGTGTGCTCAGGGGAGCTCCCAGAGGGGAGTCACAGGCCCCAAAGCCTTCTTTGAGGTGCAGTAGCCCTGCAGCAGCAGCATGCTGTGTATGCAGCAGGTTTGTTACATGGCTTTTTCTCCCCACGAAGATGTCATTCTTCCTTCAGTGAGCACTACAGTTTGCTAGTTGATTTTGGTTTTAGTCATGCAGTAAATGGGCGGAAATGACAGGCATTCCAATTTAGGCAACTCTGTGGGATATTACCAAAGCACGACGTGATCAATAGCATTTCAGCAAGTGTTCTTGGTTTTAGTCAGAAGCACTGGTAGTCAAAGGGCATGTTTTCTTTGGTTTCCTCAAGTCCAGGTTCTTTCTCAGTGTTCAGCTTGGCGTACAGTGTGTATGTGCTTGGTGTCTGTTCTGCGTTACTCTTGGATCCTTGGAGCAATGAGTTATGGACTGCAAGGGGGTTTTGTGCTTCTTTGGGACAGAGGAGACCTTTCCAGGCTTTTCTTTTGCGTTAGCTGTAGAGAAGGTTGGGTTGCTGTCCATAAATTCACAGACCAACCCAGAGTGGCTGCTATTGTGATGTCAGCAGAGCACTGCCACGTCACAGCGTTGTCAGCGGGAGGTTGCCCTGGTGCACGCAAGGCCTCAACGTCCAGAGCAGCCCTTGGCACGCTCGTTGCAGGAGGATCCTCTTGACTGAGGTCTTCTAGGCAACAGTCTGCGGCCTGACAAGGGAGGCTTTTTGTTTTGCCTGCTGTTGCACGCTCTGTGGACTCGTGCAGGCATCCTATTTCTATCCCTGCAGTTGTAGGGTCTGCAGACACGTACCAGTGTCCTTTCTTTTCATTTTTTTCATGTAGGGTCTGCAGGCGTCTTTTGTTTATCCCTTCTTGTTGTACAATCCATGGATTTCTGCGGTATACTTTTTTTCTGTATTTCCTTGCAGAGTCTGGGGGCTCGTGCAAGTGGGTTTTTTTTCATTTTTCTTTTCTGCCCTGCGGACTCAAGCAGCACTGCTCAAACGATGGAGCGAGTGCGTAGAGCAGTCAGCAGGGCTTTCTCATTAGCGACTTCTAACAAAGTGTTTCATCGTCTGACAGGTAAGGTGATGGTTTTTTCTTGGGGCAGCACATTGAAACAAAAATGTCATAAAGATGCCATGTGTTCAGTAAAGCTGCTGTCAACAGCTTCAGCTAAAAAGGGAGTGTCTCTTGCCCAGCGAGGTGTGGACAACTTCCAAAATGCAGACAGGGAGAGCTTTGCAGGCCTCCTTCTAAAAACAGTGCAGTTATCTCCAGAACTGAGGGAAAGCACCTTTTTTCTGCATTCTGTCCTTAAAGGATGTGCCTGTCTCCCTGGCCCCTCCCTGTGTGCTACAACAGTGATTGGCTTTGCGAAGAAGGGCAAACTGCCCAGCCGTCCACGTGTGCTCCTGAAGCCGCAGCTGTGCCTGTGCTGTGTCCCAAGGGAATTGCAAGCGCTAAGAGGGATTTGGGAGTAGCTTGTCCGGTGGATGTGGCTGGAGCCACCGTGGTGAGTGAAACAAGGCCTTTTT
>VZTJ01000253.1:0-15324 GCA_013397795.1 Orthonyx spaldingii
TCAGCTATGTGGGCAACTGCTCAGACTGGAGAAAAGAGTCGCAATGCCATTGGCCATTGGAAATTAACCTTCTCAGTCCTGGGCGTGCCATCTGCTGTGAAAACTGACAATGGTCCTGCCTACGCCTCACAGAAGACACAGCAGTTTTTACACCTATGGGGTGTAGACCATAAATTCGGTATTCCACATTGTCCTACTGGCCAAGCCATTGTTGAACACACTAACGGTACTTTGAAGTGTGTTTTGGAAAAACAAAAAGGGAGAATGCATGGGGAAACCCCACAGAGCCGATTGGAAAAATCTTTGTACACAATCAATCACCTTACAGTGCCACCAAATTTGAATAACCCTGTGATTTTGAACCATTTTCTTTCATTGCAGTCATCAGGCAAGTTGTGCTTGCCCTGAGAGAACGTTTCGGTGAGAAATCTACTTACTAACACCTGGGAAGGCTCGCATGAGTTTGTTTCTTGGGGTTGTGGGTATGCCTCTGTTTCCACCGATACTGGAGTACGATGGCTGCCTGCAAAATGCATTCGCCCTGACCTGCGGCTCCAGAGACAGAACCAGCAACCTTGAAATGATGACCCAAATGCAGATCATCAACCAAATGATCCTTCTGATGATGACCAGGACACCGACCATCAGTCGGACGGTCTTTCCACAAGCAGAGACTGAAATTTAAGTTTCTTTATGGAGTCAGAAAGCAAGAAAGCATGTTTAAATTGATTTTGATAGAAATGTAATATACAATTAAGTTTTTATAGATGTATTACTCAAGGTATTGCTGGAGAGTCTCTCTGTTCACCTTAAATCAGCATCTGGTTTGGGCTCTGCTCAGTGGCTGGCCACTGCCCGGCAGACTCCTTATCGGTATTCAGTCTAGGCTCTGTTTGGTAGCTGGCCACTACCAAGCAGATCCTTCATGCTGAATTCACAGAGGACCACGGGTAATACCTTTCGGTTTTTAAACAAAAAGCGGGAGCTGTGACAGCACAGAACCTTCCCACAGGAAAAATGTTCCTGTCTGTAACAAGTCTGGTAAACAAGATAAATTGTTCAGAGCTGCTGTGGGAACAGGCAGTCGAATGCCTGTGGCTAATCAGTCCTGGGGGGTGGATGGCTGTGGCTAATCCTAGTGAGCGCTCATTTTGTATATAAAAGCTGTATTTAAATAAATAATTCTTCTTTCTCGGCATTCTCATCTCATGTGCCCCTTTGTTTCGTCATCGGCTCGACAGCGACAGGTGCATGGTGAGGCAGACTGCAGAGGAAATGGTGTCTGCACTACTGTCCAAATAAAAGTTTTTTGACCTAGTGAAAGATGTCCCTGCTCATGACAGGTGTGGCTGGACTAGATGATCTTTAAAGATCCCTTCTAACCCAAACCATGCGATGATTCTATGACTCTATGTTTCTATGGTTTTCTTCTGGTGTAAAACCTAGTTTATTATGAACAGCACTATGTTGTCGCATGTAGGCATATTCCTGCAATTTCTTCCTCTGGGCTTTTCTTAAACAGTCTTTTTTCAAGTTTAACTTTCATTAGTTTCATATCAATTTATGGACTCCAAATGCTTCTCTAGCCTTGAGTAGTGCCAGCTTCAGCCAAAAAAAGACTAAAAAGAATTTAAAGACTTACAGATTTACCCCTTAAGGAATTTAGTATTTAATGACAAACAGTTTGTTTTGATGTTGACTGGATGCTATATATGCCATGAAGTCAGGATGAAAATGAAACCTTTAAGCACATGAAAGATGAAAGACAAAATGGATAAAATTATAAACTTTATTTTTATGCATCTCATAATGTTCAGATTTACTTAGCTGTTCCCCTGTTAGCTGCTGTGCACCTGACACAGATATTTTTTTGTGGATGTCATGTATTGTCTGTCTTTTCAAAACATATGCTTAAGAGAAACATAATATCACTGTCTTTGTTCCAGAGCAATCTTCTATGAAGACTCGTAATGTTATTTGATGCCCATGATACCGCAGACCAAAAGGTCACGTTAGGAATCGTCAAAGTTTGGTCCTTAATTAAAATGATAATAGATGTGAACTTAGCCTCCGAACTGTACATGAATTTTGAAGAATTTGGTGAAACAGTAGGATCAGGAAGCTGTCCTTTACAGAACAGCTGAAGATTTCTAAGAAGGTACCACTGTCTTCTTGTCCTTTTAACTACATTTAAACCATTTCTGGACTGTAAAGAAAGGGGCAGGGCTGGGTAGGACTAAGAACTGCATGGAGGAAATAAGTGAGAATCATGGCTGTAGAACTGAAATTCAGATGTTATGATTGTACTTTCAATGCTCTCTATTTCTGACAGGCATCTTCTCTGTTCACAGAGCATTCAACATAGGATACACTACAAGATCATTTTTATGCAATTATTCAAGATATTGGGGAAATTACAGTAGTTTTTCTGCTTCTTTTTAAGAGTAAGCAGAATTGGACGAATACTGTATCAATTCAAAAATTTTAATCTTAAAATTTTTAATCCATTTTCAAGATCTGATATTCACTTCACTTAAAGCAATGAACTATACAGATTATATTTCCACTTTCTGATTTGCAACTGAAAAATCATTTTATCTTAATTACACAGCATGTATAGGTGACCAGTGATATAAAGGACGAAAGCTATGCAATCAGACAATGCAGTGGAAATTACATCCTTGGTACTAGATCATTTTATAAGTGAAATTCTTACCACGAAAATGAACAGACATTTACTTGACTAGCAAGAAACTATTCAGGGAATATTTAGAGCATTCAGCCAAAGGCCCAATCCTCCAGGACTGATTTAGAAAAGCACTTGTGAAGTGAGGAGTCTATTGACTGCAGGGAAGATGACTACATGTTTGAAATGAAGTGGGTGTTTTGCTGCATCAGGCACATAGTGCATAGAGTGGAGTTTGCAAGATGTTGTTGAGAAATAGGTCGAGCAGTTTGGGATCAGCACCTTTGTCTCTACAGTCCTAGTGCTAGACACTTTAAATTCAATTCCTATACTGACCGTCAAATTATCATTTGAAAACTGTTCATGTATCACTATTTTCTGATGCAACAGAACCATAGCTTAACCATGTTAACAACAGTCTGATTTCTCTTTTATAATGGCTGCAATTTTGCATAATAGAAAACTTACATTGGCTTGGATTGTTGCATTGACTTAGCTGTTGTTACAACATTATCGTTAATTTAGCTGTAATTTTGAAATTGTATCTCCTTGCCATTGTGGAAGTGTGCATTGGTTTCTCCTATTTTTTCTCAGGTTAGATAATGTTCTTTAGGTACATTCAAAGGCTTGAAGCTTCTAGTGACTAAATGATGACGTTGTTAAAAATAATCCAGTAAAACAAATATTGAGGAGATACCTGCACTAGAGAAACTTTTTCTGAAAAATGTTTCTTTTTTACAAAATTCTGGTGTATGAACAATTATCTAATACATAGATGTACTCATTTTTTTGTCAATAATAGGAGTGCATGCTCTGTGTTTAATCACCAGGGACATAATGCAATACCTTTGGGCAGTTTAGCAATGTAATTTTTTTGCATCCCCCACCTCTGCTTTATGAGGTTAGGCAAATCTGAGTATTTTGCATCAGTATTGCTGCAGCATGAGCTCCATTACATCTTTCTATAACAGACAAGCAAGGCTGTTGGTAACATTTGATGCAACATTTATGTTGAATTGTCCCTCTAGTGCATGTGTAGAAGAAAACTTAATATTTATTGCTCTTGAAAAAAGATGCAGTTAACAGTAATTTTAAGAAATGCATTTGTTTTCTTTTCACAGGAAGGGGCATAGTCAGCATGAATGGTTCAATTAGGCAGAAGTCATGGGTCAAGGTGGTTTTTGAAAAGGCAAACTGTATATTATTTCTTATCTAGCCCATTTTACTTATTCAATTTCATGTAATCTATCAGCACCACATTATTTGTGATTGTTGAACTTTGATGTTGGAGGCTGGGACCACAGTCAATGACAAAATGAAAGGGCTCCTTGTGGCATGGAAGCATAGCATTTTTCTCTGCTTTTCAAGACAAAGCTTGGAGTGGAACTGAGTCAATCTGAAGTAGCTGATTAGCACCTTATTAATGAAATGCCCAAAAATGAGTAATAAAGCATATTTCTCAGACTTAATGTTTAAATTAAGAGGCCACTCTTCTACATTGCCCCAGGATTCATATTATTACTGCAGATTAGTCTGGATTTTTGTCCTGAGAACTAAGTTGTGCCTGCCTTTTTTTCTAAACTGCAGTGTTTTACCTAAGGATTAAAGGCCAGTATTTAAGGCCATTGTTGGGGTTTGGAATCCTTCTTTTTGTTTCTCTTATCTTAGGGAATTTTTTGCCCATACGTTGCTAAGACACCATAACGACTGGGTGCTTAGGAAACAATAGAAAGACCAGTCGAGGAAAAAAACTTGTAAGTAGCTATTCCCTTATTTGGACATTTCCCTCTTGAAGGAGGCAGAGATCTTGGGACAGCTGGGGCTGGGAAAAGGGAAGAGGAGCAGTAGCTCGCTCTCTTTGCCTCTCGGCATTCAGAAGAGAGGGAAGCTGCCATTGCTTGTCATCACTGTAGAGTTTTCCTGGCTCCTGCTGCCTGCCTGCCTCTCCCGGAGCCAGCCCCTGCTAGCCGTGGCCTGGGAGTCGGGCTGCCCTGCCCTGCCCAGCCCTGCCAGACCCCTGCTGCAGCTTCGGGGTTTTTGCCTACAAGAAGTCCAGGCTCCATCCCTGCTGGGGCCGTGCCTGCCATCACTGCCAGGGAGAGACAGCCGAGACCTGCGCTACAGCGCCCCCTGCAGCCGAGGAGGAGCCATCGCACCCGTCCTGCCCAATTGCTAACAGGGAGCAAGAAGAGACTGGACTGGGGGTTTGCTCTGTTCTTGTTTGTTGTGGTTGCCATTGTTGTTGTTTGTCTGTCTTGATATATATATATATATATATATATATATATATATAGTAGTAAAGAACTGTTATTCCTTTTCCCACAACATTGCCTGAAAGCCCCTTTAATTTCAAAAATTATACTAATTCGGAGGGAAGGGGATTACATTTCCTATTCCCAGGGAGGCTCCTGCCTTCCTTAGCAGACACCTGTCCTCAAACTAGGACAGCCATGATTTATATTTTTCAAGAGAACGTGTTGTTTCTATAGGCTACTTTATCTTATAGCTGAAATCTGAGCATTTCATGCAAGGTGACCTCACTTTGAGAATATACATTATTTTGGTAAGGGATGACTAGAAGTCATATAACATTTACATTGTTGAGATTTATAATGTTATTTAATATAATTCAGGAGGATCCATGAGAAGAATATAATCTGTAGCCATGACAGAAAAAGCAGAAGTATCTTCTTTTCAAGCAGTAATTAATTTCATGGATGAAAAACAATGAACCATATTTAATAAAACTTGTTTTCAAATAAGCAAATAGAAGCAGTCATGTAATTTCTTTTTTTTTTTTTTAATGTGTCTGTTATTCCACCAGTTTTCCAGGTTTCCAACCCAACCTGGCTTTGGAATTCCATATTGATTAACTGGTCCATTTCTGAGGAGCTGTATTCCAGACTGTGGTACAGGTATTATTTTGTATAATTTTTTGCAGACTGTGAGTTTGCTCCATACTTTTAACTTTTAATATTGCTTAGATACTATCCCAATAGTATGATCCTGGTATTGATAGGCAAAATAAGACAAAATCTTTGTGACTTTGGAGAACTAAATCTCAATCAAAAGACACCACATGAGATTTAATGTTAGCCCAAAAGAAGTGGCTCTTTGGAAAATGTGAGTTGACAAGTGACTCAGGATTATCACAGTGGTCCATGACCTCCCGACCCTCTGTACACTTTCATAGATTTTAGAAAAGCTTTTCTTACATGTTCTTATACAATACAAAACAAAGAAAACAGCATGATCTTCTCATCCCCACTACCATCTCCTCCTTTATCATCCCAAACACATTTTATTCTCTATTTGTGTTGATGGGCATTTAGACATATTTAATGAATTAGCAACAGAGGGCAAGAAGTATTTTTAAGCATGCATTTTGAGGTTAATTTTATCCCACTGAAATCTCCTTAAAAATCTCACCCCTAATGTCTTATAGCAGATTCCTAGTTACACAGGAAAAAATCACTATTGTAACAAAAAAAAAAGAAAATCAAAGAGGACATTTAAGGTCAGACTTCAGTCCTGTAACCACTTATGTTCTCTGATTATGATGTTTGTTTACCCTGGAAGCATGCTTGGTTTCCACAAATGGAAATGGAAAACCTGTGCATTGTTATTTTCAGTACCTTTTATTTGCAATTTACACAGACAAACAAGAAATATTTTTAATGCTCTGTGGGTATAATGAGATTTCATGTCCCACAGATCCAGCTGCATTCTGTAGGCCCTTTCCCACCACCATCACCACCTACATCAGATATACAGAAGCCTCCACAAAACTGGATATATTGGAGTGCCTTTTGGAGAGACTCAGCCTGTCTCTGCTTCCTTAGGTGTAGGCACCTTGCTGACGAAAGTCTGGATTCCTCTCTTCTCTGATATTAGGCTTCTGTCCCCATTCTGAGCTTACCTAAAAGCAAGAGCTGCAAGGGAATATGTCCTTCCTCCATGTGGGCTCCACCTGAGATCATTAAGGTCTCGTGATGTACATATGTGATGCCAAATAGCTTTCATCCATGTGAAAAAACCAGCATTAGAGCATGTGTTAGAACATTAATACCTTGTATATTTAAAACATTTATGATGTTGGGTATTTCAAATTTTCTTTTCCCCCAGGTTGATTTGTAGGTCAAACTTGTACTGAGGAGTGTGGTTAATAATGCTTAGGCCAAGTCAAATACTCTAGAACTACACTACAATGAAGATTTTAACAATTCTGCGAATAACAATGCTTTATTCAGCGCACACCCCCCCATAAAATTGTGCTGGCCTATGAAGAAAGAAAAATCACTAAAATCTGTTTAAAGAGTTTCATATATGCATGGATTATGATAGATTGTTGAAAAGAAGAATTTCCAGGGAGCCCTTCAGGTAAGAGAAAGTAACTGAAGATGCCTCAGGATGCAATTGCTTTTCTCAAAGCCACTACACTTGCAGAAATTTTTTCTTCAAGGACCCATTTGAGACTCCCATAAATTCTATTATGTTGATAAAACTCATTTATCCTGACACCAGTATTCATCTGTGCTATGAAATTCAAGGTTTTTTTAAGGGTCAAGCATAAGAAAAGGCAGAAGATATTTCATTTGACAGTAAGAATTGCACATTTTTCCATTTTTTGAAACTTATTGTACATTTAATATGTGAACTTCTCCAGAGACTAATATTTTTTCAGGTATTTGTTCAAAACCCATATAAAATTGGTTCAATTCTGCAATTATTAATCACAACAAGAATCACCTATTCATTGAGAAGGATGCTTTTCAACCCCATAAGACCACTTGAACAAGTTTGTGGGTAAGTATCATCCCGGCAAAAATAACAGCCTGCTGAATTTTATTTACAGCCCATTTAACTTCTCTGATTAATTATTAAATGGGGGGCTTTTTTTATATATTAGAGGTGAGTAGTTCTGGCCATGTTGAGAATTTGCAGGGAATTTGCAGTAAAGTTTAAATATTTATACAGAATTTTAATAATATCAATTTAGATGTGCTTGGATCTAATAAAAATAATTCTAGCTTGGTATTTAATATGTCAATTATTCACTTGGGGAAAAAAAACCCATTCTTTTAAATTTCCAGACAACTTTGAAATAAAAGCCATTCTTCTGAAATGATAGGCTAAGAAGGGGAGGGTTTTGAAATGACCTAGAATAGACAGCAAAGCAATTCTGAAGATATAATGAAATCAAACTTGTTGACATATTTGAATTTTTTGTTCAAGATTATTTGCAGTGTTTGATCTCATTTCTTACAAAATCTCCCTTCCTCCAAGACTCCCTCTTCAAACAGTTTTGTAAAAAACAGTCCTTGTAAAAAACGTCATCCAGTTCTAGTACCTCTTCCTCATATTGCTTTCAAAGAATTCAAGGCTTGGCCCTCAAATGAGATGAAAGTTCAGAATTAGATTTCCCAAAGTGGTTGCCTTTTTATCAATGGTAAAATTGTATTCAAGCAAGAATAGATGTTACTGGAACATGGAATTATATAACTAAATCATCTAAGCAGAAATATGATAACTTTTCCCACTGCTTATTTTCTTGAGAATCTATTCTGTGTAGTTACTAGTTTATGTTGATGGGAAATTTCACTACTAGGCAGATAGTTCTTAAACTTCCTGCATTGCTTCTGAGATCCTCTTAAGTCCTCTCAGCTTTGCATCCCCTCAATTTTTGTGACACATAGATTTTATGTTGGACTCCTGTAGCAAATGTATTTCAAAACAATAAGCACATCTTTCAGATTAAGTGAGTCCACCTAGTTTTTTGTGTTGTTTTTGAATAGCCCCAAGGACTATCTAGGACTGTGCTTGTACAAAGAATAGTCCTGTTAGAACAGTGGAAGCAGTGTGAAAAAACAAGAATGTCTTCTATTTACCTCTGAATCATATTGGGTCAGTTTAAAACACTGGTTTGCTATTTTGCATTTGCAAATATGTGCAGTCTATGACAGTGGTATTCACACCTCTTTGATCATACATCCATCCCTGTGAGTAGCTCCACAAGGCGTATTTTTTTTTCTGAAATACAGAACTGTTAGGGTTAGAAGGGACCTCTGGAGATTTTCTAGTCCTACCCCCTGTCAAGGCAGGGTCACCTACAGCAGGTTACACAGGAATGAGTCCAGGTGGGTTTTAAATGTCTCTCAGAAGGGACTCCACAATTTCCCCAGACAGCCTATGCCAGTGCTCTGCCAGCCTCAATGTAAAGAAGTTCTTCCTCACGTTGAGGTGAAACTTCTTGTGTTTAGTTTATGGCCATTACTCCTTGTTCTGTTGCCGGGCACCACTAAGAAGAATCTGGCACCATCCTCTTGGCACCTGCTTTTGAGAAATTTATATGCATTAATGAGATCCTCTCTCAGTTTTCTCTTTTCTAGACTAAGCAGGGTCAGATCCCACAGTCTCTCCTCATACGAGAGACTCCAGAGCCCTCATCATCTTTGTGGCCCTCTGCTGGACCCTCTCCAGTAGCTCCTTCTCTTTCTTGTATGGAGAAGCACAGAACTGGAGACAACCTCTGGGATGTAGTCTCACTAGGGCTGAGTAGAGGGGTGTCCTAGTTTGAAGACAGGTGTCTGCTAAGGAAGGCAGGAGCCTCCCTGGGAATAGGAAATGTAATCCCCTTCCCTCCGAATTAGTATAATTTTGAAATTAAAGGGGCTTTCAGGCAATGCTGTGGGAAAAGGAATAACAGTTCTTTACTAACATATATATATATATATNCCCCCAGTTCAGTCTCTTCTTGCTCCCTGTTAGCAGTTGGGCAGGACGGGTGCGATGGCTCCTCCTTGGCTGCAGGGGGCACTGTAGCGCAAAGCTTGGCTGTCTCTCCCTGGCAGTAATGGCGCACGCGGCCGGCAGGGAAGGATGGAGCCAGAGCTTCTTGTAGGCAAAAATCCCGGAGCTGCAGCAGGGGTACGGCAGGGCTGGGCAGGGCAGCCCGGCTCCCGAATCATGGCCAACAGGGGCTGGGTCGAGGAGAAGGGACCTGGGGATCCCGGGTCTTTCCTTTCCCCTGAGCACCACAGCAGATGGTGGAGGGTCCCTTGTCCGGTGGATTAGGGTGGTAAATAGGTCCCAGTGGAACAGCTGCTGTTATGGGCAGAGCTCTACTCACGGGAGAAGCAGGCAGGCAGCAGGAGCCAGGAAAACTCCACAGTGGTGACAAGCAACGGCAGCCTCCCTCTCTTCTGAATGCAGAGAGGCAAAGAGCCAGAGCTACCGCTCCCCTTGCCTTTTCCCAGCCCAGCTGTCATGAGATATCTGCCCCTCCTAGAGGGAATGTCCAAATAAGGGAACAGCTACTTACAAGTTTTTACCCGAATGGTCTTCCTATTGTTTTCCCTAAGCACCCGGTCATTATGGTGTCTTAGCAACATATGGGCAAAAATTCCCTAAGATAAGAGAAACAAAAAGAAGGATTCCAAACCCCAAAAAGGGGAAAGAACACCTCCCTTGACCAGCTGGGCACAATCTTCCTGATGTACCCCAGGATACCATTGTCCCTCTTGGCCACAAGGGCACTGCTGGCTCATGGTCAGCTTCTCAGCAGAGCTGCTCTCCAGCAGGTCATTCTCCAACCCGTATTGGTAATTGGGGTTATTCCCCCGCAGGTGCAGTGCCCTACATTTTGAAGATGAGAGTAACAGTGCCCTTCCTCCAATCATCAAGACACCTCTCCCATTCTCCATGATTTTTCAGAGATGATGGAGAGTGGCAGATCTGCCAGTTCCCTCAGCACCCATGGGTGCAGCCTGTCAGAGCCCATGGATTTATAGGTGTTCAATCTGCCTAGTCAATTTCTAGCCCAACTCTCTATGACCAACTGGAAGCCTTCTTTCTCCAGCCTTCTCTTATATCCAAGGTCTGGGACTCCTGAGGGCTGAACTCAGCAGTAAAATCTGAGACAAAGAAGGCATTCATTGATTCCATCTTCTCTGTGTGTTCTGCTACCAGGACACCCATCTGATTCACTGCCACATTTTTCCTATTCTTCCTTTTGCTGCTCAGCTACTTGGAGATGCCCTTCTTGTTGTCCTTGATGTCCCTTGACAGCCTCAATTCCAAGTGAGCCTTGGCCTTCCTCATCACATCCCTGCATACTCTGACGATGTTCCTATAGTCCTCTCACATGGCCTGACCCTTTTCCAATATCTCATAAACTTCTTTCTTGCATTTGAGATTTACTAGGAACTCACTCCATCCATGAAGTTTTCCTGCCCTTTCAAAACATCATGAATCCTATCCCCCAGTAGGCAGCATATTTCTTGTGATTATCAGGCCAGAAGATGAGTCCCACAGTGACCCGTAATGGAGAATCAGCCATTATGACCATTCAGTGTTTTTTTTACAGTAACCCCTGATGCCAAGATGATTTTTGCTTTTTCTTTTATATACCTTTTACACAGTTCTATGTCTCCACAAGTATTAGCATGCATACTTGTAATTCTTTAAGTTTGATAACTTAGCATAGTTCCAAGGTCCTGTAGAATCAGAAGACCAAACACCCCAGAAACTGCATAGCCAGGAAACCAAACATTCTACCATCTTGAGGAGCCAAGGTTCCCTAGTAGAACATGTTCTGTAAACTAGAGGTTAGACCACCCAAGCCCCTTATTGGGCCCCCTTGTTAGATAGGCTAATGTGTAAGATCTATAAATTGTATACCAATTTACAGTGGGGCATGCATTACAACACGTTCCACCTTGGTGAAGTGGTGCATCAGATAGGATCCTATTAAAATACCAAGATAAACAATCCCCCAACTCTTTTAACTGTGTCTAGTATTCCTTTCCTAAGACCAAGAAAAAGGCATCACCACCATGCACTCCCAGTGAAGGTTCTCCTTGTTGGCCTTGCTCATAGACATCTAAAGCCTTTAAAGCATCGTGTCTGGTTTTGGTCTGGATGTTGGAGGGTGGAGGTTGAATTGGAGCTCTGGTTTTTGGGTCATCAGGGTCTGAGGTGCCTCACGCTCAGTGGTATCCATTGTAGGTATATGATTCTGAAGCCACATATCTATCTCTGTTTCAGGCCCTCTAACACTGCCCAGACTATTAACTGTCTCCTGTAATTTGGTCCTGTGCTGCAGCAAGTCATCAACCTGTGCACACTGCGCAGGTACTGCCTTTTCTTCAGAAGGAGTAGCTGGGCATCTATTGCAAGCTACATCGGTACTGACATCTCCTTCCTTACCAGTTCTGAGTGGAAGCTGAGTGGACTTCTCAGAGGTTGTCTCAGTAGACACAATGGTTTTGGCTCTAAGTCGAGTGTCCGCCATTACGTCAGAGACCTAGAGCACTAAGCACTTACCTGAGGTGTGGACCTACCTGCAGATTGCAGCATCCTCTCTGCATGCCCTGCCTGGGCAAACTGCCACATCATGTGCTTCTGATGTGTTGTATGCTGTCTGCCCAACCTGTTCACCGGGGTGTTAAAGATTTATGACCTTTTGTGCTCCCAGCTTTTCCAGTCCCACTAATGACTCTCTGTAATAGTTTCTCCTTGCTAATGTTGTGTTAGGGAAGCAGTACAGACAGAGTTTTAAATCATCTTGATGTGGCATTTGACTTTGTAAAATGCCTTTAGTGCTCAATGGAAAATAAAAATATTCACTTAGGGAATTATTGTGGAATTGTTACAGCATTTTAAATTCACCAATTTCCCAGTAGTCTCCCCTTATGAAAAGCATCATTTTCTTTCAGAGGGAGCTCCTAACTCTCTTATGCTTCTGAGAAAGTGCCAACTGTACTTGATGAAATACAGTCATTTGCTACTGGTGCTTTCCATATTTTTTATCAATGATCCACTATAATCTGTAATATTGATCTAGTCTCCGTATGTCGTATAGTTGATATACCAAGTTACACATTGTTTCTTTTAAGTTTTGATATGCTCTCAGTCCAGGTTGTTGCTGAATTTCATTAACCAGTTGAGTGAGCACACAACATCATAAAGTGTTTTTATAGCAAAATAAGCAGTTGCTCTCCCTCTTCTAAAGGAGATGCTCCTTTTAAAAAACTAAACCAAAATTCTTCTAAACACAAGGACAGCTAGAAGATTGAAAAGATTACCTGCCAATGTCTAGAATGAGTACAGTATACATTATTTTAGACAAATTACTTTACATATTGTGTGTGGAGGATTATTGTTACTATAGCAATAAAATGTGCTTTGATGACTTAAATATTGTGTACTATAAATCTTCATTACGAATTCTCTTATTACATGAATATTTCCTGCATTTCACTGAGCTAAGATGGAGAGAAAGAGGTGCTTCCATGAGCATTTGAACATGCTGACCTAAGACAAATACTGTCTCACTTTCCTGCTATCATCATTCAATACTTCATCTAAAGCAAGAGATAAATGATCAAAGCTATTGAACAGAAAATATTTGAAAGAGTTGGAAAAATATCAGCCATAACCTGTTTTTTACCAATATAGATAAAACTTTATCCTTTAGTAATATTTTCCTCCTTTATAATTTCTTATTTGGTTTGTGAATTTGGATATAGCTGGTTTATTTTACAGCACCAAACTAAAGTATGAATGATTTAAATATGCAATTGAATGTTGTTCTAATAGTTCTAGTACACATAATTATACTATAAGACAGTTCATAATCACGTGGAAATCAGTGAGTTTGTTGTCTTGTTCTGTATAGAATTTTTGTCCAATTTTTCTTTCTGGATATATGCCAGTTCTTGAAAATCAGGTTAAGGTGTCTTTTATGTTAGAAACAATTTTTGTTCCAACAAAATTTTTTTTCTGCTGTAATGATTAATTTGGTCAGCTTTCAGGGCATGTACAGCCATGATCTAATGGATGTGAAAACTGCAAGGATCAATATTTCTGATATGGCCAATGTTCCTTGCAGGAATCTGAACTCGACAGAATCCCTAAGAAGGTAACAACAACAACATTCCTGCCCATGCAAATCTGTGTGATTTTGTATGTTGAAATCTGTAACTCACTGCAAAAGTAATAATGTCACATTCCAAATCTTACTGGTATGAGAATTTCAGGTTTTGCAGCTGCTGATTTTTTAATGCTTTTATTAACTGCAAAACAATATATGTGCTGGTTTTTCTAATCTTTCCCATAAAAACAAATACTATTTGTGAGTGTGCATTTGCTAGAATTAACAAACAAAGGAAACCATTTACTGTTCTTTTGTTTTTTACATATAATTGAAACACTTCAGGAGGTTAAATGATCCTTGCATAATCTGAGAGAGTACTCTGCACATATTAGTATTGCAACAAAATACTTCCCTGCAGGTAAGATGTACCTAAAAACTTCCTCATGGCTTGAAAATCATCTTGTTTGCTATACAGCTCTGGTGTTCTGGTGAGGCCATCATGTGTCTGACAGACCTGCCAAAACAACCAAGGGTAAATGAAGCACTGGAAGTTGGAAATTGGAGTATGGTGAATGAGTAGAAAATGTAATATTTTAGACACTGGATCCTACAGTGCTGGCAAATTTAAATGTTGCTTTTAGGCTAAAATCTATCATGATCATGAACTGAATGTGCATTTTTGGGGGGCAATGAAAGTTCTTTTAAATTGAGCTGGAAGACGAAACAGGAATCTGCATTTGAGTGTATGCATTGAAAATTGAACAGGAGGGGAAAGGGTTAAAGAACCAAGATTCTTCTAGAGACTGTGAGGAAAGGGAGGAGAGATGAAAGGACCAATTATGGAATATTCCATTCTCGAGACGATTTAAGGATGCAGGAGTACTTGATTTTTTTTTTTTGACTACGTGCAAATGCTGATTTTCACTTGTTCCTCACGCCTGTGCAATGTGTGGGTGCAATTTGGCCTGAAAATTCGGGTGTATTGAGGTTCTACCAAATGCTGTTTCAATATAGCCTTAGGGAATGTGATGTTTGTAAGGACAGACTGGAACAAACCTTCTGCTGCTTAGGTTGCATGGAGGGAAATTATTCTGCTTCTCCTTGCCCATCCTCATTTTCCATTTGTTTGTTTTTCTGGAGCTGAAGCTTGATGTCCAGACTCACTTTTCTGTCTTTCTGCTTCAAATAAATTTTTCACTGATGGTATAGTTTCGTTGTTGTTGCTAGAGTTTTTCCCTCAAAAAGTCCCAAGAAGTCCCCCCAAAAATCCCAAACAACGAAACAACCAAAATAACACTTTAGGGTTTGACTTCTGATGTTTTCTAAATATTTATTAACAGTTATGCTAAAATACTCCTAATTGGGTGCTTAAGGTGATCTCACATACTGTATGAAAAACCTACAAAGAGAAAAAAATAACCTTCAGAGACTTCAAAGATCTCATCCTGTTTGTTTCAGACTTAATTTTGATTTGGCAACCTGTTCTACTTCTTCACTGATGCAGGACTGTGTGTGAAATCAGGATGTATTATATTTAATACATATCACATGGATACATGTGCATTCATGCAGAGGTTTGGTTAGACCTTGGTAGCATATCTCACACTGCCAGAAGGGCTGGATCTCATTTTACAGGTATAGCATCCAGTGCATGTGCTTATAAATTAACAGAGATAAGGAGGAAAAAATGTCAGGAAAAAAATCCCCAAGCCTTTGTGTTGATTTAGGCAACTCTAATACAGATTTGAAGGTGATCTTCCCC
>VZTJ01000253.1:16305-42733 GCA_013397795.1 Orthonyx spaldingii
TTTTTTTGAAGGAGCATAAAACTTGACAGTTGCCCTTATTTTAAATATCAAATAAATCCTCTCTGAATAAAGCCATTCTGCGAAATGGCCAAGTTCCCACCCAGGCATAATCTGTAATAAGCACTGTGATGAGAAACAAAACCATGACCACTTTCAATTTTTGAAGTGTTTGCAGCATCTATTGTAAATCAGATAGTATGAATATTGAGGAAATCAGGTTTTCCGTTTTTTGGAGTCTTTTTGAAATACTTAAGAGTAACTATCTTAAATGTGTATTGTGCTGCCTGTTAGCATCAGTTCCCTAAATTTAGTTCATGCTGTTACCATTGAAATCTCCACACTTAACCACACACGCACATATGATCTTATTGTTTATTCCTGAAGTCTGTCATCTATTGACAACTTGTCCAGCAGCTTGAAGGCTCTCTGGAGTTTCAAAGTGTATTTTAAATACTCTAGGAGTGAATAACATGGTCAGCAGTCATCATTTAATGATGAGATATTGAACTTCAGACTGAGAATGCAAAGATGTGCTCTTACGCCTCTGAGCCATCATGATTCTCACAGTGTTTAGTAGTTCAAAAGAAAATATGTTTCCATAGAGCAGTTCAATGGATCTCCACTGCTAATCTTTCTGTTTGAAAGGCTATTTGTCTACAGCACTTCAAGCAAGTTTTCTAAGTGTTGTTACTAGTGTGATTAGGCAGCAAACCCAAAAACAAGGCAGAAGATATGTGCCCATAGAGGAAGAGTTGTAAGCCTTCTAAAGCTGTTCTGCAAACATCTGTCAGCCTGTTTAGTAATTCTGGGTCTTCTGTAGTATTTAAATTTGTGGGTCCATTCTTTAAATAGCAATCAGAATATAAAAGCCAAGGAACAGTTAGCTGAGGAAAACTCTTCCATTCTCAGTATGTCTAAAACTGATTTGGTGACCTTCATTTTGCACTTTATTTAAATCTTTTGGATTTACATTTGTGTAGCGGTTTGAGTTTGTTCACTTGAATTTCTGGCTTAACATCAGTACACTTACTAGATTTTATTTAATTTTGTTGTGAGATAAGGATTAGGAATAGGTAAAGCAGGTTCAAACTTTAAAGAATATAAAGAAAATTTATTAACAGAATTAAAAGGAAGGAAAAAAAAAATTAAGAACCAGAACAAAACTTTCAGAATAGCTTTGTTTCTCCTACCTCTCTATTTTTCCCAATGACAATACCAGAAAACAACACTTCGACTTTCTGTCAGTTTACTATTTCTAAATTAGTCTTTCTTCACATTATTTAGGGAGAGGAGTTGTCTTCTGCTTTACCATGTTGACTTTTTCATAAGAAATACAGTTCTTATGGTTTTTAGTTTCACAACTAGCAGCCACCCAGGAGAAAAAAAATTTCTGCTTGTTGAGGAAAGTCCTTCCCAAACCAGTAGCTTTCTTACGGCTACTACGGTGGGTTAAGACTGTTTATGGGGTATTCATTTAAGGATGAGTGGTTCTACTACAGCATCAAAGAAATCCTTTTCTTCTATGACTGGTAATATAAGTCTTCTTTGACCATTCCCCGGGGCAAGGGATTTGGATTACAGTTTTTTTTCTATCTTTGCTTAAATTTCTCGTCAGGCTGCAATTACTTCAGTATCTACTTATTTTTACACAGGTGCTTTGGTTCACTAGCTGCACTAGCTGTAAGTAGAACGTCACATCCCCCCTTGGACTATTTCCTCATACATTACAGGGAATATTTTAGCTTAGTTTCAGCCATGGTTTCACAGAAGGATTTTCAGCTTTCACATTAAAAGCATTTCTCATACTCCACTTTCCAGGCATTGGCTTTGCTTCTTTCACTGATTTTGAGTCTCTATGCCGTGTTTCTGTAGGTGTCTTCACTCTTTCTTTGTCTGTGCAAGGGAAGATGGGTATCTGCCAGTTTCATCTGGGTAATGAAAGGGTTAATTTCTTTCTCAGGCCTCTGCGACAGTCTCATGATCTTTTGCCAGGTTATTTAAAAAGTCTGAGCTGGGCTGCAGAAGCAGTCAGTCAAGAGTCTCATTAGCTTCGCTCTGCGAAGCTGACTCGGCCTGGAAGGAGCCGGCCCAGCCCCTGCCCGGCCCGGAGCAGAGGCCTGGCTCTGCGAAGCGGACCCGATCTGGAGGGAGCCGGCCCGGCCCTTGCCCGGCCCGGAGCAGGGGCCTGGCTCTGCCCTCTGTAGTTGGAATGTTTTTCTCAGCTACATCAGAGCCAGAGAGTTCAGGATGTGTCCTCCCCCACGCTCAGCTACACNGTTTTTTCTCAGGTGTATCTCTCTTAAATATGGCTTTTTTCCTGGAGGTGGTACAACTTTCAATTGGATTATATACTTATCAATATTCAAAACTAGCTGGTCACTGGCTCTGTTTTTTCAGGAAGTAAGGTGTACTGTTTCCTGCACCATAAGTCACTTGCAAGACTGACCCTTCCTGGGAAAACCCACAACAATTTGAAAAATAGGCAATCAGGAGGGAAAAAGACAACTGATGCACTAATGATAATTTCCTCTATTCTCTTGCGGAAGTAGGCTCCGTTTCACACAACTTCTAGAACTGCATGCATTATAAATTCTGCTTCTGCATTTAGCTTTAATTGAGTGCATTGCGTTATGTAGTAACCAAGTTAAACTCTTAATTTAGGCTGTTAATGAATCCTTTATAGTGAACAACTGTAAAAGTTCAAATATTCAAATGTATCTTACAAAAAAGAAATACACATTTCTCAGAATCTGAAAGCAATTCCTACAGTATTCCTGTCATTTTACCTTTTGATAAAACACTAACAGAGTTTCATAAAGCAAAAAGAAGACATTCCTTCTGCAATATTTCAACACCTACTGCAAATAATGAATGTGTGATAAAAATAGAAAAACATACTCAGAAAAGATCCTGTGTATGGCAAAAAATTGGCCATTTTATTCTATATTTCAGAGACCCTTCTCTTTTGTGACAGTGATTACCTTTTTACAAGTGGTTTTGGGGGATTTTTCATACAGCATGCCATACACTAAATGTAGCATATAAGCACATACCTACCTATAAGTACATACATGAATACATGTACATATGCTTCCTGCACTATATATGTATGAAGTACAGAGCATGACCCCATATGATTTTATAGCACTGACTGTGACGGATGTTTTCAGGACTGCTCAGTAGGCAAAAAACAAACAGGTGCACGTATTACATGCATCTGCATGAAAGCTAGCATTTTGCAGCAGGGATACAGAAAGACTTGGGACAAGTCTTGTTGTGCTACTAATGCACAGTAGACATCTTTAGAATGGTCTTAAGTGCTGCAGAAGATCTACAGTAGATGCAATGCTCTGCAATCACATTTTCACAACTCATTTGTTACATTTAATAGCCGTTTTACTCCCATTGCTTTTTAACTGTCTGAAGTAAATATGCAAGAAAATGTTATGATAATGAATACTGACAGACCAGAAAAAAGCTCACCTCATCAGGATTAGAAGCTCTGGGGCAGGATGTTACAGTGGTTGAAGGGAAATTGGGAAGAGAAATATTCGTGTCTGAAAGGAGAAAGACAGCTGTTAACTGTCTGAGAAACTAGTTAAGGTCTAGAAACAGTATCTCAAGTAGATGTATGTCTATTTTGGTAGCACCTCTCTATGTGGGCAATCATAGGAGTTCAGTTCTCTGCTAAACCAAGACACTGGCACTTTGAAGTAAGCAACCTGAAAAAAAGCTGACAATTAGCTGGAACAGCAAAGAAATTGACCCCTCCAGTGTGACAGCACAGAAACCTCTTTCTCGTGAGAAAGAATCTATTTGTTTATATAAACTAAGATAAAGGTAGTGAAATTCTCAGGATTCCAGGTGGTCAATCAGCTGCGGGGGGCGTGCAGCGAGTAGCCAATTAAGTGAGAATCCATTCTGTATACAAAAGCTGAATTTAATAAATAAATTGAACTCTTTTGCCATTTTGTCCCCTCGAGTTCCATGTTTCGACATCCACTCGCAGCGACACTCCAGAAATTAGCTAGGATCAGATATAGGAAAGCAGTGAACAGATACCAGACATAAATTAAATGAAGGAATGCCTCAATCTGGTGTTCAATTAGAATTTTAGGGTAAGACCTCTTGAAATACTGACACACCTGCATGACAGCAATGCCTTATATGAAAAATTCCATTCCTTGTAGTATTGCTCTTGATGCATCAAAATGTATTCTGCATAACACTTCTTTGATCTATTCTCTTGTTAGAGCAAACTACTGGTTAGAAATGTTCCACCAGGCAGTTCTTGTATGGAGTATTCTCTGGTTCCTTGAGGACTGATTCACCAGCTGACTAAAGACAGAAGTTTGATATCATCCAGTCAAAGACGAAGAGCAACAGACACTGACAGGCACATTGAACAAAGGTGTAGAGGGGAAAAATGACATTCACAGGATCTGGTTATCCTTTAATATTGGTTCAAAACTGTCATGGTAATGCATGAGACTTGGGAGAAAACTGCATTAACAAGCTACTTCTTTGTAAAAATAAATAATCAAGTTTTTATTTTTCCATATTTTCCAAGTAAATATGTACAAATAATTAAAAAATAAAAAGAAAACTGAGAGAAAAAGAGCAATTATACTTTGACTGCAGTGGGAGATGATGGGGGATTTCATATGAAGTTGCCTGTTATTTCCCATAATTAAAGAATCATGCAAACTTTTCTTTTAAATCCTCTCATTTACATATAAACACAATGCATCACACTTTTAATGAGGAATGGGAGGCTATCTTTAGTGCCAAACTGAACAAATTTGCTTTGATTTTGAAACAATTAAGAGAATCAGATGCCTAATTAAAATTAATAGGAATAAGACATACATAAGTCCATGTGCAACTACAAAAAACACATCCAAATTTTGATATTCTTTTCTAAAAAAACATGAATTCCACTAGTTCAGAACCTGACCTAAATCAAGAGTACTTTGTCACTCTCTAGGCAATACACATGAGTCAAATCAAAAAGTGTATGTCTGTGCTTATAAACTAAACCAAACCACAACACGTTTTTGAACACTGGCATGCAGTTGTCCAATACTGTTTCATTGCTGGCATACTCCTGTCATGATCCGATTATTATTATTAAGGTTCTTAAAAATACCTCTGCCTGAATTAAGGTGCAAAAGAGACCATATACCAGTCAATAGTATGAGTTTTATTTGATAGTAAATATGAGAAAGAGAGAGAGAGAGAGAGAAAGAAGAAAAAGCAATAGGTGGGGGGGACAGAAAGAGGGTGACAGAGACAGAATAAGGAAAATATCACTACTCCGTGGATCCCAACACTGCTCTGCTGATCCTCTCCAGCTGGTATTCTTGGTTGTGAAAGTCCCCCCAAAAAGCATAGAATGCCTTGGGTTAATATACCCTCAAGCCAGGTGACACGTCCAGGCATGTCCTCCTGGTGAGGGTGGGAGGGGCTGGTTTTGCCATTGTTTCTTGCAACAGACTTTGGATTTGTTGCATCACATGCAGTCCTGTGGTGCAAAGCTTCTGGGAGCGCTTTGGGGGCTCTTTGATGGATTTGGACACCCCCTCAGCTGCATCTCACTTGAGTGTCCCATGGATGTGGCCTGTGGGGTTGGGGTTTCCATGGCTCGGCCAGTTTATGTAACCGAGAATAGGTGTTGAGCACCTCTGGCCAGAGGTTACGCCACACACCCAAAAATCTCCTCTTCCCCACCGCCCTCAGTTGGGGGAGAGTTTTTAAACCTGGCTTCTGTGAGCTGTGTTCTCCCCCCCACCCCAAATTCAGCCAGTGATGATTCTCTCAGCACAGCTGGTGGCTTTGGCCTTTTTGTGGATGCATACCTTTCCCCCCAGCCTTGTTTGTTTCAGGTGATTGAACACGAGGGTTTCCCCTTTATCTAATCTCAGTAGTTTGACTTACAGTCCAAAGTTTCAGTCTTCAGGGAGGTTTCTTTGGAGGCTTCTTTATAATGAACAAAACTTTATATTAATGTTTGAGGCATGAACTATTTCAGTCTCTGACAACTCCCCAGCATGGTTCTGGTCCAGGCCAGCCAGAGTTTCCAAAGCAATCCCAGGCACAGTCTGGAGAATGGCATGGGCCCTGTTAGTAAAGGTTCTGCCCATTTGCTGGGCTTCCTCACCAAATCATTTTAGCTTTATCCTGTTAAACTGTTTGCCTACCTATACACACCAGCAAGCCTTGCTGCAGCATCCTCTTCCCTGTGCATGCGCTTTTCCTTTTTTTTTTTTTTTCCGAGAGTTGACAAAGATTTGCAACACAAGGTTTGTAGGTTAACAACCTCATAAGTTGTATGCTGTGTTAGCATGCCTGTGTTACACTCTCCTAACCTGGGCTAAAGGTAACTTCAGAGGATGCCAAAGATTGGCACCAAGATAAGCAGTGGAAATGGGAGCAGGAACGGTGCCAGGAGCCACTGAATATTGAACTGTGCAGAAGCTGCGGAAGACATGCAGAAGCACCCAACCCCCTTCATGGTGACTGAAGGATTTAAGCAGCTGTGATATCATGCAACAACCTGTTTTGCTGTAGGTATGAGAAGTAGTGCGCATGGAGCTGAGGTGAGGACACTGTGTCATGTATGTTGGATTAGAAAAGCAGGGAGGAGATAGATACAAAGGTCTGTAGGATGCAATAGGATTCAGGGCTTTGCTCACCACCTTGCTGTCAGTATATTGTATATTCCAAACTATAATCACCACTGTATTTTGGAAGGAGAGTTTAAGTGTATAAACACAGGCTGTGTCGCACCCTGTGGCCTCAGGTTAAAAAGACCCATTTCTGTTACTCAGGTGTAGTGAATGAGATTTAAGAGAATAAATCAAGAATGAAGACATAACTCTTTGGTGGAGCAAGGAAGACAATATTGCTGGCAGGAAGGGCAAAGCAATGTGAAAACTATGCATGGAAAGAAGGAACATGCTATATGAAAGGAAAATGAAGACTGAGAAAGGATAAACAAAAGAATGAAGGGAGAGAGGAAGAAGAGGGAAAGAAATAAAGAGACAAGAGAAAGGAACAAAAGGTAAGTGCATATTTCCAGGTTAATCAGCTTTAGTATATTTATTCACATGCATTTATTATATTGTATTTCCTTGGTACCTGGCCCACATTCTTATTTAGAGAGAAGGAAATGACAGAATAATGGGCAGCAGGGATTCATACATTACTTCATCTATTACTGGACATGTTTTTTCAGAGGTTTATGCATTTTTTAAAACACCATGCCCCAGCAGCATGAAATTCAGTATTTAAATTTTAAACAGAAGGTTTGAGTGAATTTAGGCCAGTAATCTTGACACTTTCTTGTTCTTCTCTGCATACACATTCAACCTGCCATGGCTGGATCAGGAACTGAACAGGATATTTTCAGAAAAGCATCAAGGGAGAGTGAAGCTATTAAAGGATATTATCATGCTGTTGAAGAATATTTTCATGTTTTTCTGAACCTCCTTTCAGTACTATCTATCAGTAATCATTGTGCTGTCATTATGGTTAGAAAGCTTGACTCTTGTTCTGTCATAGGTGGCTGTTATTCAGGAGAATGGATTTCTAATCCAGCTTGTTTGATCATGGGCTTGCCAAGCTGTTGAAGAGGGTTTTAAATTAAGTTTCCTGGGGGACCGGAACCTCAATCCATCCCATTTAAACTGGTGTAATTCGAGAGCCAGCAAAAGATCCTCTGAGCCTGAAGAGGGATCACAGGCCACCAGGAGAGGACCTGAAGATCAGCACATAGGAATTCCAGCCATTCCAGTCAAAAAGTCAGCTTCACCAGAGACCCAATTTAAATGCCTCTATGCAAGTGCACACATATCTCACATATTTTAAGGGGGTTTTGAACATGTAGAGATTAAGTCAAGCAGAGGATCACAAGGAAACCAAACAGGAAGATCATCTTAGAATGAAAATTGTATATAAAAGAAGTATTCTTTCACTAGCTACTACATACACCTTGCCCACACAGCAAGACTACCTTTGTGCCTTAGGTGAAGAGAGATGTCATAGTATACAAAAATGTTCAGCAAGGCTGTGTAGGGGAAAAGGTACTTTGAATTTCCTATTCTAAGCTCTATCATTAAAAGTAAATTAATTTAAATGCTTCTCTCTTCTTGTTGTCCTTTTTCTATAGAGCAGTTCTGAGATCCTTTACTGAAACTTATCACTAGCTTCTGGTTCTTTGTCTTCCCTTCGCGGTTACCTCAGCCCACGGTCCCGTTTTCCCCTCGCCGGCAGCTCGTACTGCCTTGATTGCTACCTCAGCAGCACAGCCGGCGAGAACAAAAGAGTTGGAACTCTGGGCAGCTTTATTCCACGAGAGTTTATCATTAGGTAGGGGTGAACTTGGAGTTGCAACCCTCGTGAAGGGGAACAGCTCAGAAGAACATCGAACAAAGAAAGTCTGGGGTTTAAATACCCTCGGCTCAATTTGCCGGCCAAAACCTCCCGATGGGGGGAGGAAGGCGGGGGGACGAAAGCACCCGTATATAGAATGAACCAAAAGACACACAGGGGAGGACTGGCCATACCCCAACAGGGGGTGGTGGAACAAACCCGACAGATGTGGGGGTGTGATCCCACTGGTGAAGAAATTAACATATATTAAACAAATCCCACCAGTGCAAATACGTCCCCACTCCGACAAAAACTGACTGTATTTTTCACTGTAGTGTTTCCAAGAGGTAAAATCTAGCAGGAATATGATGCTACTAGAAATAGTACTGTGGATTTCTTACTTATGTCTTTCTTCTTGCTATCCAACTGCGGTAGGAAGATGAGAATTAGTTGAAGATAACTTTGCCTAGACTGTGAGATGGAAACACCTGCTCCACAAATTTTACAGATTTATTTCTCATTGAACTTGCTGAAATGTGGTTTAACAGGTCTTTACAGAAGAGAGGCCTGAGAAAAGACCACAAGCAAGGATAATAAAGAACTTGAACTCCTGCTAAGTATTTATACATTTGATCCATCCTTTCTGAGGTATTTACAATGAAAAATATTTTTAACTGAAATGTATTGATGTCAGGATAAAACTAGAGTTAAGTTAAAATTTTACATGAGATTTGCCAACTAGCATGTTTGTATATCAGTACCGATGGATTTGAGTGTATGTAGAGAAAGAGTTTTTAAAATATAAAAGCAAACAAGTCTCTAAAATTAGTGTTCGTTAGTGTTTCCTACAAAAAACTTAGTTTTTGAAGTGTATTCTGATTTCCCCAAATTGACAGGATGGGCACAGACCTGCAAACATGTGAAATTACAATTCCTCCTAATGCTATTACAAGGTTTTTTGTTCTGTTTGTGTGTTTGCCATTCATTTAAGAAATATTTCAAATGAACCACTGTAACAGATGCATGGAGATGAAGGAGCAGAACTTGCTATACCCTCTTGCAGACCTCATTCTTGTATACCTGGCCCCAGTGGCTCCAGTTCAACTCTGTCGGTGACAAATGTATTGGAGAAGAAGATGGCAATTCCAAGGTACCAGTCTTATTCCAGGAGTAGGTCACCAAACCAGTCACCCAGAAAACATCTTCTCTCTTACCACATCATCTGGCAGACTTGGAATCCTCTGGGTCTTTCTCTGGGGAAGAGGATTATTGTTTAATATACTGCCACCCCCCTAGAGAGTTTATCCAGAATTAATGGATATTGGTTGAGATTTCTTAGAGTTTGTGACAAGATGTAGTGGTATTTTTCAAGACCTTATTGAGTTGATTTGGTGTTTTCTCAAAATAATGATTATTTCTTAGAGGTATATAACGTGAGCCTGGGCACTCTGAAGAGAGAGTGATTTAGGGGAACTGGAATTTCATTTACTTGTGTGCATCCACAACCCAGCCTCCATGCCATCTGTACTAGTGTATCATTGGTAAGTGCACTGATACTGAGCAAAATATCCTTCTGCTGACAGCTGGATTCACAAAACTGTAGAACATGGAAACAACTAGAAAACCAGATCTTGTTGTCAAACACTTGCCCATGAGTTCAGAAGTGCTGTGTAAGCAGTATTTTGTGGTCCCAGTAAGTATTTAAGATGCAGAAGATTTTCTGTGCATTTTAAACTGAACTGCTACAGGGAATACTTAAAAATTTCATTAATAATATCAAGATATCACTTCCAGAAAACATTTTTTTCCTCACTATAGTGATATTTTAGGCATTTGAGACAAATTTCTTCAAAATACAACAATTTCTCAATATGGCACAGAAACAAGTTCAGCTTTATTTTGGAATGGAAAAAAATTAAGTGATAAATAGTGAAATATTTTCGGGTGAACTAGTGATCTAGATTAAGGATGCGTTTAATTACAGTATTTTCATACAAAATATTTCTACAGATGCAAAGCCAAAGTGGGTGACTTCTAAATAATAACATTGATACTCTTGATAACATTTTCATTTGGAAAAGCATTTTTAAAATAAATGAGCAACATTAAATGGTATTTTTACTCATAAACCTAAAACACTGGCTCACACTTTTTTACCAACAGCTGCTGATTTTTTATGAACCTGTTAGGAAAAGCACTCAGATTCTGTAAAGTATTGCTTAACATGCTATTTTATAGAGCTAAAACTATAAAAGTGAAGATTGGGAATCCTGAACAGGGAGGCAATGCCAAGGCATCCAATGAGGGCACAGTACACCATGCAGATATTGTCCATGGAAAGGTTATCTCATTTTGGTCATTCAGAACCTTATGAGATTTTCTTAAAACAACCCTAGTAGTCATTTTAAATAAAAGGGATGTTCATATGTGATTTTCTGACTGCAGTTTTGGATAAAGGCAAGGATGTGCTGGTGGCATAGTGGCTGATGCCAAGTGGGAGCTGCCTGCAGCCTCCTCTGTTGTGCTGAGCCTTGATCTGCAATGATTTCGATGAGGTAATTCCACAGCCATGGGACACACAAAGCAGAGCACAGTGCAGGCCTCAGCCTGTCCATGTGAACTACAATGTGGATCACTAGCTCTGTCATGTACAGCAGTCTCCTGGTCAGGACTCCTTCAACTAACAACACTATCTCTAGAATCCAAGCAAATATTGTTGATAATCTCTATGAAAATTAAACCAGTCCATATTTGCAAAATTGACAGTAGGTGAGTATCATGGTACACAATAAATTTGTCTAAGTTGCAAATACAAGAACGGATCTTGAGAGTGCCTTTGGGTTATCCAAGGTTACTATAAATTAACAGCACTTCTCTAATACAAATGGAGCTGCAATGATGGGCACCAGCGAAAGATCTAGCCCTGGAACTCAGGCTCCTTTACCCCATACACACACATGAAAAATTGATCCAAGCAATAGGAATCCTTTGGAATTAGCATTATCTAAGTTTTCACAAAAGTTTAAATTTTAAAGTGAAATATTAACTGTCAGAATGCATTATAATCTAATTTGTTATTGCAAGTTCAACTCCTTTTTTTGTAATTTCCATTCCAGGAAGGGAGGTAGGGAGAGAGGGGATACAAAAATTGGATGTAAGAGAGATAGAAGAGGATGTAAGATAGAAGAGACAAAAGTTCATAGACAAAATTGTCTTCTTGGACACGAATACCCTTGCTGCAGTCTGGTAGCTTTTTGCTTCTCTGATGTTTTGCCTTTCTGGGAAGGAAGATATTTTCCCTTTGCTTAGGCTTGACACAAAGAACTTTTCTGTGGCCTGGAAGACGTAAAGTTTTTGAAGGGTTATAAGCTGTCTCTTCTCATAAGGTCTAGGAAGTTGAAGCAGACAATCAGCCTGGCTGCTGACAGAGTGAGGGAATGATCAGATGGGTGTTCACTTTCTTCTCTGTGATCTCCTCTGTCACACTTGTCCTAAGCAGGCTGTGGTGAAGCTATGTGCGGAACACAATCCTTAGGGCTCCCCTATGACAGCACTTGCTACAGCCTTCCAAGACAGTTGCACTTTATCTGACAGTGCAGAAATTTAAAGCCTTTTGGGAAAAGATTCTCCTCTTTGGGAGCTGTGTTTATCTTAGTCTGCAAAAGCTCCTCTACTACCTGTAGTTGTAAAGCAATAGTTGAGAGCAGATTTTACCACATACTGAAAAACTATGTATGGGACAACAAACTATGTTCACATCCTGAGCAGGCTTGTCTGACCTTAGGTTGTCAGTAGCAAATTGACATATTATGCCAGAAAATCTGTCTTCATCCTGAGGATTTACTGCTGCTATAACTACCTCCAGGAGAGAAATGTACTTTTTCCCAGCAGTTCCTACTGGATCAGTAATGTCTCTTCTCAGATATCCTCTTTTCTAGTGGCTAGTGTGTGGAAATTAAACATACTTACTCTCTAGTAAAACTAAACTATTCACTGCTGCAATAAAAAGTACTTTTGAAATGCAAATCTCAAGGTTTGATCTTCACTGATGAGAGGAATACTAGGTAGACAAATTCCTTTCATTAATTTTACGCTGATGAATAGACACAAATTGGCATATGGAAAAGACAGGGGGTTCAGTGCAGAATACTATGAACAGTGCATTTTCTTGGTTCAAGAAGGTAGCAAAAGTAGTGCAATTTATCCCTCCATAATATGCTATATCCTGATCCAAGACTCCAAAAAACACACTTCCCTCTAGAAATCAGCATTTTTTCAGTTACACAAAATAGGCTTAGGTCATTGCTCATGGATGTGGTTAAGAACAAACCTCTGAAGATTTCACAGAGAGGTAATAAAAGGTAATGATACTTCCAATTGAGTTTTGTGGTCAGTATTACCATAAGTGAAATGCATCCTTTATTTTTGCCATATGAATACAAAAATATATAGCAAATTTCAGGAATATTTATTTGAACACGTCCAGTAATTAATTTGTTCAATGACTCAGGCAGATGAAAGAAGTTATATTGTTTTTCTTCACAGAAAGACTACACAACTATATAGTTTTTTCCTCCCATTGTTACTAGAGAAACTATAGCAACATGGCTACAGCTACACAATAACAACAAGACTGATTTGAAAAATCAGACATGTATTTTCAAGTGGTCCAGGTTCAGCTAGAACTTATGGGCCATAGTACCCAGCCCCTGGCTACTCTGCATGTACTCTACTGCTAGCACAAGAGAACTCTCAACAACCTTTCATGATTGATGAAATAAGATGAAGAACATGTAAGGCTTACAGCAACTCCTGCTAGTAGATGAAAATCATCAAAGAGCCTTTGATGAAGGCCTTTTTGTATTTCTTTGGTTCAGATGAAGAGAATAATTGAAGAAAACATATTAAACACTGCAGAAAACATATTGAAAACAAACAAAAAAGTCTCCAAAAAATCCTCCACAAAAACTCAAAGAAAACACACAAAATTTATATTTTGACCAGCTGCACACAAAAGCATCCTTTTCTACAAGGAACAGGAATCCCCATGCTCCAGTGTGACAGGTGTTCTTAGTAAAACACAAAGTAAAACGCAAACTTTCATGCTACCTTTAGCTCTTGGCAGTACCTTTAATAGTAGCTGCTGAGTACTGCCCTCAATTCCATCATTTTGATATTTTTCATATGAATTCACTAATTGCCCTCTGTGGGAATAACATTACTGCTTGATTCACAAGCTGATGCAGTCTGTGAAAATGTTGCACTGGCTGGTAAGTGCCTTGGAAATTAAATTTCTTAGGATAATACTGAAACATAGAATTTTAGTTAGAGAGTTAATTTTGTTAGAACTAGGAAATCCAGCTATAGTCAGTTAAATAGGTTACTTATTAAGGGAGAATCAGGCCTAGAATAGGCCTTGGAAATTAAAGGATTGATTGCCTGATTGCCGTGTTTGTTCATCCATGCTTATGCTTAAGGAGATCTGAAGAAGTTTAGACAAGTACAAATCTTTTCAATTATAAATTCATTTAAAAGAGTAGGGGGAGAAATTAAGGGGTTACTTAGGTCAATCTCATTGTGTTAAGCCACGGGGGTGAGGAAGGCCAAAGCGAGGAAGAAGAGTATACTTCATCCTTTTTAAGGACCTCTACCCACAATACGACCACCGACCCATTTTAAAGAACTAATCATGCATGGGTAATGGTTATTCAGTTAATTATCACACGAAGCGGGGAGTGGGAGGTGTCGATGTTATGAATACGCATTTGTATCAAATCTTTTGTGAATATAAACCTTGTAATCCTTTGTGATTTGGCTGTGCGGCTTTGGAAATTATTCCACGCAGCAGCCCAGCCGTAAAATAAAGAACCTCCTCTTGTCTATCTGAATTGGGTGTCGATATTAAATCTATACCCTTATTTTTTGGTAAATCAATACTAATGTCTGAGCCTGTGTGTGAAGTCATACAGCTAAGAAGTTTAAAATTAATAGCTGCTTCTTTAACATTTTCTCACCTGCCCACATCAAGTTAAATATGTCAGAATGAGAGGTAAAAATACATATGCTGTTTCTTGTTTTTTCCCCAGCTGTAAAATGTGTTTTTTGAGGCACCTGGGAAGATGCCTGACTACTTTATGCTCTCATCAAGTAAGAGCACTCCATGAAAAGAGAAATGATTGTGGCAACTAAGATGATATGAATATGTGTGGTTGAAATAAACTTCAGGAGACGGGGAAGAAACTTGTCAGACATCTGCAGAGCTGGGCATCCTTCATTATGGTGGAAACAGTGAGCAAAGTAAAAGACCAGGAGTCAGAGAAAATTGAATGCTTTCTGTGTACTCAGAGTTTACACTAATCAACTGAAAAAGGCCAGGGCATGATCTGGAGCACTGTCACATAAGCAACAATGTTGCTTACGTGTTGTTGCTCTGCCTGGCATGATTTGCTCTATGTCATGTAGTGCACTCAAACAACATTTCAAGGATACTGTTGGTATAAAAACTGTGCTCCTAGTATATTAAATGGACAATATGTCCCTTTTCAAGGAAGGGCAAGAAAAAAGTTTATTTCCCTCATGGAAGAGTAAGATGTAAGGTGACCTAGTTGAGTGATGAAGGCCTAACCATGCTATCAGCTCCTGGGGAATGCTGGGGACCAGGAAAAGCAATGCTAATTACCAAAGATGGAAGAGTGAGTTCTCTTGTAGCTCATACATTCAAAAGTCTCTGCCTGACCCAACATATATGGCCCTGAAATTTCTGATTAAAATCAAGTAGGCAAGGAAATTTAATACAGTAATATTAGATCTTTTTGCAATTTTTTAAATTAGTGTTTGGGATTATTCATGGAAATCTTTATTAGATGCTATAATTAGTTTGGAAAATTGCACAGTTTGATCTAGACCCATGTGTTGTGTCTGGTTGCCAGAGGGAGACTGAAATTGCTTTGCTATTTCTTCTGTTATAGCTGAGAGTATTTTGGCAGGCATTTGGGAAGGATGTTCTTGCTACAGGTTTTTGGTTCAGAATTTCCCAATACAGCCATCTAATCTAAGTTCCTGCAGCCTCACAGTCTAAAATACCGTATGTGACATGCACTGCTTTTGTCAGGATCTGAGTGCACCAGTGCCTGGCCCTGACCAGCCTCACCTGGGGCCTCTTCCCAGGCACACCCATGGGCCAAAGAGTCCCTTTCAGCATTTCTCGGCCTGGAGCTGTATTCCCTGCCCCGCTGAGGCTGCAGAAATGCTGGTCTCAGCTGTGCCCTGTTAGAAACTTCAATAGCCACCCAGACTTTTGGTCACCCTTGGCTGCCACCCTTGGGCTTTCCTTGCTTGTTTCACCCTGGGGACTGTGGGATGGAACTGTGGAAGGTGAGACCTGTGTCCTGTTGTTCAGGTTTTCATGCTTTGTCTTCAGGTTCCTGTCCCTTAACAAGCAGACAGCCATTGCCCTGATAATTTTCAGTCTTATGCTTATAAATCAAAATATAGATTGAATTTTCCTTGCAGTTATTGCAGTTATTATAAATCAGGAGTGATATAAAGAAAATTATGTGATCTTCACCACTATTAACTTGCTATGTGCTCTATGTGAAGTTCCAAATATCCAATTTATTATTGCTTGTGTAACTTTCTTGTCTAGTTACCACAGAACCTATTTCTCCCTTGATACAAACACCTAAATGAGAGGATAAGCATCATATTTTATTTAGTAACCTTTAAAGGCTTTGAGATCTTTCATGCTGCATGGTACAGAGAAATAGAAAAGGAGGAGAAATAAAAATTTGGCATAAACTTCAAAAGCTGAGTCGAATTTTGAATCTTGTGTACAGGAGGTAAAAGCTGGTTGAGGAGCTCTGTGGCCAAGCTGAGAAATTGTGGGAGGAAGTGAGCAGACCACACAGGGTTAGGGAAGATGAAAGAGAGCTTGACAAGATGACCAGCACAATCCTGCAGACACAAGCATAAGTCAATTTCCCAGCAGTCACACTTCTACTCCAGTAACTCACTTGCACAATTCATCTTTAGAGGTCCCTTCCAACCCAAACTGTTTTATGATTCTGTGATCATGAAGAAAAAACAACAACTGTCTTTACCAAAGTAAACATAATTGTGTCTGTGTAACATTTTAGCACTTTATTTCATGGGGATGGTTAGATTAGATATTATGAAAAATTTCTTCATGGGATGGGTTGTAAAGCATTGGAACACACTGACCAGGGGAGTAGTAGAGGCACCATCCCTGGAAGTGCTCAAAAGCCATGTGGATGTGACATCTAAGGACATGGCTTAGAGATGAACATGGTGATGGTGCTACCTTGAAGGCAGATGATCTTAAAGGTCTTTTCCAAACTTAATTCTGTGATTCTATGGTGTTTACTTTGATACTAACCACCTGCTACTCCTAAATTTTAAAGGTGTGTTGTATTAAATACAGTTAAGTTGCTTTGTGTGCATAGAGAAGCTAATTATATCATTTGTAAATCCCAAATCCCACTAAAGATATCTGATAGCTTTATTATTGATCAAATGGATAATATTTAGCAGTATTTCAGAGCAACTGTTCTAAACCTTACCATTATACAGGTACTTGCATTCCATATCAACAAGAATATTTTCTCTATGTGTAGTGGTTTGAGTTCATTCACTTGAGTTTCTGGCTAAACGCTAGCACACTTGCTTGCTGTGAGATAAGGATTAAGAGTAGGTAAAGCAGGCTCAAACTTTAAAGAATATAAAGAAAGTTTATTAACAGACCTAAAAAGGAGGAAAAAAAAAATTAAGAACCAGAACAAAAGCATCGGAACACTTTTGCTCTTCCCACCTCTCCATTTTTTCTCTATGACAATACAAAAAAACAACACTTCGACTTTCAGACAGTTTACCACTTCTAAGTTAGTCTTTCTTCAGGTCATTTAGGGAGAGAAGTTTTTTCCTGCTTTACCATGTTGACTTCTCCACAAGAAATACAATTCTTATGGTTTTCAGCCTCACAACTAGCAGCCGCCCAGGAGAAAAAGATCTCTGCTTGTTGTGGAAAGTCCTTCCCACACCAGTAGCTTTCTTACAGCTACTGTGGTGGGTTAAGACTGTTTATGGGGTAGTCTTTTAAGGATGAGTGGTTCTACTGCAGCAACAAAGAAATCCCCTTCTTCCATGACTGGCAGCCTAAGTCCTCTTTGACCATTCTCCGGGGCAAGGGATCTGAATTACAGCTTCTTCTCTATTTCTGCTCAAACTTCTCGTCAGGCTGCAATTACTTCAGTATCTACTTATCTTTACACAGGTGCCTTGGTTCACTAGTTGCACTGCCTGCAGTTAGAACGTCACATCCCCCCTTGGATCATTTTTTCATATATTACAGGGAATATTTTAGCTTGGTTTCAATCATGGTTTCACAGTAGAATTTTCAGCTTCTACTTTGTAGCACTCTTCATACTCCTTCCCTCTAAGCGTCAGCTCTGCTTCTCTCACTGACTGAGTTTCTATGCTGTGTTTTTGTAGGTGTCCTCACTCTTCTTCTATCTGTGCAAGGGCGGATAGGTGTCTGCAAGTTTTATCTGGGTAATGAGGGAGTAAATTTCTCGGGCCTCTGCGACAGTCTCATGATTTTTTGCCGAGTTATTTAAAAAAGTCTGAGCTGGCCTGCAGTCAGCCAAGAGTCTCATTAGCCTCACTCTGTGAAGCTGACCCGGCCTGGAGGGAGCCAGCCTGGCCCCTGCCTGGCTCAGAGCAGGGGCCCAGCTCTGCCTGCTGTAGTTGGAATGTTTTGCCCAGCTGCATCAGGGCCAGAGAGCTCAGGCCGGGTCCTCCCCCACGCTCAGCTGCACTGCTGCAAACTCCCTTCCAAACCTTCCCCCCCTCTCCCCTCTGGGGGGAGCGGGGGGGGTGGGGAGGGCAAGGGCCCAGTCTTACCAGAGAGAGAAGCACAAGACTTGCTTCTCTGGCAGCAACAGGACAGGAAAAAGGGTTTTTTCTCAGGTGTATCTCTCTTAAATATGTTTTTGTTCCTGGAGGTGGAACAACTTTTAATTGGATTATATACTTATCAATATTCAAAACTAGCTGGTCACTGGCTCTGTTTCCCAGGAAGCAAGGTACACTGCTTCCTGCACCATAGGTCACTTGCAAGACTGACCCTTCCTGGGCAAACCCACGACACTATGCAATTCTTATTTGCATTGTTGGAGATGGGTAATAATCCTAAAACTCTGTTGCCCAATTTAAAATACGAAAGTATGTACTTGTTCCTTCCAATATAGTAGAATAAATGAGTTTTGAAAACGTCTTTTACATCTCTGAAAAAGTCCCTTCAGCTGTTTCCTCTTCCACTGTACTTGCTGTAATGAATGAGCCATTAAAATCAATGGGCCATTAGAACAATTCTACAGACAGATCAATTGCTCGGTTCCAAATAAGTATATAAAAGAATTTGCTTGTTTTTCTTTTAAGCTGATTGCCATTCATCATAAAAGGTTAGAAAAGTCTTCCACATTTATTGATGGAAGTTTTCTGTGGGAAAAGCAAGTAGGTTATTTGATGTTTTTCAGCGATGTTTTTCAGCTCTCAGGAGTTCTTTGCCTTCTGGTCAACTTCACACCTTCTCTCTGTTAGAATGCCAAATACTAGCTAGCAGTCACTGTTTCTAATCCCCACTCCCAGGATAGTTTGCAATTCATAGGGTAAGTGTCTTCAAAAAAGACCAAGTTACACTTAGCTATTTTAGTTCTGCTGGAAATTAATTCCCTGTCATCATTCCATGTCAAATAATAAATGGATTCTCAAGTGGCCTTGATTAGATTCAGTGGTTTTTATTCAGAATTGCATGGATGAGGCTGAGATTTGTATGACTGCTCCTTCAGTACAACAGAAATATCCTCATGAGCGACCTGAAGCCACCTGTCTCCTGAAGAATATATGAGGTGTAGATTAGTAATGTACACTATGGGGTACCTCATTAGAGACTGCAACTTGCTAGAGAAACCAATGGCAAAATCTTCTTCGGCAAGAAAAGCCATGGAAGGTTCTCTCTTCTCATACTTTACAGCAGCAAATAGATTACTGGAAAATCATAGCCACAAATACTCACTGCCCTGTCAATCTGATACCCCATTAACATGCACCAGTGGTGGTATGTTCTGTTAAGAATAGCAGCTCCAAGGATTTAGGCTGAACACTGGATGAGTTGCCTAAGCTACCAATACTGCAGCAGAGCAAATGCAGGACTGGTACCAGAGTGCCACCCTTTCACAACCTGATTTTGCTGAACTTAGCTCAATTCTTACAATAAGCAAGAAGCCTGCTGCCTCTTTTCACACCACACAGTAAAATCTAAGCATACACTTTTTATGAAGGACACAGTATAAATACTTTAAATTAGCCACTTAGGAATAAAAAGGTATTTTCATCCTACATACCAGAAAAATTGTGCAAAGATGAAAAAATGAAATGATATGCATTTCCACTGCAGCTAGAATGTTTATCTGTGAATCCTACTACCTTTTCTCCACCTTTTTTTCCTATCCTTCTTCTTCCTTAATTTTATTTTCTTTTTTTGTTTTATTATTTGTGAAAGCCTGATATGAAGCTATCTTTTTGCTGCAGGTTTTAATCTCCTGACATGCATAAGTTTGTTAAAATAATGAGAACATCTGTAAGTCAGACTAAACACAGCAAAATCTAGACACTGTCTGCTTTTGCTTTTCATTTTTCATTTTTCCTATGTTTCACGTATATTTAAGTATATATTAATAATATGTATACTTATGTAGAATATATACACATATATTTTTTATTTATGATATATACATTCTTTTTCAACCCAAATAATACTTATACCAAAACATTACAAATGTGATCAGAATTGAATAGATGCTTCAAGTAATTATGGAACAAATACCAGTTGAAAATACTTTTTTGTCTTTATGATTTATTTCTAATAACATCAAAAATTGAGGGAAACACCCATCCCCTTTTGCCAGCTGGAGTGGTTGTCTGACAGCTCAGCTGTGAGATTTCCAGACCCAAAGACTCCAGGGAATCTGAACAATTACTGTCACAACTGGGATTTTGATGTTCGCTCCTAAAAAGAAGTTTTCCCACTTGAATTCTTTTATGGATCACATATTTATGCATAAGTTCTGGCTTTTCTTATTTATATTTTTGAAGAAGAAGACTACCAATTGTTCAGCTTATAATTCTCAAAAGCCCAGGATTTTTGTCTTTGTCAGGATTGGCTAGTCTTATCTGGAAGACTCCGAGAATCAGTATTACTTTTAAATTTGGCAAAAGAAGTAGCTTGATTTTTTAAAAACTGAGATATTGAGAAGTTTCTCCTCTGTGGAAAATATTTTAGTTATATATTTCTTGATTATCTTTCTCAATAATAGATGAGTGATTATTTTCTTTCAATTTTGTCATCATCCCTCTAGAAACTAATTTTGGATCTTATCATGTATCCTTTTGCTTCTGTGACCAACTTCTCCACAGTTCTAATTGATTCTTTGATCTTAAAAAACACATTGGCTCAATAATTGATTTGTTCTTTGTACATACTCTCTAAATATCTGTCTGATTTTGGATGAACTTTCATAAGCATTTAAAAGAGCAAAGTTAGGAGGTTTACTTTAAAAGAAGATTCTGAAATTAAAACTCCCATACCAAAAGATAAGTAAAATTGAATTTTTAATGTATTCAAACTGGGTGTAAGGATACGTTTTCTATAACAAATCTGAGATAAATAGTAGCTAGGATAGATGTCTAGTACCAAATAATTTCAGTACTTCTAATTTCAGTTATGGCAAACAAGGGCTGTACTCTTGCCGGCTTATTATGGTATGTGTATTTTGACAGAACCAATAGCTCAATTTTGATAACAAGGTAAAGAAAAAGAGATGGAAGACATTTTTGCTTTTCTGAATATTGAGAAATATATCTAAAGTCAATGTAAGTGGAAAGGAGGAATTCAGACTATTAATTTGAGGGGGTTTATTTTATTTTAAGTATTTTATTATTAGACAGAAGAAAACTACGTCATGCTAATAGTTGTGTTTCATCTTGGTCTCAAGAAGATGGCCAAGTTAATAGGGTAAAAGAATATTAAATCAGTAGGAAGGAGAAAATAAATTAAGAAATTAACCAGAATTGTTCAAGAGTGACTGTTCTAAAGTGCTTGGAAATGAGCCATGTGAGTTAGGCATACCTGAGTTCTACTCTTGCTTCTTCTTTGATGACTGGATTCCAATAGTCGGAAAAGACAAAACAGACAACTTTATGTACATACACACACACACATATATAACATTACAAATTATAAATATATTTATATATTTATAAATATACATTAAATAATAGAATCATAGATTATCTCAAGTAAGAGGGGACCATAAAGATCATCCAGCCCTACTCCCTACTTCTGCTCTTTGCAGAACAATTCACAAACAAATTAAGAGAGTCATCCCAATGTTGCTTGAACTTTGACAGGATTGGTGCCATGACCATTTCTCTGGGGAGTCTGTTTCAGTGACAGACCACTCTCTCCCTGAACAACATTTTCCTAATGTCCAATCTGAACTTCCTCTGATGAAATTTCATTCCCATTTCCTTCTGTCCTATCATTGGACACCAGAGAGAGGAGATCAGCACTTTCTCCTCCACCGTCCCACACTGAAAAAGTTGTAGACTGCGATGAGGTCACCCCTGAGACTTTTCTTCCCTAAGCTGAACAAACCAAGCCACTTCAGATACTCCTCTTCAGTCTTGACCTTGAAATCTTTCATCATCTTGGTTGCCTTTCTCTGGACACGCTCTAGTAATTTGATGTCCTTCCACTGGGCCACTCAAAACTGCACACAGTACTAGCGGCTGAGACTGCACCAGTGTGGAGTGGTAGAATCCTCCTCCATGCAGTGTTTGATGAACCCAAGTCATGGCTAGCCCACCTAGATGCCAGGTTGACACTGCTGACTAACATTCAACTTGCCATCAACCACTGCTCTCCAGTCTCTTGTCCCCCAGTTTTCATGAAGAACCAACATTATGCCATCTTCAGTGGAGAATTCAGCACTTGCTTTTGTTAGATTTCATATGATTGGGGATTTCCCAGCTCTCTAGTCTAATCACATCTCTCTGTAAGGTCTCTCTATCCTCGAGAGTGTCTACAGGTCCTCCTAATTTAGTATCATTGGCTAACTTACTAAAAAAGGTGTTCCACTCCTGCATAAAGATAATTTAAAAAAATTAAAAATCACTGGCCCTAAAATTGAACCCTGGAGAGGCCCATTACTGACTGGCCACCAGCCTCATTTACTCCCATTTGCTATTACTCTTTTAGCCCAGCCCATCAGTCAATTGCTCATCCAGTATATTATGGACTTCTCTAGCTGTATGCTGAACATTTTATCTAGAGGAACATAAAGAGTTACTAGAGGTCTCCAGGATATATAGATATAGATATAGATATAGATATAGATATAGATATAGATATAGATATAGATATAGATATAGATATAGATATAGATATATACACACACACACACACACACACGTACACCAAGACTTACTGGGAATCTCCTCTTATGAAAGATAAATAGATTTTCCTGCTTATTTTATGCATTTGTGATTCTTTTTACTACTTATGCTTATTTTCACTTTACGGATCATAAGTTTGCACTGGACCAGTCCACTCATATTTTCCCAGGTAAACTAAATGAAATGCTGACCAGAAGAGGAGAAATTCATTTTGGTATGACTTCAGGAGTTTACTCAGCACTGAGATTAAAAGGAAAACTTTAAAATTCTTTTCTTTATGTGTTGTTTGTAGTCCATTTATTAAGACTTTTCTAATTTAAAAACTGTGGTTTCCATTTGAATCTCTCTGCAACTGTTCCGGACAAGTTAAAGTAGCCTGGTAAAGTTTAGCCTGGTAAGTGTCCTAGAAGTGGCAAAATGGCCTTGGTCCCATTGACTATTCTGACCAGCAGAGCCTCATAAAGCCAGATTTATTGGTGAGGGAGGTGTTGGACAGTCACAGCAGTAGGCAATTCTGGAGCCACAGCCAGTGGGACTAATTGTGTCTCCCAGCTCAAATTGCCCCAGGAGCAGCTGAACTCTAGCTCTCCATCCCTTCTGCTGATCCCTGGAGCAATACACTTAAAACGTGCCATTGCTGCTGAAAATTTATGCCAGCTCTGATTCTCTCTTCTATGACAGGATAATATAGCAAGGGATTCAGAAATGGACCCCTAAAAATAGTGTCCTAATTAAATTTGCATAAAATATTTTGGCTTGTCTGAACAATGAGGTCAGATAGAAGGGCAGTGTTGCCAAACTTTAATCTACCAGAAAGAAAAAAACTACCCTGATGCAGTTGTTTCAAAAAAGTTAAAATGAGTGAATCATTCCTACATTGTGTACTTGAAAACAAATAAGTTCAGTATCATTCCTTGTCTCAGTATCTTGTGATTGATAACAGGAATTTGCTGGGTGAAGCAATACAAGGAATTATTTATATCTTCCAGCATTAGGCTCATAGCATGAATCCCATCCTCCACAGTGAATGGGATAACTACATATAAATTAACTGCAGTGACATTTTTCTTATATTCGTCTGAACGGACTTTGAGTTGTAAGAACATGTATGTCATTATCATACAACCTAATTATTTTATTAACTTTAGGATTATCCTAGTTCAAAGACCAAAGCAATCTATAGTATATTGTATGTCTGTTTATCATTATATTAGTTCAGGAACCAGATAAATGACTTCAAGGTTTTCATAGTTTAGATATTATTTAAATTTAAGATTAATTGCAGTATTAAGTATTGACTTAAATATTATTTGTTTCTCAGAAAGTTAGTACTTACTCTATGCCTCCAAATAATCTGGATGGACAGAATATGGGTTACAAATGCATAAGATTCAGAATGTCTCTGCAGTGCATACATAATGGATATGCCATGTATGTTTTATATATAGAATCATAGAATCCTCTACGTTGGACAAGACCTTTAAGACCATAGAATCCAACCTTTAACCTAACACTGCCAAGTACACTACTAAACCGTGTTCCCAAGTGACTCATCTACGTGTCTTTTAAATATCTCCAGGTAATTCAACCACTTGCCTGGGCAGCCTGCTTCAGTGGTGGATATCCCATTTGGTGAAGCCTTCATAAGAACCTATCTAAACCCCTCCTGACACAACTGAAGGCTGGCTTCTCTTGTCCTCATCCTTTGTTCCCCCTGCAATAAATAAAGGAAGGATATTTCCCATAACCATCCTTTTGTTGCAAATATATTTAAAGAAGCTGTTTTCATTGGGTTTTGGAGGTTTTTTGGTTTTGTTTTGAATTGGGTTTTTTTTGTATTAACCATATTAAGTTCCTACTGGTCTTTGATCCTTCTGATTTTCTCCCTACAGAATCTCGTGACATCTTTGTAGTCCTCCTGAGTGGCTTTCCCCTTCTTCCAGTGGTCATAAACTCTCCCTTTTTTCCTGAGTTTCAGACTAAGCTCTCACCTGGTCTTCTTCTCCATCATCTTGTCTTTCAACACATGAGGATTGTCTGCTTCTGCACGTTTAAAAATTCCTTCCTGAAAAATTTCTAGCCTTTATAGATTCCTTTGCCCTTTCAGGACTGGCTCCCAAGGGACTCTCTCAGCCAGGGTTCTAAACAGGCCAAAGTCTGCCCTCCAGAAATCCACATTATTCCCTTATTTCCCTCCTTACTTCTCCAAGAACTGAAAAGTATCATTGCATGATCTCTATGCTCAAGGTGGCCTCTCGCCACCCACAAGTCCTTCTCTGTTTGCAAACAGCAGGTCCATATTAGGAAAATGCTTTCTGTATAGGTGTTGCATCCTGTACTCTGTACAGGTTGAGAGGACTAGTTCGGAGTTTCAACACACCAGTTTGCTGGATTCGAAGCAGATTTTGAACATCTTTGGCAAATACTCAAATTTCTCTCTTTCTGACATGAAGAGAAAATGGCCAGCAGGGGTAAAGACCAAGCAACCCGAAATCTCATGATCACATGGGTTGTGATCCTGTTCTATTTAAGACTTTCTAAGTGCAATAACTAGGGTGAACAATTTCATCCCTTATTTCCTGCAGTGTATTTTAGGATTGGTTGGCTTCTTTCATTTTGATGTGTTGTACTTCAGTGGGATTTTGTCCACACATTTTACTTTTTAAAAAATCAAAGCATGTTTTAAGTTTGAAGTTACTGAAAGGAGCTTTGACGGTTTGGATATTGAGCTTATATGTAGGCAAAAAAATAAAGCTGCTTTTCACTTTCTTATGTTTAACACCATAGCCTGCTTAAAAAACTACTACCACTGAGAATTGTTCTCAAGCAGTCTTTGTTCTGTTAAAGCTTAGCATCAGAAAGTTGGTATAAAGGATATTCTTCTACCTTGGAATATTCAGTTGTTTGACAAAAGATTGTACCTGTATCAGCCTCACCATAACCTCAAAACAAATTAGAGATAAAGGCCTTTTATGATCATTGATAGTGTATCTCGATGAGAACAGGTTAATGGACTGCTTATAATTGAGTATTCCAGTGTGCATTGATATATTTTGATAAGGCACTTCATGATGTCTGAAGCTTCTTCTTATGAGATGCAGTAAATCTTACTTTTCAAAGAGGACTTAGGCTAGTTGGTTTAAAGCAAGAAGTCATTATGAGTGACAAAGAGTGCTATATCTATAAGAAAGTGTCATGGGTTTACCCAGGAAGGGTCAGTCTTTCAAGTGACCTATGGTGCAGGAAGTAGTGCACCTTGCTTCCTGGGAAACAGAGCCAGTAACCAGCTAGTTTTGAGTATTGATGAGTGTATAATCCAATTAAAAGTTGTTCCGCCTCCAGGGAAAAAACCATATTTAAGAGAGATACACCTGAGAAAAAACCCTCTTTTCCTGTCCTGTTGCTGCCAGAGAAGCAAGTCCTGTGCTTCTCTCTCTGGTAAGGCTGGGCCCTTGCCCTTTCCCCCCCCCCTCCCCTCCTCAGAGCGGGGAGGGGGGGAGGTTTAGAAAGGAGTTTGCAGCAG
>VZTJ01000253.1:43419-72468 GCA_013397795.1 Orthonyx spaldingii
AGGGACGTTCCACAACAAGCAGAAATTTTTTTCTCCTGGGCGGCTGCTAGTTGTGAAGCTGAAAACCATAAGAACTGTATTTCTTGTGAAGAAGTCAACATAGTAAAACAGGAGAAAACTCCTCTCCCTAAACGAACTGAAGAAAAACTAATTTAGAAGTGGTAAAATGACTGAAAGTCAAAGTGTTGTTTTTTTGTATTGTCATTGAAAAAATGGAGAGGTGGGAAGAGCAAAGGTGTTCTGACGGGTTTGTTCTAGTTCTTAATTTTTTTCTTCCTTTTAAGTCTGTTAATAAACTTTCTTTATATTCTTTAAAGTTTGAGCCTGCTTTACCTACTCCTAATCCTTATCTCACAACAAAATTAAATAAAATCTGATAAATGTACTGGCATTTAACCAAAAAAACTCAAGTGAACAAACTCAAACCACTACACAAAATTAGTATTTCCGCCCGATTTCAAACCAAACTAGTACAGAAAGTAAGAACTCTCCTGTGTGAATTTAACACTAAGTCAGTTAAGAGTATTTCTCTTCTCAGTATATCACTGACTTCATATAAGCCATTAATTCTGGCTACCACATACACAAGCAGAATGAGATGTGGCAATCTGAGCAAAATCAAAATTCATTTGCCTTCAGTAATACAGGATATAACCTTAATTGCTGCCAGGTTGTTGCATATATGGTAACTGAGAGGTAGAATCCCCCTGATTAGAAAAGTCACAGAATGGGTATTTGATTGTTTTTATTACTGTAAACTTAATTCTTTTTCTGTAAATACTCATGGGTATCACCCACTGTAAATAAACCCAATTTTCAACATGACTTTACTGCTAGATAGCAACTAAAAGTGTTGCCAACTTCTCCAACTTTAACATGCATTTTGTTTCATTTGATGTTTTTTCTTAAAGCCTCAGCTCCTGAAAACATAAGAGCAATCTTAGCTTTCACTATGAAAAATATGAACACTTAGATTTCGTAGTTGTAGAGGGAAAGCTTGAAAATGAGAAGCCTAAGGCTTATAAACCACCCAGTTTAACAACAACAAAAAAAAAAAAAATAAAACTTTAAAATCTCATTGAAATGAACCTTGTTATTTCAGGTTGGGGTGGAAGGGGAGGAGAAAAGGAAGTATGGTTTTGAATGTATGAGGTTTCTAATACTGAAAATATAGGCACAATTTTTAAGTACAGTTTCATACTCAGCTTTCTTCCTTGATGTTTCTGATACATTGCTGATACACTCACTGTTTTTGAAGTGACCTTCAACAGTGAAAAAATCTGGGTAAAAGCGTCATGGATTTTTGATCACAGAAAGCCTTTAGCTGCTGAAGAATTGCTTTCTAAAATATTTCTAACGGCTTAAACAGAATTTAAGATCTTTCTGCATAAAAAAACTTTCTGTTTTCTGCACAAGAAAGCCCTGGTGCGGACTTAGCTGGAGCAGTGTGTCCAGTTCTGGGTTCTTCAGTACAAGAGAGACATGGAGGTCCTGGAGCGGGTCCAGTAGAGGTCAAACATGATGAGGGAACTGGAGCACCTCACTTATGAGAAAAGGCGGAGGGAGCTGGGCCTGTTCAGCCTTGAGAAGAGATGACTGAGAGGGGACCACATTGACAAATACCTGAAGGGAGGATGTCAAGAGGATGGAACTAGGATCTTCTCAATGGTGCTAATAGGAGAAGAGGCAGTGGCAGAAACTGGAACACAGTAAGTTCCACCTGAACATGAGGAAGAACTTCTTTATTGTCAGGATGACTGAGCACTGGAACACATTGCCCAGAGAGATTGCGGAGTCTCCTTCTCTGGAGAGATCCAAAAGCTGTCTGGACACAATTGTAACATGCATGAGCAGGGAGGTTGGACTAGATAACCTCCAGTGTTTCCTTCTAACCATTCTGTGAGTCTGTGAAAATCTCTGAGCTTGAGATCTAAAGCAGAAAAATCAATGTTTTTTTTCATTACACCCATTGTAAAATGAAAATCTATACTGGAGTACAAGAATGGTTACAGCACGTTGAGTAACAAGGGATAAAAGGGATAGTTTTCTCTTTTACTTGCCTTGGTTGTTCATATTAAATGCAGTGATTATGAAAAAACCAGATTTTCCCAGAGTGAGTTCAGACATTACTATTTATTGAGGTTCCAGTCCTGAAAAGTGCAGAGCAGTGGTGCCGAGGATGCTCAGTTACATTGGTTAGTACTTTGCACATTTAAGCAGTAGGAATCAGCAAGGTAAAGTTTTTCATATTACTTCTTATTTCTCCAAGCTGAAACTTTCAACTTTTGATTAGACAAGGCCATTCTGTAATAATTTTACATACACTAGTTCCTTCCTCTCTTTTTTGCTACTCTTGTCTGCCAGCAGGTGTTCTGTGATAATCTAGTCTTGGCTACTGAAGATGAACGGTATTTGTGTTAGAAATTAAGCCAAGTGTAGCATTATATTTTATATATTGTTTGCTGGCAATGGAATCATGAAAACAGAGAACTCACTATTAAAAAAAAAAAAAAAGCGCCAGAAGTTGTTTAATACTTTCAGAAGATTCTTACAAAGGAGAATGTTTCAACATGTTCATTTCTATGAATTAAAAAAAAAGCCATAAAGCCCTGCAAGAAACAAATGAGAAAACAGCACACTGGTACACAAAAGGAAGAGGAAACAGTACTCTCTCAAAAGTCTGGCCTTACAGACCACAGCTCTGGGGTATTCTTTTTTTGGATCATGTTAAAAGCTATTCCAGGGCCTTGCCCAGTTGCTTATTTTCAATATGATTTAGTACTCTGGACATTAATTAGTACTATAAAAATGTTGATAAAGCACTCTGGCTATTTAAATACAATTTTCATCACAGATATTATTCACTTATTTTTATTTATTGCATTTCAGAATACTACAGGGATTCTGCATATTAATAGCGAATAATGGCTGCCATAATATCTTGGGTGATTTCTCACTATATATTTGCTATACTCTAGCCCTCCTACTGAAGGTAGTGATCAAATTCATAAGAAGATGAGCAATAAATTTTAGTGTCATTTCTAAATCACAAAACTGTTAAGGGAATTGGGCCAAATCTAGCAGCCCAAGAGAGGCAACGCTGCCACAGCTGCATGTCCCCCAGTGCAACTACTTTCAGGGTTGAGCATGTATTGCCAGTAGGTGTACACACAGAGCACCATGTACAACAGAAACTTACATATAAGATTAGAGAATCACAGAATGTTTTGAGTTTGAAACAACCTCTGAATATCACCTTGGTCCAACCTCTCTGACATGGGCAAGGGCATCTTTCACTGGATCAGATTGCTCAAAGCCTTGTCCAACCTGCTCTTGAACACTTCTTGTGATGAGACATTTACAGGTTCTCTGGGCAACCTGTCCCAGTGCACCAACACCCTCATAGTAAAGAATTTCTTCTTATATGCAATCTAAATCTATTCTCTTTCTGTTTAAAATCATTGCCCTTTGTCCCAGAGGCCTTGATAAGCAGTCTCTCTCCATCATTCCTATTAATCCCCATTAAGTATTGAAATGCCACAACCACTGGTCTCTCAGATTTTCCTCATAAGAGAGGTGTTCCAACCCTGTGATCATCTTCATTACCCTGTTCTGGACTCACTCCAGTAGGTCCCTGTCCTTGTTGTGCTGAGGATGCCAGATCTGGATGCAGTACTCCAAATGGGGCCTCATGAGAGAAAAGACAAGAGAATCACCTCCTTCACACTGCTGGCCATGCTTCTTTTTGCACAGCCCAGGGTACATTGGCTGCAATAAACCAGATTCAAAAACTGAAAATTTACCCAGAAATATGAACTGGAAAAAGAACCACAGATGAATGTTTGATAATTTGTCTCCTTGTATAATGTTTCAGCTTTCTCCTATCTGTATACCATGCACTAGTTAATCAATTAGTTGGCTCAGTAATGTGAAACAATTAAGAAAGCTTTGTTATATTCACAACAAAAAGGAAATTATTTACCCTAAAAATCTTTGATCAATGGTTTGATTGGAGGAGCTTATCTTTGTTTTGGTTGAACATTAATTTTCTTCAATTTTCTTGTTGATTTTCTTAAAATCTAGCATATCTTAGCATTAAGGTGACTGGAGTTATATAACACTTCTCTTTGGGAAAGACATACTAAATGCATTATCATATATGCTGATGGATGAATCTAAATAAACTGTAGTAATACAGTCAAGGGATACATTGCTTATTTATGCAAGTTTAAAAAAAATTCACAGGGAAAATTTACTTGCTTATTCCTGGGAAGGCTTATGATTGATTCACTGAATAAGGGCAACTGGGGAAAAGAGCAGCATCTCACCAGAAAATTCGTCAAAGTCTGTCATATAAGAACTCAGGGATGAGAAGCAACTTTTGATGTTTTCACAGCTAAACCCAGGGTATCTTAGTTCTGTTTTAGTTCTTTCAAAGTAATTATAAATATATGTATGTGTGTGTGTGTATAGAGAGGACAAATCCAAAAACTAAAATCTGAAAACTGTTGTGGAGGTGGGAGAAAAATTCTACTCTTGAATTCAGGCCAATGCTGCATATTTTATGGTGTGAGCCATAAGGGCATTAGCACATTTTTCAAACAGATACATGATTTCAGAAAATCCCCAAAGAATCAACTTAATCTCTTAGGAATTTTACTTTTTCCACACAAAAGATTCTGCGCATTCAAGCATTGCTGTTCTATGTGTGCAAAAAACTCCCAGCTGTTTGCAACTTCGTGGGGCCTGCCTAGTTTCATATACCCTACCTCCTGCATGCAAGGCTAATTGCCTACTTGCATTTGTGACTTTCTTCACTGCTGTCTGGGTGACCAGACTGGAAAGGTACTAGCTGCCAGTTCAGAGTGGCATGTCTGTTGTGTTTTCACTGATGTCTGGAGGGGGCCTTAATTCCAGAAATTCTCCCAGGAGCAACTCCCTTACTAATCAAAAAAATGTTATTATTGGTTTCTGGTTTGTCTCTGTATACCAGCAATGCAGTTGAATATTTAAAAAAATCTAGCTATGCTGAAGTAACCTAGGAAATACAGAATTGTTAAAGTAATAATAACCATGTGCTGAGATATAGAAGGGGTTTGGAAGATATATAACATTTGTCCTCTGAGTCATTTCAGATGACTGATTGAAAGAATTGCAGAATTGGAGCTACAATGATTTTACCTTTGTTGTTCATCAAACATAATATTGTAAGGCACAAAGCCTAAATGGGACTATTTTAGTAATTTTTCTTTTATTCTTTACTATCTGTACTGTGGTAGCACTTAACAGTCACTAAACACAGACTTGGGAGCTGCTAGAAGACGAAGGCACTTTGAAAAAGGAACAACAGGTGACTCCTCCTACATGAGAATGCAAGGAATTTAACAGAGTTTGGCAGTTTGCTCTTCAAGAAGCTGTATGGTCACAGTAAGCATTTGCTGTTTCAGTAGAAGACAGAGTATAACAGTTAAGGCACTGAGGCACATATTGTCTTGACTGAGGTAACATCTTAGGGAAATGTCTCTGTCAGAAACTAACCCACTAGCTTCCTGAAATTGTCACTATTACAGTTGCAAGAGCATGGGATATCTTAAGGCAACTTCCTTCCTAAAGAAGAAAAATCATCAGATTTCATATAATGGAAAGTGACAGATAACATTAATGAGTAAACATCTAAAATTTTTGAGAAGTAATTTCTATGTTGGAATGTTCAAAAGATAGGTTAGGTGACAACTGTGCTCATGGCTTTCCTTTAGGAGATATTTTACGTACCTCCACCAACTGATCAGCACTTTTCAAGATGATGAATAAGCTAAGTCTGAAATAAATCTGAAATTAGTGTAGCTGAGCAAAAAGAATAGTTTCCATATTTTACAGCAAAACCACAAATATTGTAATTCCTGTGAGGAAGTTTCTATTAATTTTCCATAGTTTAGGAAAAACACTCTGTTCAGAAAATGAGCTGACATTTAATCTGGCAATTTCAATTATTTTCTATGCAATTAAACTTAAATCAAATAAACAATTATGCTTGAATCGTATTACTACTTAAATATATATTTTTAATCATAGACACAGTATATTTTCTACAAATTAACATAACAAAGATGAAAATTATATCAAGTTATAAATAGTTAACATGATGGTAATCACAAGTAATTTCTTTCCAGTGATGCCTTTTTTCCTGGTTTCAGGAATGACCACTAGACACAGTTGGAGGTTAGAGGGTCGAGGGTCATTTACCTCAGTATTTTAATAGGATCCTGTTCTGATACATGACGTCACAAAGCCCACCATGCATGCATGCTCTTCTCCCTTCTTCTCTTCTCCTTCTTTTGTTCTGTTCTTCTGTATCCTTTCTTGTTCTTCTTTTTCTTCTGTTCTTCTGCCATATCCCCCCCACCCCACTCACGCACACAACTTATAGGCCTAATCTCCCTGGGGGGCCAATAAGTTTACAGCACATATTCTACTGAGGGGAGCCATGGCTCCTCAAGATAGTAGGATGTTGGTCTCCTAGCTCTACACGACCTTGGAGCTATGCTGAGTCATCAGACTTAGAGAAGTACAAGTATGCATACTAATACTTGTGGATACACAGAACTGTGTAAAAGGTATAAAAAGAAATAGCAAGAAATCCTTTTGGCATCACCAGGATATTGCAGATGAAGTAGAAATGTTACATTTCTTCATACTGGCACTCCTTTTTATACTGAAAACAGATATTCTGAAGATAAATTGAAGAAATAATGCTCTAAAATAGAAATGTCTGGAGAGAGTGATAAAGGAATAAAGTGTCAATAAAAATATTTTCTTCTTGTTCGCAACTGAAAATATAACTTGCAGTGGAACAATGTAGTATGATTTCAGCTGGAACACTAAATTAATGAACAATAAAGAAAACTTTTCACCACCAGTAAATTCTTTGAAATGTTACATCTAACACAAGCATAGGATTAAGAACCCAGAGTTTGGAGTCATGTGATGCATGCTATAATAAACCTGTCAAAAATTTTCCTTGTCTAGGAAGGGAAAAACAATTATATATATGTATAACTTTAAAAGCCTGTAAAATATACATGAGGAAATATGTAGGGAGTGAAAATTCCTTACGTAGGGAATGAAAATTCAGAGGTGACTGATAGAAAATGATAATGAAGAGAAAACATATGCCAGGCCAAAACAGATCTTTCAGTCTGCTGTGGGTTTATGCAGTTTTGCCTTAAGCATTAGTGTTTTGGGTAGATGACAGGGAGGAGGAAAAACATTTCCCCTGCCCTTTCTGTCTCATTATTCATCCTCCCTTGGGGAAAGTAGTCTTAATGACAAGCAATTCTGCTGTGGTTTCATTGCTACTACTGATCCGCAGCACTGCATATAAGGCTTTGATGAAAAAGAAATAACAGCTAATTACAAATCTGGGTTTTGGCACCAAATTTGGTATTCAATATTTATCAGTCCTCAGTCAGAGAGAAATGCATGTATTACGAAGCTTGCAAAATTGAGGCACTGTGTTTCTTTTTAAGGCCCAGACCAGATATCAAAAATAGATATTTCCCTGTTGCAGTAACTACCTCAGAGCAGGAAGTACAACTACTGGAAATTGAAGAGCTAGTGTAAATGCACTGTCTGAAACAGGAGTACTTTATTCTATTTCAGGTTCATCCCAAGATGATGGCTCAGGCCAGACCTCCATGCCAAGGTGTCTTAGAAAAATGAGCCCCAAACCTGGACCTGCAATGATATTATTGATTTCAAAGCTAGTCTCAGTCACCAGTGAGCAGTGAGTAAGCGTGTTGATTGGTTTTTTGCCAAGAAAATTCTTGCCAGGAATCTGATCTAGTGGCAATCTAGGATTACAGCCAGATTAAAGCAGGCATTTGGGAATGTTCACATACTGTTCTAGAGATTGACCACCTAATGATTTTGGAAGCTTTCAAAGCCTTCAGATGGAAAGTCTGAAAAAGTAAGAATCTAACAAAACTGGTTTGGTGAACTAGTCTGGCAGTTTGTTTAGAAAAAACAGGAATGTTGAAGCAGTTTTCCTCTCTAGGAGCAGTCTGACAGAGAACTAAGTCTTAGTAGGAGAAGTCAGTCTGATTTTTTGTAGGTGCCTCTGATTTCCTTACCAAGAGTAGCCCTTAATTATTGTAGTTGGCCTAGAGAACAGAAAGCTGAGCACAAACCTATTCCTCACTAAAGCAATCATTTTCTTGCATACATTTGGAATTGATAGATATCATTAACTCACAATAAGGCAACAAAAGGTTTTGAGTGTAATTTACAGGGCCAAAAACGTATGGCATCCAAAGGGACATACTTTAACTTGCCCTTGAGAAAGAAGACTCATTTGTGGCATATAGCATAAATAGACTCTGATATTGTCTCCTTAGGGTTTTATGGTGCTTAACATAGGTCTTGCAACTCTGGAAAAGAAAAATATGATAAAATTACAGCCATCTGAAAAAGAAACAAGGAAAGGCTTTGTTGCAGAGAATATAAAAAAGTAGGTAAAAAATGTACTGGATCGTGAACTGATAATCACAGGGAATGGGAACAGTTCTAGCAGATAAGTGGGAAAGGGTGGTTGGGGTGCACAAAGCTCAAAGTCACTGCAACATCTTTAGTATGCTGCAGTAGGTTTAGCCAGATTTGGTGCACTGCTCAGACTGCAGCTTGAGGGAGTGCTTAAAAGTATGGAGCTGATAGCAGATGTGATGAGTGGGTGTGTGAACAGATCTTAAAAACTTGGCTGGAGTGAGCTTAAGAGTTTTCTTTTTAGAGCTACTTTGAAGGAGGCAAATCAGACTAGTGCTTGTTATTTATCTTCTATGAAATGCTTTCTTACCATTATTAGCCCAGATGACCAGCTTGGAGAAGTAAATTTAGTTGGCTGAGGGAAAATGAAAAGATCTTTTGTTGTTTGTGCCTTTTTTAGCAACTTTATGATGACTAGTCATAAGCTCAGGAGTAAGAGAGTTTCCATGGCAAAGGAGTTTGGTTGTATATTGATCTTTCATTTATATTTAAATGATCAGACACAAACTGTAATTAGTGGTGTGACCCATGTTTTTGCTTATAATTTATGTAAATATTTTAATAGAAATTAATACAAAATGCATATTCCAGTCTAATAAGTACATGCAAAATACTAACTTATTATGAACTTGAAATTTCACTCTTATAGTCTGTCCTGTATTATGGAGTGTCATTAAAACTTAAGAAATTAGTGATGTGGTTTTTCACTCCTGTTTTCTTTTTCCTGGAAACACGCACAACCTCATCATAATTATAGATGAGATAAGAGAGCAAATCTTACTTTCTAAATGTTGCAAATAGTCATTAATAAATCTATCTTTCAGTGCTGTGTTTTACTGCTTTCATTGTGAGTTCATAATGTGAATACTAAAGAACTTTGTCTTTATAATACATGCAACCTTTCTTTTGTTCCTTCAGTTAACAAATGGAGAAGTAATCTGCTTTTCTTCTGGTATTTAAAAACTCACCATGACATATGCCTACAAAGACATTTCTAGATTTAAATTTTGCTCTTTATTGTGAGAGTACAGGTATAAAATATAGATATACATTTAAGAAAAGAGATCCCAGTGAGTAGCATTTTGGTTTCTTAGACAATATCAACAATGTAACCTATGTAACATGTGTGCTTAAGAACTCTTTAACTATGTGCATTTTTCTGCCCTCCCTTTCTGGCCCCAAACTGATGGTCTTCTATTAATCAAAAAATATATTCCTCTTCTCTTAGTTCTGTGGGTCCCAGTGGTGGCTGCTCAGCATCGAATCCATGACAGCAGTGAAAATAAAGTCTATCCGGAAATATATAACTTCCTTTATCTTCATTGACCTCATGGGTCGAATATGTTGGTCTCTTCAAACATAATCTCTAATATTTTCATTCTGAGGAGAAAAGAAATTATTGTCTAACACTATAATGGCCATTGCTGATTACTGCGTAAATGAAGAGCTACAGAGGAGGAGGGACTTTAGTATTCTGAGTCAGAGTGTCCTTTAAGGCTGTGTTAGGACCTACCACTGAAGGTGAGGGTAATTGAGGTTCTGGTTAATAGATCCCTTAGGGCAGATTAGAGTGGAACAAAACCAGTGGGTTTTTTTAATTTCTATACATATGTAGGAATTATTTTAGAAAATTTGTTGCAATGGAAAAGAGGTATGTAGCTGTTTTAATTATTATCTATATAAAAATATAAAGATACCACCTAAGAAAATATATAAGGAAGGGAAAGAGAGAAAGAAAGGATAAGAGTAGCTAACAGAGAGGAAAGATATCATGTGGGTAAAGCAAGGAGACTTGACTGTTACAATTTCGATGTCCATTAGTCGAAGAGATGGTTGCAGTCTCAATCTGTTGGAGGTGTGGGAAGCCCATACAACATACTGTTCAGTGGGTTAATATATGTTCAAGTTCAGGTGGAAATGCCCAGATACCTCCTCTGGGAAATGGAGTTTTACACTCTCTGATGTAAGACCATGGATCATGTGCAGTCCTCTGAGAGGTGAGAGGCCCAGAAATTAGTGTCTTGGGGGCACTTCAGGAATCTTTGATGGCTTACAACACCTACGACATAACAGCTGCCTCTCACATGAGCATAGTTGAGCCAGTTGTGCCCCATGGGAAGGGATGAATGCCTTCAGGCCTACATGTGAATATTCTCATGAATATGAGTGTCCCAATACCTTGCAGGGGGAGGGGATTTTACAGCTGAGTCAGCTGTGTAAGGGAAGACATTGGCAAAATAAAAAGCACTGTCCCGCCAGGATCTGCTCGTTGGCCTTTTGACTTATATGGCTCAAAATCTATCTTGTTGCTAAAAAAAGGTTTGACTTGGTCATCCTCTGGTGATGAGTGCTTACCCCTTCTGCACCTGGGCTGTTCTTATGCAGATCAGAAGATGTTTATATACAAAAATAACCAACTTCTCAAGGCAGGCATGAAAAGAACTTAAAAGATCTTTTTCCTTCAAATATAGTTTTAAAATGTATTTTTGACCACCTATGGGAGGAGAGGAAGACTCAAGGGGAAGAAACTCTGCTTTTCCTGTAACGAAATCATAAACTATTTTCCATCAATGTAATGTTCTGAGCATTTTTATATAAACTCCAGATTTTAAAAGATGAAAAAAAAAAGATTCTAAATGTATGATCCAAGAATAAAGCTTGAAGTTTTCAGAGCAAATTATCTTAGCAAAATTCTTTAGAGTAACATCCATTTCTCACTTCACTTGGCATTTCTTTCCATGAGCTACCTTTTTTTCCTCAGCAGGACATAAATGAGTAATATATTCAAAGTAAACTGAGTTACACTCTTTCGAAAGAAATAACATTGAGTTGAAAATTGAACCTATTGTTTTTAAGATGCTTCCAGACATTCAACTGTTTTCTCACATAAACAGCAATACCGTCTCCTCATCATACCATCCTTTCCTTCCTATCCTCTGTATCCGTTTATTGCATGACTGCAGTCATAAAGCTGTTAAAGAAGACACTAACAGTAAAAGTCCCAATACTGATTTGAGGAGCCCTACTGGTTGTTGGCTGCTGGACTTTGAACCACAGATCACAACACTTTCAATGTGGTAGTGCAGCAATCTCTCATTCATTGTCCATTTATCCAGCCCATATTGCACCAATTTGGAGACAGACACTACAGAAGAATAAATGTGTCAAAGGTGTTGCTAAGTCAAAGAATACAACATGCACATCCCTTCCCTTATTCAAAAAATAAGTTACCTTCTTGCAGAAAGCATGGGGGTTAGTCAAGCATGATTTCCTCTTGTTAAATTTATGCTATGTCTACAGTTTGTTTGTTTGTTTGTTTATTTGCTTGTTTGTTTGTTTCTTACAGGATTTGCTTCATAACCTTTCCAGGGACTGAGATGAGGCTGACTGGTCCACAGCTCCTCAAATTCCTCTTCTTGCCTGGCCCTTCCTGAAAATATGTGTGAGGTCTGCCCTTCTTCAGTCACCTGGACGTCCCCAATTCCCATGACCTTTCAAAGAATTTAGACAGTAGCCAGCACCCTTCAGAACCTTCAGGTACATCTCATCTGGTCCTATAGACTGTTGTATGTACAAGCAGATTATGTGGTCCCTAATTCTTCCTTTGGTAATGTTTCAATGTTTGAGGATAGTCTTACCATAGAAAACTGAGGCACAGAAGGTTTTGAGAACCTGTGGCAGTCACAGACATGACCCATGAGGGTTTCCCCATCTGTGGGTGCAGATTGTGACCATGGCTTTCTCAGGATTCTTTAGTACACAAAGTCACAGAAGCCTGGGTTTCTGAGAATTTCTTTATTACATATTTCTACAAAGTACTTTTTTACTCTAAGTAAAAACATTTCCACATTTATATACACTACTAACACTAGTAAATATAGATTACAAGTCACTAGTTACCACTCGGAAATTAAGTATATATTACAAGAGTAAAACAAATATATATATATATGTATATTGCAATATACAGATATATAATTCCAACTAGTGAAGTAAGTATATACTTATGAACCTTTATCTGTGAGAGCACCGATGTATATATTATGTGAAATGTTACTGGTGCAACATTCCCCAAACATTTCCCAGGAGTAGGACAAATCTATGATGGAGAAGTCCCACTTCAAAGATGATTGATGTTACAGAATACAAAATCAGCCAGGTGTCCCTAGCAAGGGTCTGGTCTGTCCAGGAGATTATGTGCATGGAAGCTCTTTCAGAGAAGATCATTTTAAGTAGGAAAGAATTACTTTTGGTAGACACATAAGTAGGCATAGGACTACTGTTTCTGGAATAGTTGTTGCTGACTTTGTTGTCCTTCAGTTAGCAAGGTGTCTTTGTCCTACCAACTACCTCCCTTCAAAGGAAGTTTTGACTGAGCTTATCAGGGATGACTCAGGGCTCCTGACTGAGGAGATGTCCTTATTTGTCAGTATGTTGCCTTTTTGGCTACTCTATCAGTACCTCAGCTTTTTCCCTGTTGTTTTTCACTGGGTCCTTCGCCCGACTAAGCAATGGACTCACACTCACTTTAGTTTGCCTTAAACCACCAATGCACACCCATGTACTGTTAATATGTGTTTTCAGTGGTTCAGAAACAAGATGTGGTTGTTTCCACTTCTTCCAGTCAATGTTAAACTTAGATTTGAATGACAATTCCCAAGAGCTGTCATCTCACTGTTTGAGATGTCTCCACTTCCTCCTGTTTCAAATGCCCACAGGGTCTGAACCAGATTTTGGGCTTGTTATGTAAATTATTTCTGTCCCTGTAATTAAATGGAATATATAAATGTCTATGATACTGAAGCACTTATCTGAAAAAGCTATGTAAATACATGAAAAAAGGTGACAGCAGCTAAACTACTTCAGTCTCTGTGTAGAAATGCAGCCTAATATGGATGTAGGTAGAAGAATGGTTACAAGCTTAAATATAAATAATTAATCTGAGTATTTTAATTGCATTGGTTACATGCATGCACGTACATCTTAAGAGCCCTGCAGATAAAATTTATTGTCTTGGATTGCTTGTAAGTAATGAATGTATTAGTCTTTTCCCTTCTGTTTCATAATTGAGCAATTCAGGCATTTAATTGTTGCTTCTAGTTAAATGAGCAACTTTAATTATAAAGTAATTGATTGAACAGTGTAAATACACTTCAGTTCTAATTAATATGGATGTATTATGTGGTACATTGTACCAATACATCTTTTGTTACTGTGTATGTTCTCATACTCTAGTCACTGCAATGAATGCGAGTTTCTGGACGCCTTTTTGTTTCTTCAGGAAACATGGTGTTAGAGTTCTAGGAAGTTGTACAGTAGCAAAATTATTAGAAGGACATGTTTGAATTTGCTCTGAGAAGATAAGACTTTGTACAAAAAACCCAACCAACCAACCAACCAACCAACCAAAACCAAACACAAACCCCTGACATCTTCCACATATTTCTTTAAGTACCTTTTAAATTTCAGAGAGAAAGAAAACTAGAAGTAAGGCTGGTTTTGACCAATACATTATGTTATATTCTCCAATGCATATTATCTAATCATAACATTTTGGCTGGATGCTCAGCCCCACTTTCCTCTTGGGCTGAGGACATATTTTTTCAAGTTCTTTTATTCAGGCTTTAATACTTAAATAAGGATTTATGTGTTTTCTGCCTGTCTTGTTGATTCTGTGAACAAGGCTATATTTAAGATTAAATCTGACAACCAACCTCTGCCTATACTGTTGTTTGTCTACAAACTTCTCAACATCCCTCTCCTCTAACTTTACTGGAGATTTTCATGCCTACATTTACCAATCATTATATGCTGGCCTCTATGTATGAGCAGGAAAGGGTGAACAGCAATAATTGTTGCTTGAATTTCACCACTTGAATGACCATGTTTTCTGCAGCTCTCTCCAGACTGATTCTTTCCCCTTCTTCTCCCAGTCACTGGAAAGATATGAATACCACACTTACACTATTGTTACCTACTATCATTTTCATCTTTCTTTTACCAGTAGGAACAAAACCTGATTTCCAGGTGCTCAAACAAAAGAAAAGAAATTGTACTATTAATATAAATAGACATTATACAGAACCATCAGATTGCTTTCTCTGTTTCCATTGAACATTATTATTTTTGTTTACCTGGCATGTTAGCTTGTCTTTGTATTTTTATCATTATATACTGAGGCATGTTAGTGTTTTGAAATTAATTTGCAGATTCAGCTTTTGAGGAATGATTTTCTCATCTGTTCATATTAAGCCTGATATCCAGGATGCTACAACCCTGAAACTTGCTTTTGAATACTATGGTTATTAAATAACTGACCAACAACATGTTACCAAATACATATTTGGATTCTGTGTTGGACACACTTTCCTAAGCAAACATGAAGGAGTCTCACTGTTTTTCATACAAAGGAAGAAATGTAAGTAAGTTTGAGTAGATAGCAAGCATCCCTGCCCATAATTTTTCTTAAGTCATTCATATGAGAGACAGGTGTATGCATAGTGTTCTTCAGTTATGCTGAAACTACTAGTTCAGAAATCTTTCTACAGCACGCAGATGGTTGCAAATATTTTTCAGCATAATTCCTTTTCTATAAGAGAAATTGAGAAACTGGAAGAGAACTGTCTTCTAGTAAAAGGCCTGCTTATTCTGATTGATAAAGAGTCATGATATAAGTAAATCTTTTTCAGTTTGATTAAGATTAGTTACTGTCAGATTTTCCACGGTAAGCGAATAAGACAGAGTGCTGTGAACTCAAGTTCCCAGTTTTACACTGGGTCTGAATTGGTAAATCTTTGTAGCTGCAACAGAACTTACCCCTTTTTGTCTCTAAGAATCAGGTGAAGGTTTACTCCAGGAAATTTAGATCGTACAGGAGTCTGTATGGTCTGAATTTTCCCATACCAGTTTTAGAGCATGTAGATATCTTCCCATTCTTCTTTTGATTCTGCATTTACTAATTGGTCAGGCTATGCTTCTGTACTTAAAGCATGACCTTCTTGGCACAAGCTGTAAGTGATAAAGAGGTAAAATTGAATGATGCTCTACCAATGTAAGAAAGTGAGTGTGCCTCTCCTGACTGGAACCTCAGGTCAGCTGAGCCATTTATTCCCTGTTTATTTAATTTTCTAGTTGTTGTCTTTCTGTGGTATTTTAGCCTGAATGAAAACAAAAGTTTTGGAAATCGAAGACCATCAGTGTGAAACAGCCCATTATAACCTGGTTAGCAGTTCATGAGTTTGATGCTCTAAGAAGGGTAGATATCTTTTTCCCAAAATATTGATGACTATTGTTTATTTAAGTGACAAACAGCATTTCCTGGCCACATGATTTTTAAATTTTATTTCTTCTGGGGCCTCTGAAAATTTTTCCTTCTCCATTAAATGCATGGCAGTAAAAGGCTATGAAATCTTGGAGAATGAATTATGCTGAATCTGTAGAAGAAAAAGTACACCCATCAGCAGTTAATATGAGGAATAGAAACTCAGATTAACACACATTTTAGAATATTTTAAAACAAAAGCTACAACCACAAAAAAAAAAGAGGTGCAACAGCAACAAAAGCAGAAAAAACCCTCAACAAACAAGAACCCAAATGAAAAGCTTAATTACCCTTCCTTCTTTTTTGCTTTATGTGTGTTCAAGTATTTTCCTACAGTCTTGGTTTAATAAGTTGCAAATACTAGAGTATTTGAAATATGTCTGTCATATTCTTATTTGACTTAATGTCTTCTACAGCACTATTTTGGCACCACTCTAGAAAGTTCACTGTAGAGTAGTCCCAGCAAAGTGGCTGTGCTCTGATTTGATGCCAAGTGTTCTTACTGAAAGGATAACAGGAAAAAATCTACTGGTGACGTTTATTCTCTGTCTTGGCAACTTAATGCTATTTCTTAACTGCAGTCTAGATCACTATTTAAATGTGTACCAGAGCACATTCAAAGGTCTGAGAAGGTTCTTCAGTGAAAGGGATGTGTAGCGGTCACCCAGCCGGTGGTGGAGCTGCCAGCTGGGTCACCCGTGGCATTCGAGGCTGCAGCTCAACCTGCCTTTTCTGTGGGGGTTTCGGATTGGGTAGATGACACCTCTTGGGACAGTGAGCTCTGAGAGGTAGGCAAGTTGAGGCAGTCTCCTGCCGTGGGCTGCTGTACAGCTAGGTACCGCCCCCTCCCCTCTCTCCTCGTAGATGGTTTAGATGTTCATATAATTGGTTTATTATTCATACCAAACTAGAATGTTCTGAAGTTCTGTTCTTCCCATTGGCTTATTTACATATGTCCCTCCTACGTCTGCTGCTTATTGGATACTGTCATCTCCCGTCATGTACCCCATTTGTCCTGTCCCTTGTTCCTCCCCTTTTCCTCCCCCTTTAAAAACCTGATGCAACAGTTGTTTTATCACTCGTCTCGTCTTGTCGCTCCCGTCCCTGCGGTGAGCCCCTGCCCCCCGGGGCAGGGAATAAACTCTTGGATTTACACCACGGGCGAGTCCTCCTAATCCTTTTGTTGTCTCTGCGTCGCATTCTCACCATCTGCTGCTGCTAGCCCCAGCCTGGGCTTTGAACAGCCTCGGAGCTGCCGCGCGAAATATAAAGGCACAGCCTTGTCGCTGCACACGCTCTTGCGACACGCGAGATCCGGGCACACGAGGACATTTGCAGGCCTTTGGCCAGCCGGGCGGCCAAGCGGCCAGCGACAGGGATGTTCACAGATAATTTTGTCTAACTCAAATGGTACAGGTGAAAAAACTGATTTCCCTTTCTCTTTCCTGCCCTCCTTAATCGCACATTATTCCCAGTTCTGTCACTACGCATGACTTGGATTTGCTTTTCCAGTGAAGAGAACATATGCCTGTTTGATGTAAGTGGTAGAGTCTGCTTCCACAATTCATAATGTAACAGTGACAATGAAAATAAAGCTATTAATATTCAGAGAGCTAAAAATTGCTGTGATCATATTTCCTTAAACTACTGTCATTCCTTGGTACAATACAAACCCTGACATTAATATTCAAGGAAATAATTTTTGCTCTTTTTTCAAGATAACCTCTTCCCCCTTAAGCCCTGCAAAAAATGTAGCTGGATTTTTCTCTTACATAATCTTTCTATTTAGCACCTCTTGTGAGATTGATATTATATAATCACATCTGTTGTGGGTTTGCCCAGGAATGGTCAGTCTTGCAAGTAACTTATGATGCAAGAAACAGTGCATCTTGCTTCCTGGGAAACAGAGCCAGTAACCAGCTAGTTTTGAGTATTGATAGGTATATAATCCAATTAAAAGTTGTTCCGCCTCCAGGAAAAAAAACATATTTAAGAGAGAGACACCTGAGAAAAAACCCTTTTTCCTGTCCTGTTGCTGCCAGAGAAGCAAGTCTTGTGCTTCTCTCTCTGGTAAGACTGGGCCCTTGCCCTCTCTGCACTCCGCCCCCCCCCCAGAAGGGGGAGAGGGGGAGGTTTGGAAGGGAGTTTGCAACAGTGCAGCTGAACGTGGGGGAGAACCCGGCCTGAGCTCTCCGGATCTGATGCAGCTGGGCAAAACATTCCAACTACAGCGGGCAGAGCTGGGCCCCTGCTCTGAGCCAGGCAGGGGCCAGGCTGGCTCCCTCCGGGCCAGGTCAGCTTCGCAGAGCCAGGCCCCTGCTCTGGGCCAGCTCCCTCCAGGCTGGGTCAGCTTCACAGAGCAAGACTAATGAGACTCTTGACTGACTACTTCTGCAGCCCGGCTCAGACCTTTTTTAAATAACTCAGCAAAAGATCATGAAACTGTCGCAGCGGCCCGAGAAAGAAATTAACTCTTTCATTACCCAGATAAAACTCGCAAACATCCATCCTTCTTTGCACAGACAGAGGAAGAGTGAGGACACCTACAAAAACACAGCATAAAAAACTCAAAGACAGTGAGAAAAGTAGAGCCGAAGTTCAGAGGGAAAGAGCATGAGGAGTGCTGCAAAGTAGAAGCTGAAAATTCTTCTGTGAAACCATGAATAAGATGAAGCTAAAATATTCCCTGTAATATATGAGAATATGGTCCAAGAGGGCATGTGATGTTCTAACTGCAGGCAGTGCAACCAGTGAACCAAGGCACCTGTGTAAAGATAAGTAGATACTGAAGTAATTACAGCCTGATGAGAAGTTCAAACAGAGATAGAGAAGAAGTTGTAATTCAGATCCCTTGCCCCGGAGAATGGTCAAAGAAGACTTACGTTGCCAGCCATGGAAGAAGGGGATTTCTTTACTGCTGTAGTAGAACCACTCATCCTTACAAAAGATATACCCCATGAACTGTTATAACCCACCGTAGCAGCTGTGGAAAAGCTACTGGTGTGGGAAGGACTTTCCACAATAAGCAGAGATCTTTTTCTCCTGGGTGGCTGCTAGTTGTGAGGCTGAAAACCATAAGAATTGTATTTCTTGTGGAGAAGTCAACATGGTAAAGCAGGAAAAAACTTCTCTCCCTAAATGACCTGAAGAAAGACTAATTTAGAAGTGGTAAACTGACTGAAAGTCAAAGTGTTGTTTTTTTGTATTGTCATAGAGAAAAAATGGAGAGGTGGGAAGAGCAAATGTATTCTGACAGTTTTGTTCTGGTTCTTAATTTTTTTTTCCCTTCCTTTTAGGTCTGTTAATAAGCTTTCTTTATATTCTTTAAAGTTTGAGCCTGCTTTACCTACTCCTAATCCTTATCTCACAGCAAAATTGAATAAAATCATAGAAGGCATTTGTGTGCTAGCATTTAGCCAGAAACTCAAGTGAACGAACTCAAACCACTACAACATCTCACTTAAAAGTATTATTAAGTGCCTTATTTTCCATATAATGAAATAAGCAGAGTCTCTAAAATATCTCAGAGCTATCAGTCAGCAGAACAACTGAATATATACAATAAATGATCTTGATTTTCTCTGGTAATTGGTGGGGTTTAGGCTATAAACTGTTTTCTGTCTGTTAAAATAAGAAATAAACTCCATCATGTGCATTGCAGAAACATGCTTTAAACCATTGTAACAAAAACCAACTGAAATTGCTTTCTCTGCTTCATTTTGGGTATTTTAATAAGCATGACAAGTATGAATGTTAGAGTAGAAAAACATAACCATGGAATGATTATGTCAGTGCTTTTATTGAGAGCGCTCTGGGGACCAGGGGTTCAGACCCAAATCAAGTCCCGACATGGTTTCGGAATAGATTTCATTTTATACTTTTTCCTGACATAATTGCTATTCAATCATATGTTAATCATCAACCTTAACATTGTTCTATTGTATATATTGTTTTCACCCAAGCATGAGTTTAAGCCCCTTCCCCCCCCCAGAGTTTCACCATATTCTTAATACTTTCTCATGATTCTTGTTGTGATTTATTATGTTTATCAAGTAATTATTACATCAGCTACTTTACGGGTGGGTGCCCAGGTGCAGGTTCGCAGTGTGCAGGTTCACTCTGTTCACTGCCTTCAGCAAATACAGTATCTATTACCGTTCCCCGAGGCCTATGCTTCTAAAAACATTTTAACCCTATGCTATCATGAAGGGGAAGAAAGAATGTGTCCTTTCCACCACTGAGATAACTCACCAAACACAATGACTGTACAACACTAAAGAGCTTTATTGGCACATACTGGTGAACACAGCAGTAACACAAAAAGACCAAACAACAACCCTTCTTTAACAACAAAAGGACACTAGCAGACACTTAAAAAATGTTTTCTTCTAGTCTCTTTACCTTGTCAATTGTGTATCAGTTTTGTGAAATAAATTGCATAATTAGTTTACAAGTATTACATTTTAAATTTTAAGCCATAGGGAGAATGCAGACCCTCCCTCATCACTTTTTCCATTACCCTATCGTCTGGAAGGAGGTGTGTTTATGGCCTGTGAGAAAGAGTAGTTTTCTAATGTTACTACTAAGTGAGACAGTAACTGTCAGGCATGTTGTGGAAAAAACAGTAGGAGGAAAAAGCAAAGCAAGAAATGGGATGTTTGGCTTTGTCAAAGGAGTGACTGACAGGAATGCTGTGGTTTCAGGCTGACATAACATTAACATGGATTAAGGAAACCTACATTAAGAACTGCTAAAGATGACAGAGAGAACAGAAGAAAGGGAAACAAGGAAGAACATATAGTCAATAATAGTTTAAATGAAAAAGAAACTCAAAAGAATGATGGGTAAAAGGGTATGTAACTATTTTTGAAGGTGGCAAATAGAAGTAACAAATACAAAAAGTACAAGATTTCTTTTCTGTTCTCAGTAGTAATTTTACTACATGCCGGTTTCTGAAGTTGTGTTTGTGATAAGCAGCACAGCTTAATTTACAATTATAATTTTTCATTCAATTGTAGCCTGCTGACAACTCTAAAAATCAGGGCAGTCTTGCAGTTCCCTGGCGGTTGTAATGGTTTTGGGAAGGCAGGGAGTTAAGGGAAGTGGTTCTAAAAACCCTAGGGTTTTCAGTTACTGTAGCTGTGAAAACAGCCTTGGAGGACAGAATAAAGAAATTAGATTCTGTTTTACAAAAAAGCTGCTGAGAAGGAACAGCTTTGGTTCTTGGCATCCATTCTTGTTCAGAACTGCTTAAAGATGAGGACTTATGCTGTCACTTAAGGCAAACAACATGGGTGTACTGAACATAATTTGCTTTATTTGTTTTGGCAAGTTATCTCTGTAACACGCATGGAACCCCGGAAAAGCTAATGCTGCAAGAGAAATTCCTTGTCACGGGTTGTTAATTTGAGGACTTTAGATATCACTAAAATGTAAAGAGCATGCAAGAAGTATGCATAGGGGGAATATTTACCAGAACTGATTATGCTGACTTGAGATGGAGGATAAAAAAGTTCATGAATAGAAATCAGAACATAGAAGCATGGGATAGAAAATGTAGTACTGGTAAAAGTTAGCTTCATGGATTACAAATAGATAATAAAGAAAATACATGGCAGATCTGTGAAGCCAATGGGCAGTGAAAATTCTTTAGTTTCAGAAATGCAGCTCCAGGCTCTAAGGAGTCTGGTCATGACTTAATGGCACATAATATTGCAAATAATTTAGTAGAAAATCAAGTCTGCATTACCCTTACAAAGTTCTGTGGGATGAGCACTGGAATAGATGTCAGAAGAAAACAAATAGATTTCAGCTCTTTTCAAGAATAACACAAAAGATATGGGTTAGACCATATGTACTGTGGAAGTTGAAGTCAGTACTTTTCTCTGTAGTCGTGAAGCTGAGGGAGATTCTGTATTCTTAAAAACTGATACAACTATTCATAGGGGAAATTTGTCTTAGTAAGTTTTTGGTTTTTTTTTTTTGTGTTGTTCAGGATCTTAATCAAAATGCAAATTGTTATTAAAATATTAATATTTGCACTTGAATTATAAGGGCTGCTTCAGGTCACAAATTTCCCTATGCAATCTCATTGACTTCCGTTCCTCAAGAACTAGGTATTTTAACACACCTGAAAGATAAATGCAAAGCGTATATAGCTGTTTTCAGACAACAGTGAGTCGTGATTTCTCTGGTACAGCGAATATGAATCTTATCACAATTTCTTTATAACTTGTTTTGTTCATATGATGGAGAGCTGAAACAAAACTTGAGTTCCAAAGGAGGAAAGAGGAAGGCAGATATCAGAAGCCTAACTTTTGGGTCCATTTGAAAAAAATTGTGTTCAAGATACATTCAGTATTTTTCTAGGGGTTTCAAGAGATTACTCAAGCATACATTTCAATCTATTAAAAAATTCACAGATAATTACATTAATTTCTTCAGTATATATCTGGTTTTTTCTCTTTGAGATCCTCTGATGCTATGAGGAGACAGGATATCAGGGCACATAACTCATTCAAATTGCATATGTTGCAATTAAAATGCTATTATTTATTGCAATACATTAATGCTATGCAATTACAGGGAAAAGTGTAACTTCCTCCAGGTTTCAAAGGCATTCTCCCGGGAAAAGATCGAGTTACTCTTTCAGAGGATTAGGAGGAAAAACCTACAAGATAATCATGCCAATAAGATATCATAAAATAAATAGTATTTTAAAACTACTATGTACATGCTACGTACCCAGGATAATGTAAGAAATTTCAATATAGGACTTTGCAATGCATCTTGCACCCCCCATTTTTCAGGTGTTTATAGAAACTTGTTCAGATTAAATGATCCCTAAATTTATCCCATAAAACCAAAGAATCTTTTAAAATAAAAAGTCTTTGAAGTTACTCAAAAGACCTGATTAACTTATAAAAGTTTAAGGGGGTTTTCTGTCCCCCTGAAGACAATGAATAGAAGTGCATATGCAAGTGCACAGAATTCTTAAGGATGGAATGTGTCAGAGCACTACTGCTGAAGCACAACTGTCTGCAAAGCAGAGGCAAAATTTTGTACCACATGCAGACTAAATACCTTTCTTTAATGTGTATCACGTAAAAGATAGAAATGGACATAATTGTACATTAGTAGGTTTCTCCTTATATTCAAAAATCTCAAAAAGAATGAGAGAGAATTACAATCAGATACATGAATATACTTGTTTGTGGATTAAGGGAGACATTGTTTTTGTGTAGTAGCTGTTTATAATCTGAAACATATTCATCTGACAGCCTTTCTGTATTTTAAAACATATTTTATGGAAAAAGAATATAAAAATTCTTTCACTGCCTTTCACTGACTTATTTCTTAGAAGGTTTGAAGACAGCATTCTATGAATGCTAAAGATGTTGACATCTTGTTTGAATTAATATCAAGACTTCTAAATTTTCTGACAGTCTCATTTCTACTGTCACATATTGCTGATTGGGATGTACTCTCTGAGACTCTGTGGTGTGCTACTGTTTGGCATTTCTGGAAGCCAAGAGTTGTGTGATATTGCTAAGATTAGAGTCTGGTTTACATTGTGTGGATGTCCAGGCCTCAGGATGGACACCATGGTGTAAAGAAGATGCTCCATCCATGGTGTTAAACTATTTTGTGCTAATAATGGCTGAGGGTTTGCTTCAAATTGGTCCCAGATCACTTGTCATGGATGAGGGAGGAATGGATTAAGTTGAATAAGGAAAAATCCTCCAGAGGATAGAGAAAATCACAGACACTGTTGGCCACATTTGAAAATTATCCCTGTTATTGTATTTTTTTTGTGATAACTTGAACACTCCTTGAGTTGGCGAGTAAGAATTATTTTGGTGACTTTACACTGAGACATTGATGAAAGCTAGAAATTTGGTAATTGGATGCTTATCTCTAGTTACATATGCCCTTCTTTGCTTTTTCCCATGCTCAGCAGTCTTCATATGAAATTTTGATATGTTCTGACTAACGAGAAATAGACATACTTTGTTGTTTATTTGCCCCTGATCTTTACAACTGTTTTTCAGATGTGAAATGGCTTCCCTAAGGCATGAGGAAACTCGATGACCTTTTCAATGTGCTGAGCCTGTTCATGAAGCAGAGATACCAATCTGACATTAATGAAAAATTAGATAATTTATTAAAATTAAAACAAATCACTGGTGGTCTTCCCTCACACCCAGTCCCCACACCTTGCATCTTAGCATTCTTTATATAGAATTGCTATTTCAGTGCAACTCATTATGGCTTTTCTGCACGTTGAAAACTTCTTCCTACACTACAGGAGGTAAAAATTTTGGTATTAGTCTTCATTATCTTTGTTAATAACAGAACTGATAGCATAGTACAGCCAAAGGTTTTTCACTGACTATGTTTCTTTCTTTAGACTGTTCTTTCAGATCTTTTTATAGGGGTGTTTTATCCATCTGTTCACTTCCTCCATGCTTTTTTGTTTTGAAACTATTTTTCATTCTCTCATGATTTAAAATTATGAAATGATCCAGCCATGAGCTATGATTTTTAGATCTGCACACTGAAGTAAAAATTTTCTGAGGAATTCTAACATTTCCAAAATCTTTTGATAGTTAATATCTTGCTGCATACAGACAGGTAAGTAGTGATTGCATTCTATGTTTCAGTGTAACCTTCATCAATGTCTTTTTGTTTGAGTACAGACAGAAAATGAAATTAAGGGATTTATATTTTTTCCCACGTGTGAGAGTGGTTATAGAACTGGTAACATTTCATTCACTTCACTTTTGTCACCTGATAGAATAAACAATATCTCCAACCATCTCCTGTGATTGGAAATACATAAGAAGTAGCTCTGACCAACAAACTCTATGGGTATCCATATCAAATTTCGTTGCTCTAGAGTGATACTGCACTGAGACCTTTCTAATCATGGTCCCTGTAGACGTAATAATTATTTTGTATTCAGGATGGGGAGGTGTTAAATTTTTTCCTTGTACATGAAACCTCTCTTGCTGCTTACGGGATCTCAGGCGTTCTCTTGGAGTAGCCTAACTGATGAAGAGCAACCTATTTCAGCTGTAGGCAAGGAAAATAAATGGGGGAGGGAGAGGGGAGTGTTCTTGATAGCCATACATCTTCGTATAGCATTTTCTTATTTGTCTTTTAGTCAGAGTATATCCTGACTGTCATATCACTATGGAAAAAAAAAGGAATAATAGCTGGGGGTTTTTTTCATTTTGAGAACTTTCAGTTAAATTCATCACTTTGGGGTTCTTTTCCTTAAGCCTAGGTTTATTAGAACTCGTAGGGTTCTTTTCAAGTGCAATTTCTGGAACAGCTAAATTCAAAGCAAAATAAAACAAACTGAAACAGGATGTTCAAGAAGGCTGCTTTTTGTCTTTAAAACTATCATTGCCAGATCAAAGTGATAGTAACTCACAGTAAGTAAATTAGTAAATTATGGTAAATTGCAGCTTTCTCAAAGTCTTTAAGATGTTCGAAGATGTTTAGACAGTTCAGTTAGTTTTTGTATTGCAAGTTGAATATGAAGATTGCTAGACTAAATACATAGTAGAGTCCCTATTTTTAGTGCATGCACTTGTGCTACAGCATACCTCTAATATTTTCATATGTACAAGTCTCCTTTATCTGAGCCCTTAAAATATGCTTTGGGCTAGGGTATCTGCATGCTATGTGGTAGTGAATTTTGTAATACCAATTTTATGAGTATCTATCTGTATGCATACATACATACGTATTTCTTTTATAATCAAAAGAATTTCCTTATATTTTCTCAATTCAGGCCTGATGTGATTAAAAGTGCCTTAGAGACCGATTGTGAGCAGGCAAATGAAGAGAGCTTGGGAAATAAGTGTTATGCTTATGCAAGAATGACATTAATATTGATGTGAATGAATGCATTGTTGTGTTCCCCTACACACAAGTCCCACTGAGCAGTTAATGAGCATCAATAGCTCCATGCTATGATTGAAGGAATTAAAGAGAATACAGAGAAATGATGGGCCACTGCTTCCTTGACAGGCACAGGAAAAGAACATGATCTCCCGGTTAGTCACATAAAGGGCTAAGGAAGGAAAATAGCAAAGAGAGCACATTGTGCCATGACAAACTCAGATGTTAAATATATGCATGTCTGAGCAAAAGAAACTTTTAAAATGTATGTGTATGCTACTAATTATTTTATATCCTTCATCAAACATTTAACACATTTAGCTATGAATATACAATTCAGCACACTTGGCCTCTGATTCCCATCTTATATTTATTTATTACTCTTTTCAATAAGAGTGACTGAAAAATGTTAATGAAAACATTTCTCTGCTGAACTCCATGGAGGTGAGAATTTGCACCTGGGTTTTTGAATTGCTGCCTTGTTTCAAGTGTAATTTAGCTATAGCATACTGAATGGACACTGCTGGTCTCTGTCCTTCAGATATTAAGCAGGAAAAGAAAACCATGATAAATTTTTTGCCTCCTGATCCTTAGTCTAAAGATTTTTTAAAATAAGTTCAAATGAGGACTTTTCCTTCATTACTTCAAGTTAGTCTCTACAAATTATTATGGAAGTTTCTAATATAGAAGTTGGGCAATAGGTATTTGCTCTTTCACTTCAATAGTTGCATGTGTCCCTTTCTTTTCACAGCATTAACAGGGTGTTTTTTTAGGTATCTAGTTGGTCCAATATGTCCATAATAATCATCGTCTGTGATATTCTCTTCCTGAGGAATACTCAGGAACAAGAATACTGTTGGAAACACAACTGAATACAATGTACCAGAAAAAAAATAGGCCTTAGAAGAGGAGCAAATGTATATGTGGACTATATTTCTTCTAATGTTAATTGTTAAAGTTCTTATTCTTCCACTCCAGAAGCATCACATAAATGCAGTACCATGAAAAGTGAAAAATTATCAACAGACTAAGTCAGTTGGGAAACCCTTGTTTTGTTTGAGATTGTGCTTCTTGTTCTGGCTTTTTTTGTCTAAAGAAACATTTTCCAGAGGGAGAAATTAGGAGTTTTGAAGTATGTTTGCTTTTCTTAAATTGGAGTGTGACTATTTTTATGTTGCTTTTCCTTCATACTCATGAGTAGTATCTCCTTCTGTTCTGCTGAGAAATCTCCCCACAATTAAGTGAGATGTGTCAGCCATGTAAAGTGAAGGGTTTTACAGTTTCCATTCTTACATTATTACAGCTAGAGAAGAAGTCAAGAGTAAAAAAAATGGTAGGGAGAAATTTGCCATTTCATCACCTGTGGTTATTTTGTTCTGTCACTCTTGAAAGCAAAAGTTAACTGCTGTATAGTCTATAGAGTTGGTTTTGGGGATTTTTTTTAAGTAACAGAATGTTCATCTGTTGTTAGAATTTCTATGTGCCATTTGGTAATAGGTATATTTCACATTTTATCACATATTTTGTGATGATCTTTGCTGGAAAGCTGGTAAAAGAAATGAGGAGTTCAACATGTTCCTATGGAAATCAAAAGTCGCTTTTCACATAACCCATTATTTGGCATTAATAGATAAAAAGTAGCAGGTATGCAAACCATCTGGAATATTTTTTTTTTTTTTTTTTGTGTGTGTGTTTTTGTGAACATGGTCATCCTGACTGGATATTTTTTCTTTTTCCTTAAAAACAAAATTTTGGTAATGTCCTTGTAGAAACAAATAAGGTACTTCATGATACTTCTTGGCAGTTACTCCTCTCTAGCCTTGAAATATTAGTTCCTGAGCAGACCACAATACAGAAGTGCTATTCCTTTCCAGAGGATGAAACAACAGACAACCAACAGAGTGACATTGAAATGGTTAGGTGAAAAGCTAACCATTGCAGACTTGGTCTATTGTCTGACTACTCTGAACTGACTCCTATACAGTCACATTTTTTGAAGAAGAATTTTGAGGTAGAGCTAGAAGGAATTTTTTTCAACAGTGGAACTGAAAATGATTGAAGTTTTTCTTGTTTCCTAAGGCCTTATTTCATTGTATTTTCCTACTTGTATTCAAAAACAAATGAAGAAAACATTTTCCATGCACAGGAATGTCTTCCTGGTAGCCTTATCCCTCTAATCTGAAGGTAAGAGCATAACTGAAGTTTATTTCAGATGAAGAACAAACTCCATTAAGGGAATCTTCTATATGTATACGAAAAATGAGAACCTACCTCTGATATTGCTAAGGAACAGGGAGCCTACAGGAGTCTTCCTACCCTTTATCAGCAACTTAGACAATGAAACCTTCCTAGCTGCAACAAAGGTGAGTAAAGACTTGTGAGAGGGTTCATACCTGTGCTGAATTTACTTCACTACTAAAAATAAAACTGATGAGTGTAAAAAGAAGATACATGGAGGAAATGGAGTTGTAACTGAACAAACCTTTACATGTCCCTAGATTTGTTCCTTTCTAAAATACAGTGAGTGCAACATGGAAATTAATGGGTAAATGAACCAGACTTGAAGTGCTTGATCACTGAAGAAATCAGTAAACAGTGAAGAGGAACATTCTAAAGTGTCCTGGTGTCGTGGGTTTACTCAGGAAGGGTCAGTCTTTTAAGTGACTTATGGTGCAGGAAGTAGTGCACTTTGTTTCTTGAGAAACAGAGCCAGTGACTAGTTAGTTTTGAGTATTGATGGGTGTATAAGCTAATTAAAAGTTGTTCCGCCTTTAGGGAAAAAATCATATTTAAGAGAGATACACTTAAGAAAAAACCCTCTTTTCCTGTTTTGTTGCTGCCAGAGAAGCAAGTCTTGTGCTTCTCTCTCTGGTAAGGCTCGGCCCTTACCCTTTCCCCTCCCCCTCCCCTCTTCAGAGCGGGGAGGGGGGAGAGGTTTGGAAGGGAGTTTGCAGCAGTGTAATTAAACGTAAAGGAAGACTCAGCTTGAGATCTCCGGCTGCTAGACAAAACATTTTAACTACAACAGACAGAGCCGGGCCGGCTCCCTCCAGGCCGGGTTAACTTTGCAAAACCCAGCTCTTGCTCCGGGCCGGGCAGAGGCCGGGCCGGCTCTCCCCAGGCCAGGCCAGCTTTGCAGAGCGAGGCTATTGAGACTCTTAACTGCTTCTGCAGCCCGGCTCAAACTTTTTAAACAACCCAAAAAAAAGCATAAGACTGTCGCAGAAGCCCAAAAAAAAAATTAACCCTTTCGTTACCCAGATAAAACTTGCAAAAAC
>VZTJ01000255.1:8755-54393 GCA_013397795.1 Orthonyx spaldingii
CACCCCCCTCCCGACAGTAGACAGTTTCTTACGGCATAAATAGCTTATCGTCTTAGGGAAAAAAGTTCCTCGAGTGAAAGAGATTGTTAGACAGGAGGAAGAGTTTGTTAGGCAGGAACATATAATCTATATTTTGGCAAAAGTATCAAATTCATTCTGAAATAAAAGCTCGATCCATTTTTAATTTTCTTTTTCCTGCTTGAATAACACAGCTGGATGATGCCTTGAGCTTATGTTAGACGGTTGCTCATCATTCATTCGCCAAGAACTGACCTAAATGGTGCCTGTGGGATTAGGTCAATTTTAGTGGATCTACTTCGCCTCATTTGGTTACTAATTGGTTTCTTGTTTTATAAATCGAAATCTCATTTTCAGGAAATTACAAAACCCATGCAGCCAGTCCATTGAGGTAATCCGTGGGTCGGGGGTATTTAAATGGAAATGGTTCTACAATGCATCAAGTATTAAGCAACAGTAAAACTTCCCCTCGATTTCCAAATGAAATGTGAGCTCCCTAACTCCTTAGATCCATAATAGATACATCCCTTCTAAGGCTACTTATGTAAATATGATAAACCAGACCGCAGTGGGGGAGGGGCCGCAGGGAAAAAAGCAAATTTTATCTGCTAAGGTTAATGTGGCATAACTTGGAAATCTTCCAAAATAGATTATGTTTTGCTTTGTCTTCGGCCACTTTAGTTGGGAAAATCCTTTGCCTGAAAATGATTTAGTTATCCTTCCCCTCACAAAGCTGCTTGTTTCTATTCCAAAGCTATTATGCTGTTGGCTCTCCAAATTACAAGAGAATCTTTAGATCTTGTTTCCAAGCGTAATCCTGAAGCGAAAAGGAGAGCTGATTTCCTTGTTTTGTTTTAAATAGACAATCAAAGGATTTGCAGAATTTTCTGCGGTAGGTCAAGTGCAAGAAATCACAGTTTGCCCCCTCGATAAAAGGAAATTGGATGTTAAAGCGAATAGACGGGGGGAAGGGGGAAGGGAAAATTAATGAAGGGGGTTTTTCCTTATAATCTTTAAAAACAGTATTTAAGGGGCGTCAGGAGAGGCCGCCGATTTGGGAGATGCTGGGATTGGCAACGAATAGAAATAGTCTCCGACTTGAAAGTGCTGAAACATCTGGGCAGCACAAAGGATCGCCTCATGTGACAGGATTTCAAAACGCCGGTTCAGGTAGACAAGTGAAAACGTTTAATTATAAACCACGAGCAGACACAGCCCAGCAGAGCGGGGTTTCCACCTGAAACATGGCGAGGAGCTCAGCGCCCCGTGAAGAACCGCCTTCCCGGGGGAGGTTAACCTACAGTGCCCGTGAGCTGTTCATTAACCCTCTGGGGTCGGGTTATTTTCCCTTTTAGGAGAAGAGCAATTAGAGCCGTAAACTTCGATTAATAAGCAACTTAAATCATAGGCGGGCAGCGCAGATTTAGTCTGGAATAAAGAAACCTGTCACTCAAACTTCCCTTCGGGTGGGGGGACGTGGCAAGGAGCCGCCTCGGCGCTAACGGGCCATCCTGGCTCCCCAGCAGAGAAACCTTCGAGGAGCTCGGGAAAAACAAATATACCGTGGGTTTTTCTCTCTTTCCCTGGAAGCTGTAAAAGATTTGCCAGCTCCTTCCTGAATACAGGGGGCGGAGGTGATCCTCCACCCTGGCGGCTGGCTCCCCGTTAATTGGCGTGGAGGAATTAATAGGAAGAAGCCTGTTTCTGACTGGCGACCTGGTACATGCTGAGGCTGCAGGATGAGAAATGGGCCAGAGAGAATCTCCTGCCTCTGTACGGCTTTGAAGTTAAGGGGGAAGGAGAAAAGTGTAGGAGTGGTGAAGAGACAAGTTGTTGTGAAGAGGTGGACGAGGAAGGGGGCAGAAGGAAGGGAAAGGCGGGGACGAGCGGGGCGCACCGCTCCGGCGGTGGGGAGAGCTCAGGGGCCGCACTGCGATGCCCCGTTCAAACAGCGCGGAGGAAATCGTTAGCTTTGTGCCGACCGGCAAACACCTGGGTGAGGCCGGTCAACAGCGAGGGATGCCCGCGTCTGCCTGCTATCAGCACCTCGTCTGTTTGTCTCTAAGTAACTGGAGAACGGGGTCTTGCTTTTCCCGAACCCGCGCTAAGGGGTGGGCACACTCCACCGGCTCGGGTCTCGCTTACCCCTTGCGACCTACACCCGAGCCATCGATCAGGATTTGTATGTTTTCCCTCCATTTTACTTTATCTTACTGTTCGTATGTATCAGAGTGAGCCTTATTTCATGGCATAAGCCTCAAAGGTTTTAATTGTCCCGTTTAAATTATTTCAGCAACAACACTGTGAAAAGGCATTGTCCGTGAATAGTTTTACTCTGGTGAAGTAACTTCCACCTGGCTTTTATTACTACTCACTTTGCGTAGGAGAAAACAAGATGCGTGTAAAACATCAGACAAGTCCAGAGAGATTAATTCCTGGAAGGGGCTCTATGAAGGCACATCACTCCTCGTTGCAGAGAGAACCATCCCGCCCACCGGAGCAGAGGGAGGAGAGATGGAGGGGATGGAGGTGAATCCCTGAGACAGACTTCGTGGGGCAGGAGGGAGGGCGGTCCGTGCCATCGGACAGTGACTTGTCTGAGGAATTGTGAGGTTAGGATACTTTTCCTAAAGTTCAAGGGGACAGTTCCCAGTAGCCGAAGCCAGCACTGAAAAGCACTTTGATCTGGCATGCTGTTTCACTTAGGTCTTAAAAATTAACTTCACTGTTAACTCAAAATAGGTGTCTGGGTATTTTTTTCTCTCCGAGGAATTAGATATTGAAAAAAATGCACAAAAGAGGCTTTTATCTGCAAAGAAGACACGTCTAGTTTTCCAAAGATTGTATGTGCATATGTTTTAGAGTGTATACAAGGAAAAAAATGTTCCTCTCCATCAGATCCACACGAGTCAATTTTTCATCTCCTGACCTTACTTTTCTTTTTTGTTGATCTTAAATAACAGGACTTGGAGAAGCCTGGGGCCACTCCAGCCGAACCAGCCCACTGGATAATGTTGGACGGGAACTGGGATCCCATCTTTTGCAGGTACTGGTCTGGAAACGACACCCATATGGTATTAATGATTAAAGAAATAATTCCCTCTTCTGAGCTTTTAATTGCCACCTTGACTAATTTTTAACTGTTCATGTGTTTAACAGAAAGGTAGGCAGGAGGGAAACAACTTCAGAAATGTGAACCACCGTGATCGAATGTCGTGTGTTTCACTGGGGCTGTGGCTTGGTCCCTCTGGGTCCTTTGCCTCAGAATCGTCTAACATTGGGTCCACAGCGAGGCATTCCCAGTGCGTCCCAGGCTGCCAAGGCACAGGAGCGTGACTTTTCCCAAACTTATTAACAATGTGACACGTACCATCGATGTTCTGAAGCTCAGAGAGGTGTGGCAGGGAGAGGCTCTAGCGACAGGTTAGGGAAGGCTGACCGTGACAGAAGGGCTCAGCGGGCACCGCAATTAGCAGAGACACAGTTCAGGTAGGACACTTCTGAAAACTCACAGCACTCCAAAATACTAAAGAATATTAGCGGTGACCATCACCACGTGTTTCTAGTGGAATCGTGTGACCTTTGGAGGGCCTATTCTGCTCTTGGTACTCCCAGAAATCCTATCCGTGTCTGCTGAAAAGTACCTGACAAATTGTCTTATTTACACTGCGGACAGCTTTAGATTCCCTTTGACCGCTTAAATTCTCCTTACAAAACGTGCAAGCACTAAACTCTCTGTAACATTTGCAACAGGACAGGAGTATTCAGGTTTTCTGGGACCCACATATTAATCGCCAGGTAGCCAGGACCTCTGCTTAGATACTTCCAAGGCACTTTGCACTACTTTTGCGCTTGGCCCCTCTGAGAAGTGAGTTGCATTTCAGGGGTCCAGGAGCTTTAGAAGGATTCTTGTCCAAGACTTGCCCATTTCCTTCCAACTTTTAAAATAATCAGAGCCTGAGCATGGACGCCTGTTTGCTAAAATAAATCAGAGGGACAAGTATTTAATGCACCTATCTGTCTATTGATTCATTTATATTCCCAACCCTTTTCTGCAGACGTTGGACGGTTTCATATTTGTCGTGGCTCCGGATGGCAAGATCATGTACATCTCGGAGACTGCCTCGGTGCACCTGGGCTTGTCGCAGGTATGCTGGGGGGTCTGCTAGCCCCTGTGCTTGCCTGCACCACCCCNGACCGGCAACAGCATTTACGAGTACATCCACCCCGCCGACCATGACGAGATGACGGCGGTGCTGACGGCGCATCAGCCTTACCACTCGCACTTCGTGCAGGGTAAAGTACAAAGCCTCCCGCCCCCGCCTGGTCGCCGTGGTCGCATAGGGGACCGCGCAGAGCAAGAGGAGCCAGTGGCTCACCCCACCTCTGCCTTTCCCCCCTCCCAGAGTACGAGATCGAGAGATCCTTTTTCCTGAGGATGAAGTGCGTCCTGGCCAAGAGGAACGCGGGCCTGACCTGCGGGGGCTACAAGGTGCGTGCCCGCGGCCAGGATCCCTGTTCCCCCCCCGCACCAGCCTTCTCATGTTTCTGTGCCGGGAAAGCAGTGAAAATGGGGAGAGAAGAGGAGGTGATACCTCTGCTCGCGGGGGTTTTCCCAGCCCAGGACTCCTTCATGCGGTTCATTTCTCTCAGAGTTTCAGGTTGAAGAGCTCAAACCACAGAACCAAACCCAAGCAACAGAGCTCCCCTTGATGTTTGTTTGTGGGCTTTTTTTTTATTTTTATTTTTTTTTGGTTTTGTTTTTTGTTATTTTGCTCTTTGAACCGAACCTCGGACAACCACTGAGGTTCCCCGTGGCAGCTTTCAGGTGATACAACGGGAGCCCTGGGTTAATTTATTACTTTGTTAGGTAATTCCTCAGCTGCAGGGGTAGCTGTTCCAGTCAAAGGTTTTGCCCGGGTGCTTCACAAGGTTCTGCTCGGGGCTCCTCGGTGAGGAGAGCCCCTGCTCTCCTGTCTCCTCGCTGCTTTGTGTCAGCAGCGTGACGCCGAGGAGCGGGTTGTACCCATAACCCAAGGAGATTTTGTGTCTAGACCAAGAACATCTGCTGAAGTAACTCCAAGAAGAAACATCTTAATAATAGAGAAATAAGAGTGGAAGTAGACAGCAGTCATCTGCAAGGATACGCTTAGGAGGTGTACTTAAAGGTACTTTTTTGGCGATGAATTGTGCCCACTTCATCTATATAATAGACATATCTTACACACGCGGCATATGCACGCATGTAAACTCTTTCACACGCATACACCCTTCATTACAAAGTTGGAACTGGATTGGCACTTCCGTGTCTTTCCTTCTTAGAATAATAAAAGCGCAGTTAGGAGGTGGGACAAAAACCACTTAAGCCAGTGGTAAAAAAAAAATCTCGTTGTGTCTAACGGGCCTTAGATCAACGCTGAACTCTAGTATGGGAAAAAAACTCAACCCTGATAGAACCGCAGAAACCTCCCAAGCGGTGCCGTTTTGCCGGGGCGGAGACGCAGGTCAGCGGCTCCCGGGAGCGCGGCAGCCGCATCGGCACCGGCAGGGTGGTGGAGGGTGTTGACCGGGCCCTCTTCGTGGGGAGGGACGCCCTGTCTGTCTCAGCACGCCCTTCCCCCCTGCTGCTTAGCCGCCAAGCTTTCCTGTGTCTCCGGCAGGTCATTCACTGCAGCGGGTACCTGAAGATCCGCCAGTACAGCCTGGACATGTCCCCCTTCGACGGCTGCTACCAAAATGTTGGCTTGGTCGCCGTGGGCCACTCGCTGCCGCCCAGCGCCGTGACGGAGATCAAGCTCCATAGCAATATGTTCATGTTTCGGGCCAGCTTAGACATGAAGCTCATATTCTTAGATTCCAGGTAGAGCTGGGGTTATTTCCAGATCTATTCCCCTAGCCCGTCCCTTCTTCCCCAGGCTTCCTCTCCTGTCCTCTCACCCGCTTATATTTGCTGCTTATGTCTCTTGCAGGGTAGCCGAGCTAACAGGTTACGAGCCCCAGGACTTGATAGAGAAGACCCTTTACCACCACGTCCATGGCTGTGACACCTTTCACCTGCGCTGTGCACATCACTTGTGTAAGGAGATGGTTTTCTTGTTAAAAACCCTGCCCTCCGTCTTCTCCCTTTGCAGGTGGACTTTGGGGTTGCTGGGATTTACCTCTAGGTCAGAACATGAAAAGCCAGCTCTCTGGAGGGCAGATTAAGCAAAATCTGCTTCTGGCAATTGAAGACTATTTTTCCATCCTCATCTTTTAGTTGTAGGACAAGAACTGCCCTGCACAAATCTCAGGCGCTCTTGTCTCTTCAAATTCTGGTTAGGAAAACCCTTTTTTTCCTGCCCCAACAAGCCATGCCAGTGAAATTCAAAGACTTTTTTTTCACTTCCACCAAGTCTCACAAATCTTATCTGTGTACTTATTTTGACTGCAGTAGTGAACCTGATTCAGAGCTTACAGAGCTTACTTACATTCAAATGTACTTTATTCTATTTTGATATCATGATGACATTAATACATGGATAGATTAATAAAAAGGATTTTAATTTCCGGTAGGTTTCCTTACAGAGAGTGTAATGAGAAGAGATAAAACCCAAAGATAGATTTATAGAATAAAATCTCGATGATGATGCTTCAGGATGGGGGTGTGTGGGGTTCTGTTCCCAACTACACACACACACCCACCCACACACACACACACACACACCCCGGCCCTACCAATCTCCCCGATTAGTCTTTGATAACGATCTCAGGTACTGAGATCAGCCCTGCCCGGGGGGCTCCACCACCCTTGTCCCCACCGCTTCCCCATGTGCCGCTAAGGAGTTCCCAACCCCTCTGGTCGCCCCCAGGGCTCTGGCGGGAGGTGTGCGCCCCCTTCCCGGGGCTGATCAAGCCAGAGGCGGGAGCCACGCTGAGGCTCTCCTCGCTTTGTCCTCACAGTGCTGGTGAAAGGGCAAGTGACCACCAAGTACTACCGCTTCTTGGCCAAGCACGGCGGCTGGGTATGGGTGCAGAGCTACGCCACCATCGTGCACAACAGCCGCTCCTCCCGCCCGCACTGCATCGTCAGCGTCAACTACGTGCTCACGTAAGTCAGCCCGGGGCCGCTCCGCGCTGCACGGGGCCGGGCGGGGCCGAGCGCCGGCCGAGCACCTGCGGGTGCGCCCCGCTCCGCCCCGGGACCGGCGGCCGCTCCTCCCGCGCCTCCTTTCCCCGCTTCCCCGCCGGCGGTGCTGAGCCCCCTCGCCGCCGCACTGACCAGGGCAGGCTCGCCAGGTCTGCTAGGAAACACATTGAGCGCTTTCATCTAGATGAAGGGTTTCCCGTCTGCTTGTTTCTTTCTCTTTCGAGAGAAGAAAAGATTTAGGGGTTTGTCACCCACATATTTTGCTGCCCCCCTCCTTTTTTTTCTTTTCTTTTTTTTTTCTTCAGTTTAAATGCAGCCAGCATTAAATAAAATTTAATGTGGCGTAAAAGAAAAGGCTTCCACGTACGGAGTTATTTATACTCAACAAACAGGACATCTGTTTTTCTTTTCAAAAATCTGGGGTTTGAAGTTCTTAATTTCATCCAGAGTCTCTATCAAAGCTCGGAGATTTCTTTTTTGTTCTTGGAGAGCGATCCTTACAGTGAACCACAAAGAAAGTTGGTGACCAGAAGGGTTAGTTGAAATTAAAAAAAAAAAAAAAAATCAAATCAAATAGGGGAAAAAAAAAAATCAGAGTAAGTGCTGAGATACCATATATCTCAATACATCTCCCTGCATTTTGGAATGGCTGGGTTGTGCCCCAGCTATGCTGCCTGTACTGAAACGCAGAGGCCCAGTGAGGGAGGGGAAACTTAGTCGGACTATTTTGAAGTGTTTTCATAGTAGTTATTAACATGCCCTCTGGACACGGCAGTAGCTGTTGCCGGCAGCACTGATGCTTCATGAGGATCGGAGCACCAGTCAGGCCGGCGGTCCTTCGTTGATCCTAGGGACTGGATAGTCCTCTGTTCCGCCCTTTTTTTTTTTTTTTTTCTCTGGAGACAAATGTCGGTATTGGAAGCGTCTGAGAGGCACAACCCTGTCCTTTCGTAAAACTGTGGCAATGGCAGCGTCATGATCTTGCCATCACGGCTTTGGTGCATGCACAGGTGGCGAGTGGTTTGATAGCCCAGTTTAAGACGTGCTTCCCAAAATGAAGTGGCTCGACACGGAGGCCACGGCTCTCATCATGTGTGGAGGGGCGGCTGGTGGAGTGGGAAAGGGGCTTCAGGTTGCGGTGCCTGCACTTCTAGGGCATAATCCCTTTGGTGTGTAAGGTCATAACGGGTGTCCTGCCCTAAGATGGGTCATCGTGCCTGCATGAAAAAATAGACATTTTGGTCAGCACTCTGCTGTAGCGAGTAAACTGCAATTCCCCTTTAAATAAAATTTATTTTATTCTATTTTATTTGGTATGGGGTGTAATACTCTGTCATTTCCTCAGCAGGGATGGGTATCAGCAGAAATGTTAGCACTTCTGGTCTAGCTATTCTACACATTTCCATGTCCATTTCCCCTATACCAGTCCCTCTCTGTATTTTTCGTGGTTTATGCTTCCCAGTTAAGTCCAAGCACCTGCTTTGGGTGAATGGGAAACTGCAAAGATAGAAGTCAGTGCATTGTAATGCTGAGAAACAAGGAATCCGGAGGCAAAGAGCATGTTGGAGTGGCTTTAGCTCCATAAACGCTAGGTTTTCTGTGATCATTTGAGACTTTCGGTCGTTTGCCTCTTCTTTAATCCCCAAAGCGTGAACATCAATCACGGAATTCTACCTCAAATGATCCGAGAGGAAATGAAGCATCCCAGCGGACCTGCTGAAAGCACAGCTGTGCATCTGGCTGGATCTGTCCCTTGCTTGCCGCGTGACGGCCATGGCACGAGAATTTCAGGCTGGCACGGCAAGCAGGGAGTGCCCCGGTACCCTGTGGGGGCCGGTCAGCCAAACCCGTCAGAATTGTGTCCCAGCAGCGAGACTGGCTGTACCATGCACCTTCCTAGCTCCCCCGCCTGCGCACCAGTGCTGCGCACCCAGCCCTGGTGGCTGTCAGCCCCTCGGCTGTCGCCGGGGGCACGGCGGGCAGCCTGTTCGCGGGCCGTCTGCACCGTCACAGCCCCGCTGCTCCCAGGCGCCCCGACCCGCGGGGGCGGCCACTGGACACCCCTGAGTGTCCCCGGCTCCGGAGTGCCTCAGCGCTCTCCTCTCCGCCTCCCAAAGCGCCGCTGCAGGGAAGACGATTTCTCCCTCAGGAGTGGTACCCAAACAGGGCGACTCCTCCTCTTCAGCTGATTTATCCTTGAAAGCATCGTCTTTGTACTTTGGTGCACGTATATGTATTTTCAGAACCTGTTTGCAGCCAAACAGACATGTAGGAGGGACTACAGCTGTTCTTTCAAGATTTCCCTTAGAGAATGAAGTTACACCACAGGGCAACTTCGTTATGCCTTGGTGTAAACCTCCAAGTCCTTCTCTTGCACTCTTCACTTAATTACCTGGAGCGTGGAGGACAGCGGGAGGGCAGAGAGGGAGCCAGGCTGGCTAAAGTAGGGACGCTGAAAATTGGGAGGTCCAGCACCGGCAGCGGCAACTGCCATGTGCTGCTGATGGCTGCAATGCAGACACTGCCACTGCATAAAAATCTGGTTTTGTTATGCTCAGGTCCTCGAGGTCTCATCAAGCCTGGCTGGCTCTTCATTAGGGCGCTACAGTAGAGATTGTGTTCTGCTTGCTTCTGCAACAGGACTGCCACTGCTGAAATTGCTGCCCTGCCTCCAAGAGATGGGCATAGCTTCCATTGAATCATTATATTATTATTATTGTTAGTATTATCACCATCATCATCATCATCATTATTCTTCTTCTCTGGCTAGCCAGCCATTCAGAAAATATATGGGAAGAACAGGCCCTGCCATTTGCCAGGTGACTGTAAGCAGAGAAAGGTCTGGCTTTTAAAAAAGTGAGGTGAAGTCAGTCTCTGAAATGGATAACCTGAGGTGGAGGGAACTGTAGGGGAAAGGCTCATGGTGGCAGAGTTGGCCTGGGGAGTGCTGAACTCCTAGCTAGAGCAGGCTTAATTGTCTTAATGAGTTATTCAGAGTCAACGTGTTATCGCTCAAAATGAGGAAAGCAGCTGGAGTAAATATAGAGGAAAATGTTAAGTTACAGGGACTTGTGGTTTTCCTCTGGTGTGAGGTAGGCTCTGCTGCAGGAGGGCTGGGCAAAAGTCCTGTAGCACTCAAAATCTGCAAGTGTTTAACATATTTTATGCCAGTATAAATCTTGTAGAAACTGTAGTTCTTTAAGGACCACTTTGGATTTTTCCAGCAAACCAAGAGAGGCTGAGATGAGCAGTATGTGTGTGCCCTCCTATGCTTTGCCCACCCAGCAGGGGGTGTGTGACAGAGCCCCTGGTGCAGCTCCTGGCAGAGGGATGGGCACAGGTGTGCCTCCTGTAGCCAGGTCATGCTATAAACCCAGCAGGGAAAAACATGCTTACAAAAGAGAAATACAAACATTTCATACTGACTCTTGTGTGTTTAAGATGAGGAGAAAGCAAAAGAGGTGTAAACTAGTGCTTTTGTGTTTTGAAATAACAGAATTGCAATCCCACATATTTGGGGTTGCAGGGTAGAACTTGAAAGGTGGGATGACTCCTGCTGAGAAATCATTTGAATATAAGAAATTTTGGTCTATTTGGAGGGCAAATCACAAAAGGGGTCATAAGCTTTGGAAGATGTAGTGCAGGTTGTTGACCTGCTAGGTCTCTGGTCCCCTCACATAGTACTTCTTCACTCAGGTAAAGCCTCAGGGTTTTGGTGTTGGTTTTTTTTTGTTTTGTCATGGGATAAGTAGTTTTTCTCAATATTGAGAGGAACCTGAGAGCTCTGTTTTGAGAAGAGCAGATACTGAGTGTCATAAGAACCAAGATGGTCTGGAGCAGTTTCAGTCCAGGCTGAGCAGGAAGAACATGAATCTCTACCCTGTAGCTTCCCAGCTCTCCTGGGTGATAGTGATGATGAAAAAGAAAAGAATGAGAAAGAGGTTATGCAAAAAGGACCACACATGCCCCAGTTAAGAAAATTAAAAAGAGGTAATTTTAATTTTCTATAAATCCCAAGTTTTGAGAACATGAATGCTAGGCTTGAGAACAAATGTTTGTAGTAAGTACATATGCTGAAATAAATAGGCACGGTGGCAATGGCATTTCAGCAACAAGAGGAAAGATGATTTTTTATGTAATAACAGTGTATCAAAAATTAATATAAGGACCTGTAAGGACTCTGTCTTTAAAGAACACGTATTTGGTCTTCATTGTATTCTGCTTTGGGTATGTGAGTATAGACACGGAATATTTGTTTCTTATTTGTTCTGTACACACAGTCACCATATCATTGATTATTAGCTGTGCATGTTTATCACATAAAGGGACTCAAGTATGAGTCAATTAATAGAGAAGGCAACTGCTGAAGTTAAGTTTCTATTTAGATTGCAAACAACCTTCCTTTAAACAAATGGATAATGCAAAGTACAAATCCTTTGACTTTCTGAGCACGAGCAAATATTGCAATAATTTGTCCTCAGAGAAAGCTAGAGGAGATTTCCTATATACATTTTGTTGTCCTTTAGCATTTAAAAGAATAGCAATAGTGGTGACATATACAGATAACATGGATTAGGTACATAATTGTGACTAATCTCTGTTCTAATGATATAGCATGTATTTGATATAGTTCCAGTTGACCCCTTCATGTTGCATTGTGTAACTGGCTGATTAAAACCACAAATTAAATGCAATTTATTTGAAAGATTGCTTCACAAATAACTGCTGTATTGACAAATGTTTAACCTAACAATATGGTAAATGCAATTTAGAATAAACTAACCATTAATTATATCTACACATTTAATCTTTAAGTTGTTATTATTACTATTCATAGCTTTGTGTTCTACCAGATTTGAAATTATGGTATAAGAAAGGTGCTATCTTTATGTGTGATGGCTCAGACTTCAAAAATAGTCCTTCCTGGCATATTAAGTGGACTTTAGGGAATTTTGCGTTTCATGTGAAAAACCTCTCCCCATATTTGTGGACAGTTACAGTTGTATATTTTCATAGCTTTCACAGAAATCCTTTTTTTGTTCTTTCTCTGGTATATAATGTCTCACCTTTGTTTCTTCCTATTCAGTGGGAGAATCCACAAACTGTATTTCCACACCCACAGGCCTACATTTCTTGAATGTTTCTCTCAAACTGACCTCTTTGGAATTGCCACAGAGTTCTTTCCTTAGTCATAGGTAGATACATGTTCCTTTTGTACAAGAAGTCTCTTGTATCTCTCAAGTGTGTGATGGAGTGGGTAGGACAGGGAATACCCAGGGAAAGTTACCCTTCCTCATATCATTAGTGTAACTAGTTGTATGAGTAAACTTAGTCATCCAACTTGAATACTAGAGATAAGGCTTAGTGACTTTAACTGGGTAATGCTTGTGGGTTTTTCCTTAAAAAGTTGTAAATAGTAGCAACAAATTTGACCTGCTGCTTTTCCTTTCTATTTCTCTGTATTAGTGGGAACGTTTGCCACTTGCTTAGTGGTGCACAGAACCGGGTCCTACTTTTTCTGTTCAATCTGCAATGTTCTTTTCCTAAGACTGGAAAGCCTACCATCATTCACATGATTTGATTAGCAATGCAAATATATAGACAAATTGTTTTAATAAATCAAAATGCTTGGGAAGCACGTCTCAAAGAAAAAAAAAAAAGGATTCCTCTTGAACTACTCAGTGTAGTATTCTGTTTGTTCACCATTAGTTTTTATTACAGACTTGTCTCCCTGGAACACTGTTTATATATTTCTTGCAAATAGGAGACAGGCTTTTCCAGGTGTCCACAATACGTTTCTGCAGTTCTTCTTTGTTCATGTAGGGGCTTTCTTAGCTACCATTTGTTTAATTCACTCCAAATTTCTATGCTTGTATTTAAACCAGGTGACTGTAATGGCCAAGGCACTAAAACTGTGTGCCAGAGCTGAGAGTCACTGTTCATATGAAGAGTTTTATTTGCTAGAGTAAGGATTAAAGGACTGCAGCTCAGACCTATGGAAAAAATACCTCCAGTTGTTAGCTTAAATGCATGCATGCTGAGAGTCTCACATGGCATGAAATTCAAGGTTGCAAAAAAGTGTCCTTATTCCAAGGAAGTAGAGCGACTTCAAATGCTTTCCACTTCATCATTTTCCCATTCAGTGTGTGGCTGCTTCAGGCCTTTGGAAACACCCTCCTCTCAAAAACTGAGTTACAGATCTTGTAAAATGTTTGTTGGGGCTGAGACACATTCAACAGGGGCAATGGCTGAAGCAGTTACTATCTCCAGCTGTCTGCCTCACTTCACTGATGAAAAGTACAGGACCTGCTCCAGGGACTCTTATTTCTAAAATGCCATGGTTTATGGTTTAAGGTAAACTGCCACAGATTTTAATTTACATGGAAACATTGGACTGTACACTGTAGCACAGCTGTTCTTGCTAGAGAGGTTGTTCACACTTTATCCTAACTCTGCCCTTCCACACTCCAAATGGCATAAATGTGGCTTGTGAACTTCACTCCAGCAGCTGGATGCTCCAGTCCCTTTTGGGGCTCAGTCTCAGTGGTCCTTCTATGTGGCAGAGCAGGGGAGACCACAGACCATGGAGTAAAGGGTTATATTCACTGCTCTATGATAGTTCAGAGAACTGAACAGGCAGCTGGAAGAGTGTCTGCTGGTTTTACTACACCACATTTGTAGCTTGTCTATGGACAGTGTTAGTGGCTGTGCAGAAGAGACACGCCAAGCAGTCCACTGCTATCAAAGGATTCCGCTCCCCTCTTAATGCTCTCAACCCTCTTAATACTTTACATAAAACCGGATGCAGAACTGGCTCCCGCTCTCGTAATAACAGCAGTATGTTCCTTAAGTAGGCTTACAATTTTACTAGCTCTGCTTCTGTTTCCTTAATCTGTCGCTTGTTTGCTCTTGTTGCTCTGTGCTGCATCTCAGTACTGCTGCCATTCCCATGTTGTTTCACTGTAATTATCATGAGGTACAACAGGTGTGATAAGTTACTAAACTGTTTCTGAAGCAAGATCTTCCGACTACTTTATGTTGTTCTTGCTAGTTTTTATTCGTACACAAATGTGGCATTTTGACACAGCCTAAATTAAGTGTTAACAAATAAATCTCCTTTGTCCATTCAACAGTGGCAAGTATCTGTTTAAAATCTAATTCTCCTTCCCTCACCTCTCTTTTGTACTTTACAGTGTGGGCCAGGCTCCAGCACATATGTTCATACTCAGTGGGTTACTTCAGAGGCAGCCCCCTTCACTTTGATGACACTATTTATGGAGGCAGGCACTGCTCTGTGTGAACAAGGGTACAGCGTCTGACCCTTCGGAAGGCTTGGGATGGCTGAAGTCTGGAGTCAATCTCATGATCTTTAACACAGTTAGATGATTTATTCCTGTTGTTGTCTTTTGTTATCATCCACTTAGTGCAATTAAATTGCAGAAGTCCTGATTTACTAAAGCACTTGAGCACATGTCAGGCTCTAAAAGTGCCTAGACATAATTTTCAGTGCACGATTATATCCTGGTGAATTCAATTTTGAAATAAAAAAAACCCTTAGGCACATGCTTGAAAATAAGAATATTCACTGGCTTTGCCAAATAGAGATGGTTTGAAGGACGCATTTTGTTACTGTGTTGAACTGGGACCTAATAGAGAACAGCCGTAGTTTTTCAGCTACAAACCACTGTGTATAAATCTTGGGGACAGCAATGTTGAAAATAACAGCTATTATCTGCAGAAGCTTCAGTGCAGCTATGGAAACTCAAATGCCTGGCTAACTAAAGTTTGGCTATGCCCGTAGCATTGTGCAGATATTTTGACATAACCTAGAGTGAAGACCTTTAAACCCATCCAGTATTCAATGTTCTTACATCTGTGCTGTCAGTGAAGAGGCGACCATGCCCTGAAGGCGCACTGTTCCCAAGTAGCCTGTAGCTTTGATTGTCTCTGTGCTATGTTTGGCAGCTGGGCTGCTGCTATAGAAAGCTCTTTGACTTAGGCCCTGGATAGCTGAAATCCACCCAAAGACATTGCAGGCTATTTTTCTCTTGTTGTTTTCCAAAGACTGTCTTGTACACAGAACAAAATAATAACCTTTAATGACTGCTTCATGAGGCCTGTCTCAATGGAGTATTTGCTCACAGAAAGGCTGGATTTGGGGGATAAATAGCTTGATAGCATCCTCCCCTTTGCAGCCAAACTTCTGAACAGTGTTCCCCAAAAATAATTCTGTTGATCCTAAGCTTCTAGTAAGATAGTTAAAGTGTCATCTTTCAAAAGATAATCAGCCTCCTTAGTGCTCTGTGGTCTGTGAAAAACAGCAGTGGGGGTGTGGATGTGGCTTCACTCCAAAGAAAACTGCCTGTCTGTATGACTACAACGGTGTAACATGGGAACATGCAACTGGTGCTTCCATGGCGATAGCTAGTGAGTTCAAGAAAGCAAAAGGGGACAAGGAGCACAGCAGTGTTTGCACAGGTGTGACACTCTTTTGTCACTCTATATGTGCTACAGAAGTGGTCACCGCAAGCATGGCGAATCTCATACAATGTGACATACTGGACTCCGCAAAAATAAAATCAAGCGTTCAGTTGCTTCATCTGTGGGTTAGCTGTAGTGTTGGTCGGAGGATAGTTGTAGGTTGTCAGTGGAGTTGATCTGCATGAATGCTGTGGACAGTTTTATGGCAACAATAAGAGTGTCTCTGCTTAGTCAGAGACAATCCTAAGCATCCAGAAACCCCTGATGAAAATGCATGTGGAGCAGTGACAACAGAATGACTAAAGCCAACTAGTGCCCCTGACTGTTCTAGTCAAAGTTATGACCAAGAGGACAAAGGTACTAGGCAGATTAAGGTTTCTAAAGAAGACCATAGCTAGATATTATTGTGTTTTATTAAATTATTTTCATTTATTTTTTGAGAAATTTTAATATACCTATCAAGTATTTCACCACCTATAAACGCTTGACTGACTGGAGACTTATATAAACTGGATTTTTACATGGGCATGCATTTCCTGAACTGTACATGTCAATGTAGAGTTTTTGTTATCCTAACATTGTCAAAAAGCAATAATTGCCATTTAAAAAGTCTTCTGAATTTGATAGAAGATGTGGGGTGATGGCACTTGTGCAAGAGATGGTGGTTTAACTTATTGTGTGGTCCAGAGAGTCTAGAGAGTCAAACGGCTTATCCTGCATAAATTTAAATGTTTAATGGACCCACTTAACAAATATAACCACATATTATGTACACTTTGAGGAGACAGGATCAGTGTTTATTAGGAAACTATCAAATAAAATGGAGACTTATGTATGACATTATAACCTCTTTATATTTTCTTTTCTTGCTATTTGTCTCCTGTTTTATCAACATAAAACTCTGTACATTGTATGTCTATCAAAGCTGGATAACCAAGCTGAGTCCAGTAAGAATAGAGACTTAGACCCAAGTGGCAAGTAATGTGGGTGGGTTTTGGCTGCAGTAGAGGTTTGGTTGTGGATAGGAAGGAGTCAAAAATCAGTCTGACTCTGGTACAAAAAATGAAATGAGAAAACAGATATATTAATTTGAAGAAAATCAAAAAGCCATTCTCCCCAAAAGCCAAAATTCCAACACAAGTCCTTCCCTGTCTTCCTCCCCTTACCTCCCTTAAAATTTTATCAAAAGAAGGGAAAGCATAGTTGAAAAGTAGTTATTAAATATTATAGCATGTTTTTTTTCTTAATGGCACGTGATGGCCCTCAGGGGCAAAGTGCTCTCTCTTGGCCAAACCTGAGGAACTCTGGACAAGTGAATCAAAATGATTTTTGTTGTAGAAAAATATTGATTTTTTTAAGGAAGGTGAAAGTCTTGTGACAAGAAAGGACTAATGTGATGAAAGAGAAAGGGATCTATTGCAAATGGGACACCCCACCAGATGAAATTCATTAATCCTTTTACACTCAACAGGCCTCCTCACTATGGAGTGCCGCTGACCAGAAAAAGCAGGGTGGAATGATGGGGAAGTTCATTATGCAGCATGTAGATAGAAAATTTCCCAGAGAGGAACAAATAGAATGAACAGTAAATAATTTTTCAAGCACATTTTTTTTTCTCTAATAATTTGTTCCCAGATCATAGAAGCTTATCCAGAAAGTCATCACAGAAAAGCTAACTAATATTTTAAGTGTTCACCTTAGGATCTTAGGAGGGTTGTCACAAAAAAAGCTTTAATTATGGGGAACACAGAGGAGTTGAGAAAACCTCAAATATCACAAAGTTTTATAATAAATTATTAAAAGTCATGACAGCAAATTTTCAGGACCACTCTTCACAGTTTCAGAGGAACTGAAGTATGAAACTGCTTAACTACTGTGGTATAGAGTGTAACATAAGAACAGCGCTACAGAATCAGACACATACTGATAGTGACCATGGGAAATACTTTGGAAGGAGGTTAAAAATAGGACAAGCATGCAGTCATGTTTCCCCAGCACTTTCTCCCAGTCTCCAAGAAGTTCAAATGTCTTCCTTGAAAGATGTAAAGTCTTTGAGTGTATTAGTTGTCAATGTTTTGTGGGTTTTTTCCTCCCCAAATTCACCTGTTTACTTTTCGACATCATGTGGGCTTTTGCCAAAGTTAAGTAAATGTGGTAATAAAGGCCTCCTTTTTCTTCATTCATTTCATAGCCCATATTTCTTGCATTAGAAGAAGTGAAAAACTGCTTTCTACTCATGTCTTCCTTCTCTACACCACTCACAATTTACTGATCTTGTTTTGTTCTCCCAGTCACCTCTTTTTCAGCCTGAGGAGAGCCCTTAATTTTTTCTCATAGAAAGGCTGTTCCAAGTCCATCATCCTTGCTATCCCATTCTGTGCTTTTTCAAGTTTTCAGGTAAGATGGTCAGAGGATGCAATATTTGAAATGTGAGTGCATGAGGGTATGAGGTATAATCCTTATCTTTATAATCCCCATTTACTGCATAATTATGCCATAATGTGCATTTTCTTACACACAGGGATGTCTGTGTTATATCAGCAACCTCTCTGCAATGTGATACTTCTTTCTTTTGTGAAATTTCTCAGTTTATATGGTGAATCATATAGATTAGAGGATTCTTCACCAAAATGGAGTTCAAGAATACTAGTTTTAGAACGAAAAATCTTGAAGTAGGGTTTTAAGACCATACTTAAGCCCTATAGAGAAGAATGTTATATATGCCCCTAATACCTCGGAGTCTATAGCTGCATAACTGTATTTTGTGGCTGCTAAATACCCAGGTATAGGACTTTTATCCACTTTTGTGCCAGCTCTTCAGTTACTGTTACAAAACATAGAGCAGCCAATCTTGAAAACATCTGGACTGGTTTATCTGGTCTCCCTTGCCATGAGGGAACAAGACTCCTATGAACCTCTTATCTCTAAAAAAGTCCTTGGATTGAAAATGACAACATCCAACAACCTTCATGAAAATCAAGAGGAATTCCTGTCGGTTCTCCTTATTACATACCTTAATGTGCTGTAGAAATCCTTAGTGTTTGAAAACTGTTAATGTATAATCTCTGCCAAAAAATCATGAACATCCTCTGAAATTCTTCTGTCCAAGAATATCGTATAGCTATCTAGTGTGCTATTTCCAATAATTTCTGCTCAGTTAAGTACACAATAACAATGGTATCACATGTATTCAGTCAAATATTTTTATTAATAGAATACATATCAAATTTATTTTAGCAGTTTAAATAAGTGAGTTTAATGTCTATTTAGTCAAGCATTACTGTAGTGAGGACTTCAGTAGATTAGAAATAAATGAATCCAATTAAAGAACACGTCTGTGAAATTTGATATGTTATAGGCATGAATGAGCTGTTTGCACAGCAACTGTAAAGAAATCATTAATGATTAACTATCTAGAAGAGGTTTAATCAAGGATAAATGGTATAAGACATAGTTAAAAACATTTGCATTGAATACATGGAGATTCTGAAATGATAAAAGAATGTTTTGCATCAATAGTGACACAGCTACTCTCAGGAAATATATTTTCTGTTATCTGGTGATGTACAGCCAGGGGCTGAAGCTGAGAGTTAGCTTAGTCATGTTAGCTATAATGCATTTGTAGATGGAGGTTGTTCCTTCCAATAAAAAGATGAAATTCAACAGGTGAGACAGACAAAGATATTTTGCCAAATATGTGTTACTTACAATAGCATATTGTTATCCTCGACTTCAGAGTTAATATTCAGTAAAGTTAAGGTAGGGATTCTCAGAAGTGATCAGTGCTTGGCTAAATTTGACTCCATCAAAAGTCCCCTTGGAAGCCTTGATGGTAAACTCAGGGAAGTGCCAAGGGCTTGCTAAAGTTCCAGGATACATGATTCATTCAGTGCGGCACCAGTAGCCTGTGGGAGGGTTAAGAATTGAATCCAGATCATTTGGCTACTGGATCAGTGTCTGACGGGTGTCATTGGTATTCAAGGTACATTTTTTAGCACATAAAAATATTAAGAATTCTGAGATGTGAAAATCTACCCTGGATAAGAGCAGTCAGTTGCACTATTGTCAGTCTGCCTTTCTGTAAAATGGAAATCATTCTACAGGGATATGAAAGCACTTAGGTTTATGTGACACTAATTCCTAAAGAGGTGCTGCCTAATTGCACTTGCTGATGCACTGAGGTGACATTGATTTTAATGGGCTAGGAAGTCTAGTGGAAAAAGGCAAACACAGGTCTCCTTTTTGGAGCCAAAGATGGTGAGGCATGTAGTTTGAAATGACAAACTCTACCTTCAGACTGCTGAAAAATCTGCCTCATCATGATTATCTGGAGGCCAGGATGTTTTACTTAACTTTGACTGGCAGTTAGATGAGTGCATTCTGAGAAGAGAAACCAATCATGAAATATATAAAATTTCTCTCACAGTAGTTGTCTAGAGGAAATCCTCAGACATTTGTGTTAAATGACTCGTACAGGAAAACCTGTGCTTCAATTTTTCTGAATGTATCAAATAATTTAATTAAACTTCCTGGTTTGGACTGCTTTGTCTTTAAAAGTAAATCTGGAAACACGATATCGTGTAAGTGAATCTCATGGCTGGAGAAGCTGTAAACTTTGACTCAACAAGATGTAAACAGCCACTGTTGTTTGTGCTATTTGTGGAGATAAATGGTTGCCTGGAACTTAATGAAGCGATCTGATACACAGAAATCATCCTTCTCCAAGTAGATGTATGGCTTAGCCATTAAGTGTACTAATAATAAGCAACCACTTGAAAGATTTCTGGAGGGTTTTTGCAATTACTTTGGTTAGCAGTAGGTCAGGCCTGTGTTGGACTATTCACTCAAGAAGTTGTAGAAAGGGAGTTTGGTAACATCATCCCAGTTACTGGTAGCACAACTGAGGCAGGGAGTATCTCTGAGGTTGCACAACTGAATGTCAGCTTATTTTCATAACAAACAGTGAGGTTCAACACCTTTTTTCTCACTTTGTCCTGAAATTTGGCTTCCTGTATGACCTGAGTGAAACCTCCTTATTTTGACTGGTTCTGAAAGATGCTATAGGGATTGCATACGCTCCTCCTCACAAACCCCGTGAGCAGATCGAGGCCTTTGTAAGCGTTTCTGAAACACATTGTACATGAACCGAGGGCAGAGCAGATGAGGAAATTGTCTGTTTTGTTGTACCATCTGCTGATTTAGAAAGCCATGAAGATGACAAACAGCCAGAATCTGTTCTCTTTTCACTCATCTGCTGAATGGTGGTCTGTTAGCATTGCATGAGTTGGAGCATGGAGATGTTAAAAGTTGTGGGCATTGTTTAAAAGTAGAAGAATGATATATTGCAGTATTGTGGTCAGACAGGCATGAGAAAGTGCCTGATTTTTACCTCCTTCATGTCTGATTTTAACCAAACTGCAATAACTCAGAAAAAGAGACTGAACATTAACGACATTAACACCTTTAGTTTAATCTCAGAGTTTCTATTGCTAGACTGGAAGAAAATCTGACAAACAGCATTTTTCTGATTTTTAACTAAAAGAAATGAAGAGTGTGTATGATCCTATCCACAGATTTTTCAAGTAAAACTAGAGGAAATGAAGAACATACATCATGTAATCAATAGAAAAAATAGTGCAACCAATAGTAATTAAACCTTGTTTTCATTTGCATGAAACAATATTTTCTACTTTGCTTCAGTTAGGTGAATGATTGTATCCATGATGTAGGAACCCACTGCACTAGGATCAAGTAAAGCTTTTACTTCCAGCTTGTACTTCATGAGTAATTTAATATGTGTAAGGAATGATATGGGTGTAGGTTATCCAGCATTTGTCAGGTTTAGGTGCTCCCATGATACTTTTTCATCCAGTGCTCTAACTCCACATATGAAAACTGAATTTCTGATAATCTTCTTTAAGGTGTCTAAATTTAGTATCTTTAGAAGGAATTAAATGCACTGTAAATGTCTGCCTCTTTGTTTGTTATCAGCTACTGCATGTATAGCTTATTTTTCCTTTTTATCATGTAGTGGTATTAATGTACAAAGATGTTTTTCCTTACTGTTTGGCAGAATTTTCCTTGGATTGAGCATTTTCTCTTCTTTTCTGAAGGCTTTCTCCTTGTTTTGAAGGTTATGCTGCTTATAACTCTGGATATATAAGATCTGTATTCTTGCGTCTGGTTGCCCTTCATAGGTACTTTTGGATTAATCTGGGTATTTATTATTTACTAATGGGTGTTATTGTTTTACTTCTTCCTCTGGATACACCCTATTTAGCTGGTCTTTCTCTTTGAGAACATTTTTCAGGGCTAAATTTATCTTCTGTTCCATAACCTATACTGTCTTTAAGTAGGGAGTATTATTATGTTGAAAACTATTTGTGTTTTTAGCTCTCTAATGTTAATGTCTAGTCTCACTTCAGTGAGCTATAGTAGTCCTAAATATCACCCTATTAATTGAAGAAACACAATTACAATAAAAGTCCAGCTTGTCTGTACAGCTTTAATTTGTCATGAGCCACACTGGACCTCTGTCTTCCCAATGTTATTTCTGTCAGTGCTGATTCATCCTTTTCTCATATTTTTTCCTTCAAAAAGCCCATATAAAAAAACCCTCTCATTTTCTTTTCATTTTCATGGTGAGCTCTAACCACATTCTTAGTCACCGTATTTGTGCCAACTCTGTTGTTTGCTGAGAATTCAGGTTTTGTGGAGCTCTAATACTCCCTTTACTGGCTTTTTTTTGGGTCTGTCTGCTACTGATTCGTTATCTCTTCCTCAAACTTTTGTTAGATAGACTGTTGCCTTCATATTTCATATAGTACATTTTGGCAATGGTAGTAGGCAGAAAGTGTGTCCTAAAGCTGAATTTTGAGAACTATTCACATAAATGTTGCAGATTCACTTGCCATCCAAGTCATGTACAAACAGATTGGCTTCCTCTTCCAAATGTTTTACTCCTTGAGCCTTTGTCCTTCACCATCTTTGCAGCTTGCTATAGCTAGATGTCTTTAGTAAAGAATGTTTTTTACTCAACTTTCAGATGCTTCATTGCAGAGAAATGTAGTTGATACAGTCATTGATCCTCGGTTTTTCGTGGTGTACATGTAGTATACCAATAAATAAATTCAATATTAGGCTCAAGCTTAATAAGGAGCATTGGAGGTGCCAGAGACATGGCACAGAATGGAAATGCTTCTGGGATTTAGATCTGAGAACAAAATGGGAAGAAGCATACTGTAGCAAGGGGATTTTATGCTTTGTCTTCTGAATTTACTTACAGTGAAGCCTGGTAATCCAGTCTGTAGGTGCCTGATACATTGACCATACCTGCCAGATTCTCATATGGGGGGGAATGACAAAACAGGGAAAAAAGAATACAATTTTTGAACCATATGCTACCCAAAGCACATGCATTCATGTTCTCTGAGGAGTCAAAGAGAACCTAGAATTTCCATCCAACTGTGGAAAGAATGGCTGTTTCCCATCACGAAAAGGTGGAGGTCTTCAATGTGTTTCCCTTTGCAAAGAAGCGTCACTTTGGTCTTGTCTGGATTCAGTTTGATCCATCTGTTCTTCATTTGAGAGCTAATTTCCTGTAGTTATTCTGATGTTTTATAGTGATGATAGTTGCATCAGAAAATGAGATAAATAGTAGATTGTCAGCAACATACTGTTAGCAATTGAACACATGCCATATCACTCTCTCTCTCAGCAGTCTCATGTAGATAGATGTAGATTGTATGGATCCCCGTGGGATCCTGAAGATGAGGACCTTGGAGGAAGAGGCTCACATCCACCACCTTTTTTTAAAATTACACATAGAACACAAGATGCAGTACGAGTGTGCGGCTGTGACCATGTAATAGAGGATTCAGGTGTCTGAGAATAGGAATGTGGAGATTATAGTTCCATTGTTGGTGAAAGTTTTATAAATTCCTCTAGGAAGTTGTCAGAATTTCCATCTGTAGTTTGTATATCACTAGGAGTCCTGGTTTCTCTAGTTTTTTGTCTCACAATGCATATAGATATACTCAAAAATGTTTTCCTTTCTTAGTGGAACACTTTTTGCATCTGATACTGAGGCCTCTGGACCGTTCCTCCATGTTTTCTTTCCTTTTTCTTTTTTAACTTCTGGTATTTATCTGGGGCAGTTGCTGATGGTGTTCTGGTATCTCTCTCAGTTATTCTGAAGGAGAGCTCCTCTAGGACAGGGTTGAGATGGTATTGAATCATGACTCAGTGATGCAAAACAGTCCAGGTATTTCATCTGCAAAGAGAGTACAGGAGTTGTCTTTTTCTAAGGGAAAACTTTGTATCTGGCAGCAAGAATTTCATGTAGACTTTTATTTTCTCTTTTTTTTTTTTTTTTTTTTTTTTTTTTTTTTTTTTTTTAATGAAGTTACTGTCTAAGCAACTGGCTGCAAATACAAGCTTCTGTTGTTTATTCTAAGGTGTGGTGTTATGGAAGGGTGACCCCTCCCCACAGCAAAACCAATGACATAGAAAAGCAACATAGAATGGCATGCAAGGTTTTTGTCAGTCTGGTTTGACTGTTTCATTGGGGTTTTATTCTGGTTCCCATGACCTAGAAACATTGTAGGGAGTAATCTCTGTATTATTGAATGCTTGGCCCTTACACACATCATAACAGCAGACAAACAGTGTTGAAATGACAGTGTGTTCTGAACACCAGGGTGGTATTTCTTCCAATGTTTTAAAACTTTTTCACTGACACAAGAAAGCAGCAGATGGTTATAGGGTGGCCAAAACCAGAGATGGGGTGTTAATGGCAGGAACACAAAGCTATGGGTTCTCCAGCAAAACCAGAGGTAAAAGGGTTGGTAGGCTCAAAAACAAAATACAGCCTCCTCATACCCCTAAGGCTCTGAAAACTTACCGACTTAGTTTTGATTAATTTTAGTTTCTAGTGGTAATATTTTCTGTATCTGACACTAAGAACACAGGACCCTTCCTCTTCTTATAATCAAATAGTCAGGGGGAGTATGTATATCAGGATGAGATTAATAGTTTTTCCAGGGCTATTGATAAAATCTCATGCTATTGTAGCAGTTAAGTATGAAGATTGTTTGATGTCTTTTGTGTTTCATATAACATGGAGATAATTTCCTAGGAATCAATTGTGGAGACAGAAGATTTGCATGTCAAGTCAAGGTGTCTGGATAAAAATTTTGAGGGTAACCATGGGAAATATTAATGCTTTCAAAATATGTGGATGATCTGTACCTCTCAAGGAGGCCAAAGCAAATCCCCATACTCAGACATTTTCACTGCAGGCAGGATCTTTGAAATGCAGATATTATAGCAGAGACTTATCTCTATTAAAGCCAAAATTTGAAGAAATTACCTCATTAAGAACTAATTTTGCATTACAAAGCACTGTTTATACTTGACAAATCTCTGTCTGCTATGGACTGGAAACAGCATAATCAGTGGCAGTTCTAATGTCACAGATTTGCTTTTATGTGTTCTATCTACACAGACACATATAGATTGTCTGCATTGCCAAAAAACCTGAGCCTCTTCAACCAACAAGTTTACTGTTTATCAGGTGCAAAAAAAATATTGTAGAACTGGAATGAATTAATTTGTTGGTTCTGCAGGTTTATCACAGAATCACCAGGTTGGAAAAGACCTTCAAGATCATCAAGTCCAACCCATACCCCAAAGGGTTGGCTATAGCTGTTCAAAGATTCATTCTATTTAACTTATTTCAGTGATTTATCAAGTTTATTCTTCTACCCCGACTTTTATCTGAAAACGTTTCAGTGTACTAAGCTGTAATATGCTTAGGCTGTGAGGCAGTTTTTTCTAAAAAATGTTGGACTCCTATGGCTTACATGTCAATATTTGTGTGATTATAGACCAAGATATTGTTGCTAAAGCTAAGTAAATAATTCGTTGTTAATATAATTCATTAAGTGTTAATCTTTAGGTTTAGATGGAGTATGGGGTAATGTGAGAATAAGTATGTTGCCTCCTTGACTGTTTAAGAGAAGCAGTATTCTTCCTTTATTCCCTTACTTCTCTATTGATAACACAAAGGAAAAAAAGTCATAACTCCTTCCTCTTTTCCTTCAGGTAGGTAGGTCAGGAAGAAGCTCTTGCTTTGCTGTCTTTTAATAAATCATTGTCAGAATAGGTTCCGTATGAGTGCATGAAAGCTGGAGAGCTCATTTGTTACTCCCCTGGGTATCAGCAGACATGCAGATGTGTGCAGAGGGGTGCAGTCCAATGTATATGCCCTCATTATGCTTAGTAAGACATTGTGAACAATGCCAGTTTTCCGTACTTTTATGTGTTCATTAATTTGAAGATACTAACACTGAACTTCAAAACCTGACATTATATATAGCTCTCCATAGAAAACTTCTATTGTTTTGTGAGTGAGGGACAGGCCATTTAAATAACAAGATTTATATTTATTTAGCGATTTTGTCTGACTCGTAAACTGGCATAAGGAATTAAAAAACTTATAAGACCCGTAGAAGGAAAAAAAAAAAATCAAAATTTACACCAATTGCCTGAAACTTCTTAAATATTGAAAAATACAACCTTAAAGATCGAATATTTTTCATTAAGAAATTTATATTGTTCCATTTATTTACTCATCTGTGTAGGCTGCTATGTGCACCCCCCACACACACATGTGAACACACACACATATAATACACACGTGGTAAGTTTGTAGTTGTATGGTTAAAAGAGTTTTGAAGAAAATGTATCCTATTTACTGCTTAGCTATGTGACCAATGTAGAACTGTAATATAAATCTCAGGAATATCCATCCCATTGTTTTTTATTACTGAAGAAAGCAGATCAGGATGATAACAGCTGGATGCAAAAAGCAATCATATTTTCAGTATAAAAATAGTGCTGTTGCTTAGTAATCTATACTCCATAAACGTATTAGGGGTATATACTGGCTTGCCCTGGATGGTTTTATTCTTTTTCCTTAAAAATCTCTCTTGTTTCCACCCCCCGCTAAGAAGAAAGGAATGTTTCCCATTAAGACATGAAGTGAGTTTGTTTTTCACTTTTGCCTTTTATATAGGGATACTGAATATAAAGGACTACAGCTCTCTCTGGATCAGGTCACTGCTACCAAGCCGGCATTCTCATACGCAAATTCAACTCCGACCATAACGGATAATAGAAAGGGAAGCAAATCTCGCCTCTCGAGCACAAAGTCAAAATCAAGGACATCACCATACCCACAGGTAGCTGTCTTTGAAAAACTAAATTAAATATTTTTTAATATCTTGGATTTGACTGTCACTTTACCCAAGTAACTAGAACATGGGCCAAAGAACGTGTTACTCGAAGGGAATAAAGGACAGCAGGTTATATGACCTTGAGACAGGAATATATTTCTTTAAACTGCTTCTAAAAAGCTGGAAACATTTCTGTTTCAGCATGCATAATAAATCATTATCAACAACAATAGCAGCACAGGGCTTAGAGTTAATGAGAAGAGGACAGAACGACAAGTGAAAATGTTGGTTTTGAAATACTTGGTTTGAGAAGACTGTGATTTTGCCATTTGAGAAATCTTGCATTTTCTCACTTGGTCTTTACTAATTCCAACATGTCTAGAAAGCTGCCAGATATTTGATAGCAGTTAATACTGAAATAGTAGTCAAGAGGAGTCAGTTTTGATGAGGGAAAGCAGTTGGCTAACTTGGTGAATTGGAACAAGAAAGTGTGTACTTTTCTGGGTGTAAAGCTTTGAAAGGAATAAAAAAGTAGGAGGTGGTCATTGGCATCAGTAGACTTTAATTTCCCAGATTTCATTTTCAAGCCTAATGTGTAAGGAACATGTCCCTGCTTGGAGAATGGACCAGACTCGATTGGATCTGTGAACTGAAACTTCCCCAATACATTTATGCAACTGATTTCTGCAGGCAATGTCACAGCACTTGCATCCTTACACTGTCAAGCTTTTAGCTCAAATAAATCTGTTTCTTAAAATAACCACGATGTTTACTAATAATACAAGTCTTACTGCCTCTGCATGGTGGATATAAATGTATGCATTCACAATGTAACATTGAAGAGCTATGTATGTTTAAGGAGCCCAAGTCAATATTTAACTGATAATGACCTTAATAACTGCAGTTTCTCTGCAGGCACAATGTTTTCTAAACGGACCTCTAAGAGTGTGTAATGTGATTCCAAATGTCTACATCACTTCCTTGTTTTCTTTCTTTTTTCCCCTCAAAAGTACCAAGGATAAGAATTTCAGTTAAATGACATCTGCTTTTGGCACAGGGAATATTTAACTGAGCACCTAGATATGAATCCAGATTCCTAATGTTAAGAATCTAATTTTTGTCAGAGGTTTTTATAGCTCACTTGTTCATACATGTTTCTGTGGGTTGTTAAAAAAGACTTTTCTTGAATGCACTACATCAAATAATTGTAATAAAACTGTTTAAAAGAATTCGAGAAGACAGGTGCAAATAATTCTAAATCCAATTTTTATGACTATCTTGATATACTGTAATTATATTTTATCTTGCCTTATACAGTCCTTTCCAAATACTCATTTGCTAGCAGGACAATCCCAGCTGAAGACTTGTTATCCTTCCACATCTATCTGATTTTTGAAAGTGTAACATCCTTATCCTTTCTGTCACCAGAAAAAAATACTCAATGAGCAGTGCAGCATTGTGACTTTTGGTTTATCAGGGATTGCTGTCTGAAAGCTCAGGGTGCTTAGCCTCCAGTTTCATTTTGCATCCTCATTACCAGTTGCCTGATATTAAAGTCACATATTTCATCATTCAAAAAGCAGCAGCCATGGTAGTTGCCAATATCTTGAAAAATGGTCATACCATTCATTGCAGCCCATCACCACAAGTAATGCTGGCAGCTTGGCTTTGCCTCCCTCTCATCCTTCTCCACCACTGAATAAACTGTTGAAAGACTAAGAGAAGCTGTTGTGAAGAACATGCAGCAGGTGGTATGGCCCGTGTCCCTCAGTCTCCTGCCCATGTAATTTGCCAGTCAGTAGAGGAGAATTAGAGTGTGACTTAAAAGTCACAGCTGAAAAGAGAGGTCATGGGTTTTGGCTTACACAGGAGCCTGAGTTGTGGTGAGGAAAGGAAGCGGGAAGTATACTAGTAAAATAATGGCAGTGGGCAAAGTACTACTTAAAGTCAAGGCCACCTAGCAGATTTTAAATGTACATTTTCTTTCCTTTTTTTTTTTCCTTTCTTTTTCTCTTTTTCCCTTATAATTTACTTTATTTCTCTCTTGAAGAGAAAAAGAAATATACTTTATTGGGTGCTGACTGAGAATCCTCCACCTTGCCAGCTGTGTGTGCCTAAGATAGCTACGTGAGATGTGAACAGTATGAAAATTATGCTAATTGAATTTGTCTGTTTTTACTACTAGGGCAAAAAGTGTGTGGTTTGGTCATCTAAGGCAGTGTTAATGGGTTTTTCCTCAAATCTTATGCAAAAACAGACATAGCATAATGTGGGTCTTGTAGACTCTTTAAGTAAAACTGAGTTCATAAAACTGGAGCCATTGGTCAGCATCTGATTAACACTGCCTGCTGTTAGTACAGTGGGCTAACAGTGGGCTAACTGTGTGTTCTGTTAAACCAGCTTCAGGCAGGAGAAGGGCAAGCAGAGAGGACAGAAACCCAAAATTCATGGCCCAGCTGCAGGATTTACCCAGAGAGTTTGAAGAATGCTTTTCTAGTCCTGTCCCACCAGAGAGATGCAGAGCTGCGAGAGATGATAGTGGCGAAAAAAATCAGGCAGATGAAAGTTTGAAGGATATTTGCAAAAAAAAGGAAATAATGAGTTGGTGTAAAGATGCCTGTAGTCTTCCCCCACAATACCATCATCATCATCGTCATCATGAGGGCTTCCCAAAATCTAGCCCTGCACCTTTGTATTCCCAAAAACTAGCCCAGGAGATCATTTATTCCATATACAGGAAATGGCAACAAGATTGCAAAAACATTTTGATTATGATCATCTGAACTGCTTTGGAGTTGAATGTCCCATTAATGGTGATTGTCTAAAGAAAATATTTAAATTTCCTGTTGTCTGCTTGCAGTAGAAATGTTTCATGGTGAGATCTGGATAAATGTTTATTGCATTATAGATCATCTTAGTTCTTGAGTAAAGATTTTATATATACATATATATATATGTATATCTCATGAAAGCACACATAAAAATAAGGATGCACCCAAGAGCTGTTGGATGGAGGTTTTGGTGTGCATTACAACATGCATAAATTTTTGGAAATAAGTGTATATTATAGGTATAGGTATATAAGTATATATAAATACTTTGATTGATTTTATATCTCCTTTAAATGGATACTCTTGATTAATTCTGCAATCCATCTCTATTTGGGCATATCATCCAGTGGGGTAAAGATAACAGAATCAGGCTGAATTCTAGCCAGCCTGGGTTTTGTTCTGTTTTAATTTCTTCCTGTAGCCTAAAGCTTTGGCAACTTCTAGTGTGTTCAAAAGCAAAGAAAACCCCTCTTTTTATAGTAAACATAACTCCTGGTCTGGTGAAGAGTCACCAGCAGTGGGGGTTATTTTAATGGACATGCTGTATTACTTTAATCTAAGCCTTCCACCATCTGTTGTGCCTATAATAGTGAATGTGAAAAGAGCATATTTTACATTTCAGGATTACATTAGTAAAATGTAAGATAAAAGTGATTTAAAAGCATGCATATGTTCTTAGTACAATGCAGCCCACATCTGTGATGTTTTTTTCCTCATGGTTAAGACACAAATCAAGACAAAAGCTGCTAATGCTGATGTAGTGAAAGTTTTTCATGGACAAGAGGACTCTGTGAGGGTTTCACCATATATTTAATGTTAATAATGATAAAAACCTGAGTAGGCTGACAGAAAATTATATATCAATAATATCTGTTGTTTGAACATCTGGGGTGGTGTGTGGAGCTGGCTGATGTTGCTGTGTATGACAGAATGAGTCCTCAGGCTAGTGAGACACCTGCAGGAATGGAAAGTCAGGCAAAAGAAAATCACACAAGAAATGTTACATTCTCTACTGGCCTAATACACTTCCATGGTCTCTCAGAAAGTAAGATTTCTTAGACATGGAATTTATATCTTCCTATTTCCTTGTCTCTTTAGCCCTCTTGAAGTTTTTCTTGGAATGAAAATGCATCAGTGATGGCCCACAGACCCTTTCATTGTCAGTGCTAATCCTGCTGGTGTGCTCTCACTGTGATTGTACACTGGATTACCACTCTGGAAAACCTTTCTAATTTTCAAAGGTGACAATTCAGTTTCCAGGGACCAGCTGGAGGACCATTTAATTTATGTTCTGTTGTTTTTAATGCCAGAAGACAATTCAGAAATCACCTGAAGGGATTTCAGATGCTCCCAGTCTGAAGTTCTTTATCACTATCCGCTGATTAAATTTTGTCAAAACCACAAAAATAATAAATTACTTTTGCCTTCTGACTCCTGATAAAAGTCAGAAGGCAAAAATTAGTATAAAATAAATGTTTCTGCTGAGACATGACTGGGATTGAAAAAAATAGAACTGATTTTAATTTGTCATAATTTTCATTAAATCTGGTTCAATTTTTTATGGTCTTTCATCACTTGACATATGGGAGCCTAATTCTGACTTGAGAGATAGTGTTTCCACTCCCATTTCAGTAAAGCAATATCTTTGATCACCCTTCCATTTCTCCCCCCATCAACATGTCACACATGCCCGTATTTGAAGCCTCCACCTGTCAACATCAGATTCCCAGAAGAGGCAGTGGTTGGACCACAGCAGTGGAGGCAGCCTGAGGATGCCAAATAGAGATGTGTCTGGCTTTAAATGGAATTAGACATATTTTTGCCCTGTGTCTGCTTATGTTGTACCTTAGGAGTAAGTAGTCATATCAAACCTTGGCAGAAAATGTGGGCCACAAACAATTGACTGTGTTAATTTAATTCTATCCATGGCCTAACAGCTGCCACGGGTCAGATCTCAAATAATCTTCATTTACATCGAGTACAAAGAAGATGAGTCAAGTATTGTTGGTCTTGATACGCGGTCATACGACATCACACGGTGCATTTCTGATATACTAAACATAAAATCTTTGAGATAATTTCCCTTTCTTTAAGAAAAATGCACAAAAGCCTTTTGTAGTTAGGTTCAAGACAAAAGCAAAAATTGTGCAACTTTTCAGTTAAATGAAGATATTCCCTTCAAGAGAAGCTATGTTGGACACTGAAGTGTCCTTAGAAAAAGAGATCTAATAGAAGAATATCTAGTAGAGCTACAGGAAATTAAAAATTTTCAGTTTTAAAGATTCTCTGGCATTTATTATCATAATAAATTGTCCAAAAAAAGAAATTTCATTATAATATTATTGGAAATTAATTTTCCTTGTCCTCCTCATGAAAGAAATACATACTAGGAGTTTTGTTTTTAATAAGAAAATAAATGAACTCTTGACTTTTCTATATTTACATTTAGGCTTAGACTATATAATATTTATGCTTAACTTAAAAATTAAAAAATCTGGCTTATACAAGTCAAGTCCAAAAAGAGCACTAAAAATAATTCTAAAATTAAAACCAGCTTAAAAAGTAGTTTTCCTTTTTTAAATTTTCTGTGCCAGATAAAATTTACTAACTGTTAGTCTTGTTAATAATTTCTAAATTTCTTGATTGAAAACTTTATTTTATCTATACATTTTTGTAAAAAAGCTTGCAATAATTTAGCTGTTATTTATGAAGGTATCTTTGTGACTAAGCAGTTTGTAGACATTAGATCTGAAAGGATAATAGAAGAGTTAAGTGCTCCAGTTGATCACATAACACTGTTGTGACAGAATAAAGTTCCTAGTTAGTGTATGTTAGGTTACTGGCATTTAAAAGAATGCTTTTGTGGCTCTGCAACTATCTAACCTTCATTAAAATTCATATTTGTCCTTTCATCTCTAAATCTTTGTGATGAGTATCATGGTACTAACTTTCTGACCTCCTCCATATCTACTGGTAGGTTTGTTGCCTATGGGTATTCTTCTGACAACTAATAACAAAATATAATTTACTTCCTCAAAGCCATGACCCTTTCTTTGTTTCCTTTAAATAACATGTCATGTTCACAAGCTAAACAGTATTCACAAATATAAACTGGGATACTGAAGAAATGCCCAATTAAAAGCCAAAAACTCTACTGATGTTGCACAGATGGTTTAAGTTTCTGTAAGTCAAACATCTGGTCAGTACTTTCGATTGGTAAGTGCATAAAACCTTGATCCTGGCTGATAATGAGGAGTTTCATAGCAACTTAATCTAATGAAAAGGAAGGTAACCTTATGTTAGGCCTATTAAAAGAAAAGGCAGAGTGGGCATATGGAAGGTGAGTGATGGAATGGGAGAATTCCAAGGTTTCACGTTGTAATACATTGATTTGTGACATGAGTGTGCAGTGCTGAAGAGGTGAGCATGTACAGCTTTGGTCTCATCCCAGTCCATAATCATGGGTGAAATTGATTTAAAAATGTTCAGTGAAGTTTGACAGTTCCAATAAATAAAAAGATTTTAAAATGAGATAGCTAGATCCTAGGAGGTTTAATAAGCATTCTTTTCCTTTCCCAAAAAATATCTAAAAGTTTGAAGCATTCATTATGAATATCTAGAATCTGGACATTTAACTTAACCCTTACTTCTCTCTAAACAAATGCTTGTGCTCCTATTTAGACTAATTTCCAGCTGCCTACTAGTTGCTTTTCTGTGTTGGGAGGGCCCTGCTTAAGTGAGGGTGGCAAATGCTCACTCTGCCTGCTTTGGCTAGCAGTCACCTTTACTGACAAATAGTTTCTGGATTTACCTCATTCCCACATTGCAATAGAGCTGGGATTTTTAACTTCTTACCTATCTGCCATCACTTTAGAGTTTTATCCTATAGAAGCATTGGTAGTGCAGAATTTAAAAGGGGCTTTCTTTTCCCTACGAATAAGAGGAAAGAAGTCCAGAGATACAACTCCAAGTAAGAAAAATCAGCAAATAAAATATGAGGAAAAGAGAGTGAACTCTTAGGGAAAAAACCTTCAAATACATTCGGTTTCAATTTGACATGTGAGAATGCTCCAGGAGCAGTGCTATTTCAGTTCCTTTTGGAAGTGTTTTGTTGAAGTGCATTGGAGCACCTTGGCTGAGCATAAGCACCGCTTTCAAAGCAACAGGAAAAACCTGGACATATTAAAAATATATTGAATTGCAACATTGATGTTGCTGAGCCTAATATTACACATCATAAAGGAGATGGCTATTAAGGGCTGACATGGGATGTTTTAGACTTTCATGAGGTCTGTCCTGTCATCTGTGAGCTCATTACAGAGTCCTGTACAGGAAAGGACCAGGAGCCCAATCAGAAGGTGCAGACATGCGGGCACGCTCACAAAAAACACAGTATCACATACACACTCTGCCTTCCCAGTGCAGTTACTTGCAGATTTCACACAGGTGTGGTAATTTCCATGCTGCTTCTCCTGTTTTGCAGTATTCTGGATTTCACACTGAGAGATCTGAGTCTGACCACGAGAGCCAGTGGGGTGGGAGCCCGCTGACCGATACAGCTTCTCCCCAGCTCCTGGAGCCTGCGGACAGACCGAGCTCCCAGCACCACGACGTCTCCTGTGCCTATAGACAGTACTCAGACCGCAGCGCGCTCTGCTACGGTTTTGCACTCGACCACTCCAGGCTGACTGATGACAGGCATTTCCACACTCAGGCCTGTGAAGGAGGCAGATGCGAAGCTGGCCGGTATTTCCTTGGCACGCCGCAGCCGGGAAGGGAGAGCTGGTGGGGTTCTCGTTCAGCATTGCCTCTGACTAAGTCGTCCCCTGAGAGCAGAGAAGCGTATGAGAACAGTATGCCCCACATAACGTCAGTGCACAGGATTCATGGTAAGACATAACAAGGATTTGAAGAAGTGACACCATCTCAGCTAAAGCAGTATGACAGAAACATACAGCTGTTTATGTAAAAGATGGAAAATGAGATGCTTTTGATGTATGTTCTTGTCTCAGAGACTGCATCTATGGAGATGAGGCATACTTAAAATTCAAGCTGAGTTGAGTTTTACAGTCTGGCTTATATGCAGCAAAATATAATTTTGTTGTATTTTCATCAATCTGTGAAATTGAGGTGGAAGCGTGTGACTGGCAAGATTTTAAGCATGATCTTAAAAATATAAAGAAAATAATCCACTTGATGGAAAAGTGGCTTTTATTTGACTTGAGATCAAGACGCTTCAGATGGAATATATTTAGCAAAAAATTAGAGCTAAATCCAACCTAGATGTTAAAAAATCTTGAAAGCCTTTGAAGAAATTGTTCTCCAAGTGACTTTTTTCTCTTCTGGTTATTACTAGATTCTGTATGATTTGATGTTGATTTAAAGTTGACTGTTGAAATTAACAGTTGTTTTTTGTTTCAGACATTTATCCCCTGCTATAATTTTTAACCAATTTGAATCTCTCCATCCTTTTAGCACCAAGGCTGAAATTTTCTTTGGTTCCTGATAGGTTGCAAACTCGGTGCATTAGCACATTTTCAGAGGCTGAAGCTAATAAACCACAGTGAAAGCCTGATATTGGTTTTGGAAAAGTCCAAAGGTCCTTGGTTTTAAAATGATAGGTTGAGTTTTGAAAGACAGTAACTGGCCAAAAAGTCAGCATTCAAGGTTGTAAGGGTGGATGTAACATCAAAAAAAAGGTTTCTCTACAAATTAGTCTATCAAAACAAAGGTCGCCTCTAAAGAACTCATAATACCAGATTACATTAGTACTACTCCGTCGATTTGCAGAACAAGGCTTTGTAGACAAAAAAGAACTGTTCTGTTTTACTCCAATCTGAGGAAAATTATGTTGAGATTAGAAAAAATTATTAAATAGCAAGTTCTAGGAAATACAATCAGAGAAAAAATCGGAAAGGAAAGGAGGAGAAGATTTTGCTGAAGAATGGTCTCCATTTTTCCTCTGAGAACATGCCTTCTTCCTTGTGTCTGTTCCATACTTCTGCCCTATTTGTGTTTTTCTAGCTTTTTCTTCTCAAAGAAAGAGAATCTAGTAAAGTATGATAATTTTATGGCAAATTTTATGCATGATAATTCTTGCTGAGCATAGAAATATCATACCAAGTTACAAATGCAAAAGGGTTAGATATTTATTCCATACCTCTGTCAAGGATAGTTATGTAAATGGATAATATAATTTGATTTTAGTTTGTTGTTTGTCTTTGCTGTAATTTCAGGTGCTGCAGTTGTTTTTTTTTGTTATGTCCAGTCTTACATTTTTCAGTTGGTCGTCAATCTGCATGTAGCTTTGGGGAAAAACCTAACCAGCCCCTAGAATTTTGGGTCCAGGTCTTAAGAGCATGTGAAAGATAAATTCATGCCCATGATAATCCACATTGCACTACTTCCCCAGCAATGGCAGGATATTTTTGTTGTAAAAGCCCATCACTGATTTTCATTGTGAATTCTGCAATGCAGTGGTAGTGGTCTGCAACTCAAATAGATCTATATGCCCTGACCCAACATAGAACATGGGAAACTTCTTGTGCTAGTCTGAAAATGGGTTTGCTTTGAGGAGTACTGTCAGCAAACTCAATATGCTTCATCCCCCAAAGAGGAATTTGTGTGTGCCAAGGCAAAGGCTTTGATAAGTAACATGTGCAAGTCCCACACGTACCCTCCTGCAGGAATGTATCTCAGCAAACCAAGCCCTTTACCATAATGTTGATCATTCAGGTTTTGGGGCCACTCACTTTCTTCCTAGTGAGGACTTACAGGTATGACTCTGTCCTTTCAGCTACTTGCAAGCTGAACACCTTCTCTGATATGTATATGGGCATTATTTTTTAAAGAGAGGTAAGAATGTCATAATATTTTCCCATTTCAAAAGCAAATATTTGTGCATGGGGATATGACATCACATTTTTACAGTAACCCTGTCTAACAGCTATGGGTTCTTGAGCTTTTGAAGAAGAGTTCCTTCATTACTTGTGGTTATGTATTGTTGTGTAACCTGCATAAAGACACTACACAACCACAAGCTATTTCTCAATGCTGTCTGTGTTTTAGCTCCTGGAAAGGCCCAAGAAAACATGCTGCAATGTTGTACATTTGTAATTCCCTGAGATTTTTATTTTTACCGTGGCCCAAATTCACTCAGACTGTGTTGATGCAAAGAGGTAGTAAGGAGCTAGGGTCTGAACATTGGCATTGAGGGCACTTTGACATGGCCTAGGATACCCTGCCTGGCCTCTAGTTGCTCTGAAAGACAGAGTTGTTTTAGAGTTGGTGCCATACCTGCTGGGCTTATGCAGATCCTTGGCTATCCAAGAGTGTATCAAGTGGCACCAGATACCTGTGTTGAGGTGCTTAGATCTCTTTACTTGACTTTACTGTTACTTGTTTCATGTGGAGACACTGGAAACTAGAGTTTGTCACCGAAAAGCAAGTGGTCTACCATGGTGTTTTTTGGTGACTGTTACGAGTCACTTACCTCTGACTTGAATTTTTGTCTGTAAAATAAGGTTCAGATTACATGTTCTTCAAGATGACTTGCCTCCTTAAACCTCAGTGCTTGTCTCCGTTCTGTCTTTCCTAGGAAGAGGACACTGGGATGAGGACAGTGTTGTTAGCTCACCTGATCCTGGCTCTGCCAGTGAGTCAGGCGACCGATACCGTACTGAGCAGTATCAGAACAGTCCACATGAGCCCAGCAAAATCGAAACTCTAATAAGAGCCACCCAGCAAATGATTAAAGAAGAGGAAAACAGACTACAGCTGCGGAAAACCACTCCTGACCCACTGGTCTCCATCAATGGCACGGGGAAGAAGCACGCTATCTGTTTTGCAAACTACCCTCAGCAGCAGCTGGCAGCGGACATCTGCCGTGTCCCAACAGTTGCCAACACTCCTCCCTGTGAACACATCCAGCAGCGAGATGGAAAGATCATGAGCCCACATGAAAATGACTATGACAACAGCCCCACAACACTGTCTAGGATAAGCAGCCCCAGTTCCGATCGAATATCAAAATCTAGTTTGGTACTTGCTAAAGACTACCTGCATTCAGACATGTCCCCTCATCAAACCCAAGGAGACCACCCAGCAGCCTCTCCAAATTATTACAGCTCCCATAGGCAGTACTTTGATAAGCATGCTTACACACTAACTGGATATGCTCTGGAGCATCTATATGACACTGAAACAATTAGAAACTATTCACTAGGTTGTAATGGATCCCACTTTGATGTGACTTCTCACTTAAGGATGCAGCAAGATCCAGCACAAGGACACAAGGGAACCTCTGTTATAATAACCAATGGAAGCTGACATTTTTTTTCTAAAAACTTTTGTGCTTTAAAAAATAACCTTTGAGATCTAATTGGAAGATATTATATGTTTTCATGCCCTTGTCCTTACCAGCATTTCACATACCACAGTGCACTAGAAAGAAGAACCTAAGGTTTGGGGGGATAAGTTAGTTAAAACGCGTTATTTAAAAAAAATAAAAATGTGCTGGCATGCAGGGTTAGAGTGAATGGAGCTAAACTCAAAGTTGGTGCCATGCATGTTGAGCAGGATAGAAGAAGTCCAGGCAGGGAGTGCTTGTGTCAGGCTAACTGAGCAGTTTATCCACGTTGTGTAACAGGTGTTGTTTGGAAACACTGCCCAGGGCAGATCTTCTGAACTGCATAGGTACCAGCCAACAGAACTGCTTGCACTCTTTTTACACAGGAAGCTGGGATGTGTTCCTTCGAAATACACAACAAAGTGTGTACTTCTGGTGATTTGTTTATTCCCCACAGGCCAAGCATGTTATGCTGCTGTATGGTATAAAGCATCCATGGCTGACCAACACAAAATCAAAACAGGGAGAAAGAAGAGAAAACTCCTCGAATTGTTATGCCCTTGTGTACTCACATACATAGCTATTTACATATGCTTGATTTGAAAAGGGTCCTTATGATTAGTATGGTCAAATATTTACTTCTACTGTATTAAAAAGAGAGGGGCGTTGTCACTGTAGTTTTGAGAACCACAAGGGCTTGCTTGTCTTGCTGTAGAGATGGAAGATTGTTCTCATGTTTTTGAAAAGGTTGCCTGCAGTGGGTAGTGGAGTGAAATGGAAGAAAATTGCCTGGAGAAACAGGGAGAATAGACTGGAATTAGGAGAGGTCCAAGATAAACAGTTAACCCTGTAGCTATGTATGCCATTAAGTAATAATTATAAAATAAGGAAAAGTGGCTGAATAATTAATAATTAATTTGAAAAACAAAAGAAACTCAATAGAATCATAGAAATATTGTTTTAAAATACAAATGCAGTTGCATAAATGTAAAAATATATGAGTCAAGAATAGGTAAAAACTGTTTGGCGGTTTGTCTAACTTCTGATAAAGTTTTGGAGTAAATTAAGAGAGTATAGAGAGTTGTAACTACTCTATCTGAAACTTGGTAAAGAAATAGGCATGACCTTGATAAAGAAATATGAATTCTCTTCTTGATTGCAGCAGATAATTTAATGAATATCAGAAAATAGTAGGGATATCAAAATCAGCCATATGTACATAAAAAGGTACAGAGGGAAATCAGTGTTCCAAGGAATTAAATTGTATTAAGAATGCTGGTATTATCAGGGCCTGTCCCAGAGTTATATAAGACATCAAAAGAGGCAGAGAAACTTTTTTTAATTTTTAATAACATCGTGAACAAAGAGACTGATTGATTGGAAAAGAATAAATGCAAAACATATGCTAAAAATGTAAAATAGGGCATTTGTAGACACAACTGCTAGACCTGTCCTTTTTTGTATGGCATTTATATGGTCCCAAAGTTGACTGCAACAGAAGGGATCAGTGGTCCCTCTTATGCCAATGTGGAGGAAAGAGGACCTGAGGTGGTTACTAAAATGAGATTAGCTCTAAGACTAGCTTCATTTGTAACATTCAGAAGCTCAACATATGGGACTGAGTCATCAATGGGACTAAATATAAACCAGCATGCTACGGGTGGGTTAAAAATACTATCCCAAATAAAACTAATCAGAAGCAAAAGCTAAATAATAACATTATAAACCACGTAAGTAGAGATGTACTTGAAAGCAGAGGAAATTACCTCTCTGAACTTGGAATATTGTGTATAGTCCTAATCACTCCAAAGCAGATTGTGAATCTTGAATTTAGTAGTACCTTACTCCATAAGCGACCTTTGTTGACTGCAGTGTGATCGCTCCTGGTGAAATGCACATTGAACACAAGGGAGAACAACACAGTCTGGTCTTTATTATCTAAACCTCGTAACAGAAAAGGTGGAGCAGAGCTCAGCAAAAGATAAAGAGACTGAAAGATCTAATAAAAGCTTTAAATAAACTGGGTCTGTCATCTTTGTAAGGGAAAAGAGTAAGGGGTAATGTCACTGATGTGCACCAAACTCTGCACAGAGGAGAGATAAATAATGGTCTAAAACTATTTGAACTAGCGGCAGAAATGAGAGACAGGGCATTGAATGATAGCCAAGGCAAAATGAGAACAAAATGATTTGGCAAGAAGTTTATTTGACTCATTGCCAAATGGATAATGGAGGTCATAAAGAGAAGCAGACAGAGATTTTTGTTTGTTTGTTTGTTTGTTAAAATAACAACAAGGCAAATAATTGAGGGGAAGAAAAACATTGACAACTGCTAACTCAGAGGAAGAAATGGACCAAAATGGACTTCTTTTAACCCAACAATTGTGTATATTCCTAAAGCATAGGAATAAGAAAGTATTTTTGATAAATTTAGCTCTGGATACATATTTATTTCACTTGTTCCTATGAGTAATATGAATAAACTTGTACTTGGAGTCTCATTTTACAGTATTAAAATACAATTTGCAAAGCGAATTAGAGTAGAGGTACATGGTATCATATTATCCCTACAAGTACATATAAAACCACGTCTAAGTGTCAATATTATTTTTTATTACAGAAGAGTCTCCTAAACTGTTTCAATGAATGGGGTTTTCTCAGCACTCAACTTTCTTGCAATCACAAAGCACTCTTGCTATCAAGCTTTTAGTTAGAAGGCAACAGAATTCTGCAGACCAGCTGCAGTTTCCTGGCTGTGGTCTAATGGTCACAAGTAGTCAGGAAACCACACTTTGGCGACTGTTGTATTTGCATTCTGACAGGCACCTTTGAAAAATAGAAGACTTATAAAACAAACAGGCACAGCATAAGGTGCTTGTATGCTAAATGTCTTCACCTACGAAAAAAAGCCAGTGTGCTATGCAATAAAAGATCCCCATCCTTATTTACAGTGATCCCAAAATAAAACTTCCCAAAGTGTCTTTATCCTATTTTCAGTAGTTCTAGTCCACTACAAATGCAAAAACTGCACTGTAATGAATGGAATAAATCAGTAGAGATGCCTCTACATGCAGCCACATTGTGCTGCAAGCAATGGGATTCCAGCAACTGGCACTCCTTAGCACTTCAATACACTATGTCGGAGATGAATGTCTTTTGTCAGCTTGTTTGCTGTCCTGCTTCTTTAGGTAGCCAGGAATTTCTTCTTAATTGACATAAAGTATTGAGTTTTTGCAAACATAGACTCTGCATGCTACACGCTACACAAAAGCAATCTTAATTATAGCATATAATATCACTGCAGTTCATATTACATGTGCTTTTCAATATGGTATAAAGCTTATTTTTTCCATTACATATTTATATAATTTAAATTTTCATTTAGTATCCTTCAAGGATGTAATCTTTTTTTATGTTTCTTCCTTTTCCAAATCAGATGGGAAGAAATATCTTGCAAAATTGAAAAATGCAAGGCATTTCAACCAAATAAGTTTCAAATGTATCACATTAGCTAAAGGTTATCACTTTAAATAAGGTATGTATGTTGTGTTTTGGAACAGAAACAATATAATTTGCTCTATTGCACCATTTCTCTAATATAATACTTTTTTGCTATTAACACAAAATTAATAGTTTGCAACTACTGCAAATACAAAGTGACCACAGCTCTTTCAAACCATTTCTTATTGATGTCAGTGGATAGTGCATTATGGTTTTTGTGCATCACAATCTTAGTATATCTCTTTTGTTTAAAGAAATAAATAACCCTCCAGTCTTTATATAAAATCACACCCCACGGTCATAGAGTTTGTGATTTTGGACAAATCTGCAAAGCAATTCTTAAATTAAAAGAAGAATCTTACTCAGCAATTTGTCCCATTGATTCAAATGGGAATATTTGTGGAATAAGGTGCTACTTAACATGTACAAGGGAAGGAAAGCTGACTTCTGATAATTGGTTTGAGGGTTGTTGTGTAATTCTTTTTTCTTTAAATCTCAAGATGTGAGTATGGAACTATGGAACATAATTGCTCTAATGGCTATGTTTCTATAAAAGAGGTCATTTATGTTTTGAAAAAATGAGTGTATCTCTCCCAACTGAAGGGCCCCAAAAGTATTTCTTAAGCTTTACATGGCTTTTGTTGATGTGTCCGCAATACTGCCGTGGGTTACACAGTGAAATTCTGCTCTTTTAAACTCTTTTAATCACTGTTATCTGAATCTCATTTTTGTCTCTGCACATGCAGCATTTATTCACTAACGTCCCTAAGTATGTTAACCACCATATGTTCATTTTCGTGAGCATGCTGAGTGAGTTGAAAGAAATAAAAGGTCGCATAGCATTTCTGGAAAAGGCACAGCAACCCCAGAAAATCAGCCTGGCTGTTCCAAAGATCAGATAACCTTTCGGTCACAGAACAAAGCTGTGGCATACACATTGGTTTCAGTCCTTCTGCATACAAACCTGTATGTAATGGGGATTATAGCTCACAGTTTCAGGATTAGACCTAGCTATGTCTATTTTAAGGTGGCTATAGTTAATGTCTGGTAGCAAATGGATTCAGGCTCTGGTCTTTCCATGAGTTGCAAGTTTACTTAAAGCACCTAAGAGCCTAAAGGCAATACAGGCTTTGTTATGAGGAACAATGGTGGATGAACATGCTTTCCTGTAGGTATACGGGCTTAACTCCAGATAGCTCCACAGTGTGGAGGAGAACCTATTTTATTTTATTTGCAGTCAGCATTGATGGTTAAATATTTCAGCTGTGTGCACTGAGAAGCAAAAAAACCCCAAACCAAAAAAACCCAAACCAACCCCAAAAATAAAAACAACAACAAAAAGCAAATAAAAACCCCCCAAGATTTCTGTACCCCTTCAGTTTGGTGTTTTTAAAATCTGCTAGAGGTATAGCTGAGGATTTAGATGTTATTTTGAAGACCAAAAAAATGAAACAGTCTTCTGTTCAGAACAGCGAGAGCACTAGTGTGATTCTATTTCACATTACCTTAGGGCATTTATTAATGAAAAAAAAATGCTGTGAGGTTAAACTTCACTGTGGCATTTAGCTTATGTATACAAGACTTCTGTAGATAAATCTGGCTCTAAGTTGTTAAGAATACATTCCTTTTTGAAAAGAGTTAATTTATGACTCCATCTATGAAGCTGTATTTGAAAGGGAAGATCAAATACAGGATGAAAAAAAGCTTTTTGTCTGGTTGCATTCTCTATTTAACTCCCCTCTCACACAAAGTTCTCAATCTTTCCTATTGTTCAAGGATTCCAAATGCCATTTTAAACATTTTTATTTATTGCAATTTGGACTGCATTTATTATTTTCCTTTTCAGCTACTGATACAGTGGGAAGTTTCAAAATGCAAGAAACTATTTTTCACACAATGTAAAATGTTGGCACCTTTACATTCTAAGGAAATAAAGCCTATTAGGAAAGGTATTTTTAGGGCACTGCAAATTTTCCCAAGGTAAATATTTCAATGCATAAAATATACTAATCTAACGTGAAAAAGCACTTGAGACATGATGAAGACTTTAATGTTTGCTTCAAACCAATGGTTACATTTATGGAAAAAAAGACACAGATTGCCAGTGTTTCGAATACCATGCTTTGCAATGTAAAGGGTCTAGTGACATTGTAGCATAACATCTGTAGTTTCCTTTTGGAATGTAAAGTAGAAAATATAATTTAGTTATGTCAACAGTATCTTGCAAAGTGTTCCCATTTATAATTATTTATATTGTAAATAGCTTTCTGAAGTAAATTTGAAGTTCATGTGCATAAGATGTATTTATTATGTGAAGATTTTTTTTTTTGGTTTAAAATATAGCTACCAATATGCAATTTTTGTCTGTTTTTCTAGATTTTTAAACTAAGGATTGTCCTATATAGTATACATTTTCAGGAATCCATTTTAATTAATGAGAGTATTTCTTAGCTTTGGGAGGGGACAGGGTAAAATAATTTATTTTGGTTCCTGTGAATCCTAAGTGCTCCCTGAATCTTGAATGGAGTTTATCAAACTATGAAAAGACATTGATAAAATATTGCTGCCTCATTCAAGATGTCTCAATCTGCTCAAATACTATTCTTTCAGGAAGAACTTAATTAAGATTAATTCTCTACTTGGTGAGTCTTGAAGCCATCTACTGTTGCCTTTTTCCCAACCTGGAAATGAAACACGAGATAGTTTTTAGTATATAGGAGGTAATATAAAGGTGGATCTTTATTTGGAGGCCTCCAGGGGCAGTTATGCAATAGTGTCCACAAAAGCCCACCCCCCACAGGAGTACATACAGTTTTATAGGTTTTAGGAAATTAGCATAATTGATAAAGAGCACCAATTAGGAGGACAAGTGGTGATACAATTCCCCCCAAGGTCAAGCCCCTTCTCTGGAGTCCCCCCCTTGGTACTAGTTGTACTTTATTTATGAAAATGTGTCTCAAAGAGCTGCTTTCAACCTTGGTAGCCAGGGAGAACCAAGATAGGATAAGGGTCTTGTACCCCCCAGGGCTTGGAGCTCTGAAATTTGTTTTGTCTTCTTGCCTAGGAAAGGGCATGGAAAACTACTGGGAAAACCAGTCACTAATGTAATAGGCTACAAATACATGTGCAAAGAATAGAGAGAATATATAAAGAAAACAAGCAAAAACCAAAACAGCATCACTGCCTTCCTTGTGCCTCAGCTAAATCAGCTCACGGATTCTTGAAGCCGTCTACCACCCCTGTGCCTCAGCTAAATCGGCTCTCTGACTTGGAGCATGATGCCCATTAGGTGCTTAAAACAGTGTACTCAAAGAGCAGTGTTCTGACACAGGAATAGGTGAGAAGTAATGCCAGGCTGCCCTCAGACCTGAGAGCTGGCTATGACCTGGGGTTTTGTGCTTGGATAGTTCAATTGACCCAGAGTAAAATGAGCCGTTGTGCAGCATCTGAGCTCCTGCAATCCTTGCCTGTTCTGGGGTTTAGGTCCTTCTGGGCTCGAGTTCTGAGTCACAGCTCTTACTTTCTAGACCAATTTCTGAACCATCAAACCCCATCCTCTCAGACACTGTCAATGAGGATCTTCCCTGCAAGGAACAAATGCATGACAGACAGTCTCAGAGAGTAGCAGGGGAGACTGACGCTGTGGCCAGGTGAGAGAGCAGCTTTCTCCAGAGAAAAAGTGGTTGTTCACATATGTCCCACTCAATAGACAGAGCAAATACATAAGCATCAGGGATGTGATGCATAGAAGAGTCAGTTTTGAGTCTCAAGTAAATTAAATGCATAAAGTGGAGATGCAGTTTTGTCACCGACCCTTTGCTCCTGCATGGATGTAGGCATTTGGTTCTTAGAGACACTACTGGAACTGGGGAATATTCTGTAGCATTGAGTTAGAAGTTCAAGCTACATTCATGATGTTCTGATTTCCTATGGGCTAATTTAGGCAGTTCCCCTCTCCTTGGCCTGAATTCTGGTCCTGGTTCTCATGCAGGTAGGAAATGGTGTCATCTTTTCTCCAAACTTTCTGTTTAGCTGTGCAAAACATGATGAGTTTCCTTCCTTCCTTCCTTCCTTCCTTCCTTCCTTCCTTCCTTCCTT